>WTXI01000020.1:0-480794 GCA_022376515.1 Lactifluus volemus
CGACGGCGCGACAAGACCGCAAACTTGATCTCTTCTCGGGTCAATCAGGATAGCGCCCGGGAATTGTCCCGCTGCTGTACTGCCTGGTCAAATGGCCTCTCCGAATTCCCGGAACTTAGATATTTGAGGAGCCTGCACTGTACAGGAGGGTCTCTATATGCACCTCCACGAATGTAATGACTCGGACGTCACGGTGCTGTGGGGAAGAAATTATTGCCTGTAGTAACTCAGTGCTCAATGCTCAACGTTCAACACTCAACACTAGGTGCAGATGGTGCCAGTGAGTACAGATGAGCCCGTTATAGTCAGTAATATATCTCGTGTCTGTACGGGTTTCTGGATAGGAATGATCTCAACGCAGAGTCCTGCGCTGCAACACTCCTGTATGCTGCGAATGTTGTTGGGACAATAAACCAAGGGACGTTATCAAAATAATCCCGTTTGGCAGTGTGATATATCATGACAGAAAGTTGTTTATTCCCCAGAGGTGTGGCGTTTGAAACTATGTTGGAAAGCCGTGTGCGAGTCTCGCACCGCCCTCGCCGCCTAGGACAACATCGTCCTCGTGTCCTATCCCATCCAAAATTGATGCAACGATGGAGACGATACTGTGTGGATGAGGGAGTTACGCCATGAGCCACGGTGGACATTTGCGTCGGGAGGGGAGAGGTGGACGAGTATCATCTCGGAGAAGTCTATGAGGAAAATATATACGAGGACATCAGGGTTGGAATTTCGTGGACGGTCCCGCACCGCACGAAGGTTCCAGAGTGGCAGGTGAGTTTAATCGAACGCAGAAAAGCCAATAGATTCTCCGACTACATAGTTGTTCCCAAAGGCCCACAATCAGGTATCCACATGTTCCGACACGCTCTTTAGTACGGCCCACGATGAAAAGCTTTCCCGTTACCCTCTCAAAGATCATATTCTCAGCCCCAGTCATTCCGCTTCCCTTCCTTGTCCGAGTAAGAGTTCATATTACCCACAGAATGCATAGGAATGGCGCAGGAAAATCCATAGTAAGTCGGGGTTACGGAGGTTATGGTACGGGAGGACCGATGCCAGGTACCACGAACGGCCGCACCCTGACACCTAACATCGCCTTTAGACCCTTATCCAAATTGTCCATCTCTTGGGTGAGTACCCGAATTGTATAAAGCCCGAGTATAAATCGTGGATTACGTTTATTCACCTCTCCCAGTTGATATTTGGTGGCGGCCATCTGCGATGCAGCCTTAATCATGCACCTCGTAAGAACTGAAGGAACTCACCACGTGGTAAAACCTTCGAATGAGATCATCTTTTTTCATCTTGACAAAGGCGATGTGAATGTATTGTTCAATACTACCGAGAACCTTATCAAGTCGATTAAGACTTCGGCCGTACTCTGCAACGTCGGACTCTGGAACTGAGAGGCCAGCAATAGCAACGCCATCGAGTTCTGCGACGAGGACACAAGTCAGAAACACGGAAGACGAAGGCTTGACCAGGCCACCCACGAACGAAGGCTGTTCTCTTCAGCTCTTCGACCCACCGTCGTGCAAACATGATATCTTCCCGGGTCGGTTCCTGTGTGCCCAAGATAAATCAGATAAAAGCACCGTGAGTTGAATATGATTCACATAGTACCCGTGAAGTCATCAGGCGCACAGGGTGGCCCGCTGCCTGTCGTTCATTTATGAATATGGTAAATACATTAGTTGCCTTTCCACCAAGATGTTGAAGCTCCTGCAAATTTGGCAAGGGTATTTCTCCATCCTCCGAACGCAGTGAATGAGAGAGTCCCTGAGAGAGTGCGTTTGGCACACAAAGTGTCTTCACATTGCTGAAAGGTCTAAAAAGTTCGCGCCACTGTGTTCTGTCGACATCGTTGTGCAACTCCGCCGATCGATTGCGACCCATGTAGTTGAGGGTGAGGTCCTCCACAGTAGAGAGCCCAGGTGAAAGTGTGCCGAGGATCTGCGCTGCGGAGGACACCTGCCAATCGAGGTATTTGCACATGACACGCAAGTGAAACGGGAATCGCCGCAAAGGGTCCGCGACGAAATCAAGGAATTCTCCACCGAAAGTCAGCTGGACAGTACTATATCTGGGGCTCCTTGATGCCTGCATAAATTGCAAGAGACGGGGAATAGTGAAAGTGAGCTGGTTGAAAAACTGGACATCGATGGTGGTGAGCGTAGGGGCTCTGATCCTCGCGAGGCCTTCCAAGTAAGCGCTGACACCTCGAAATGAAAACAGATGAAGGTTAGGAAGCGTCAAGTGCGTCATCGTTGGGGTCTCGACATTACGGTTCAGGTGAGGGGAATGAAAATGTAGCATTAGAGTCTCCAGTTGGGACATGATTAGAAGCTGCCTGAGTAAATAACTTGGGAAGAAGTATGGGGATGGCGGGATATCTATAAGCTCGAGATTGGCGAGGCTTGCGGTTGTTGTGACTAGGGAAGATCCAATCGGACGCCAAGTCGTCCACACGTGACGTAGATTAGGCGCTTGGGATGTTGTGGGAAAGACTGGGCTTGTAGAATTTCCGAGCGGAGACCCGATGCAGATGCGTTCCAAAACTTCATCCATAGCCGTGATGAACTTGCCTAAGTTTGAGGAAGGCATCCAAAGGGCAATACGATGCAGACGGTCACGGTGCGAGAGCGCGAGCAGTGCACCTTCTTCGTCTTCTGTTGTCATCTCACGATTTCCGTCTGTGTAATAGATGGCGAGTTGAAAGGGTGGCGAATGCGCTAACATGTCTGCTATAGGCACGCCATAAGTGCAAAGAAGATGGATATCCAGTCGATTTGGGGATGCAAGAATAACGTTCCGCCACTTTCGAGAGACGTGAGCTAGCTTGTACCACCAACGTTGGCGGTCCCATCTAAATCGGGTCATCTTCATCCCTGATACCGAGGCGATAGAGATAGAAAATGTTAAGAAGGACGTCATTATTGAGTATATGGATAGGTGAACGCAGTGTTTTCAAGTTGCTTGTGAGCTCTATTAAATCGAAAATTGGTGCACGGAGCAGGGACAGTGAACTTTGAGACTCACGATTTGGTGCTCCTAGGCGTGGTTTTTGAATGGGTTGCCGACGACCAGTGGTGGACAAGCGGCTGCTCATGTCAGAGACCAGAGGGAGTGGGGGGGAGGGAGGATACAGAGGTGTGATTGGAGACTGAAGTGATGAAATACTACCAGTGGTATTTGGCCAAGGTAGTGTGGGCGTAAAGAAGTCTAACGTTAATTTCACACACTTCTTCACCCACGAGAGGGCTGCTGTGGACAACGTTTTCGGTGATCATACTTTTGCCTTACCAGGGACTCTTCCCTATCTCCTTGGTTTCTAGCAGGCAGGCGACAACCGCACTGAATAATTTCAATGGAACGCCGCGCGTAGGTTAAGACGTGTCGACAGTCACGGTACGCTTCCTGCAAGCCAGCGGTAGGACTCAGAGTAGCATAATGTGAGCTTATGCACACTCACCACCGTCTCGCAGCAATCTTACTTATGTGTCTTGTAGCAGGGGAGCCGAAGAATTAAAGCCACGCACCCGCATGTACATCTGCCACACACGCCTCGATTGGCTGTGACTGTCATCGTGTCTTCAAGTTGTACACTGCAGGCACCTAGAAAGAATATATCGGTGGCTTCACCTCCTGGCCATACCTGCAGGTGACAGATCGAGCTGCGAAACCACGTACAATGGGCGTATAGGGGATCTGAGTACTTCAATAAAGACGTATGTGGTGGTCACATCACGCTCTGGGAGCATTTTGATTCGTTCGCATAAGCCGCTTGCGCGACCACCTGATCTGCATCAGTATACTCACCTCCTTAAGTTCAATGAGGTCTCCCATCAGAGGCTGTCGAGATGTGGCGAGTCATTCCAAATCGGGCGTATATCTCAATCAGGTTTCTCGGCCACAAAGCATCATGACAGCCAACAAGAGAACGCTTCCTTCATCAGTAAATGGTGCAAAAACTTTCACACTTTTTCACTTCTGCAAGTGGGAAAGTGGAAAAGTGAGAAAGTTGACTTTATTTATACCACAGAATGCCTGTAAAATCACTGTATTTTCACCTTTTTTACTTTTGAAAATACAGCAGAAACAACTTTTGGGGTAATTTTAGGTTCCTTTTGAACTTTTGCTATTTTGTGTCCTTTCAAGCTTGCTCAAGCTTGCTCAATCTTGAGCAAGCTTGAGCAAGCCCAAAAAAGGTTTTGTTAGGTTTACTGATGACTTGTGCCCCTCGTTGATACTCTAGAACACATTGCTGAGATACACTCAGTGGTTGTGCCAGTGTCACCGTTGAGGTTAGGCTACCCGGGCGTCCTTGGCGAAGAAATGCTTGACAAAAATGGCGGTCCATACGATGGCCAGATGTAATTGTAAACGTAAACAGACCAAGCAAATAGAAACAAATAGACCACTTGAAGAGCGGGAGGCCCGGCCCGAGAAGACCAGGATGATACTTTTTTTTTTTTGATTTCATGAGAAACATAGCTACAACGGTATTTATTACAATGTACTCTACAACGAAGAAAATGTTTTTATGTACTGGCTCTAAGATAAATAAACGTGCAGTGTAGCGATACACGACAGCAACTATCCTTAGTAAATCTGTGCGCGTACAACACACTCTCATCCAGCAATGTACTGCTCTGACAGAAGATTGATCGCTTCGTTATGGGACTATGCCATCCTGGTCACCAAGTTGTTCACCTCCCGTATATCCACCGCATACTTATGGAAAGCTTGGCCTGTTATCCCGAACCAACGCCAAGCACTTAACCCAACGAAGCCACAAGCCTGCGTTACTCCACGCGTTCACAGCTACACCATAGCCAAGCAATAACCGAGCCACATTGAGGTGAAACATGTGCCGATGTGAAGTGTAGTGCGGTGCTGTAGTCGTATTCTGAGCTTCGACGTCTCGCAATGGTACCCGAGTTGCATCAGGATGTGCTCCTGGAGTGGCGCAAACGCAATCGAGCCAAGCCACCCGACGCTTCGTATCCGCACCACGCCTTGAAGGTCTACGACAGAACCATGTTAATCGATGACTATGTAACATGAAGGTGTTTCTCCGCCAATGCAACACCCAGGAATGTGATATAAAATAGCTGCCACGGGAATTCAACATCTTGTAGATCCTTGACAACGAGGTGCTCCGCCAAGTCATGAAGTCCACAGAGCGCGGTGTAATACAGGTGGGGGTGAGTCCGAACTCTTGGGGTGAAAAATAGAAAGAAACGGAATCGATGCTGAGAAACGTGACCACGTCGCGGAACCAGTGACTCGCTGAAAGAGTGTGGCAGGTCTGGGGTTTCATTTATTTCCATATGTGAGAGTGATGCAGGAGAGTCCAACGTAGGTGGCAGTTGCGGGAGTTGTGTTGCGGGAGGACCGCTGCTGGATGTTATTATGGAACATCGCCGGGTCGCGATGCCGAGCAGCGCCTTTAGACCCTTGTCCATCTTGATCGCATCTTGGATCATTCCCCGAATTGTATGCAACTCCACTAAGAACCGTGGGTTAGGTTTAGCCCCATATCTGGAGCTCCCCGATGCCTGCATGAATTTCAAGAGACGAGGAATAGTGAAGGAGATGATTGACAAAATTTGGCCTCCCTGTGAGGAAACATCACGTGACTTATAGTTGGGGTCAACAAGACATGGCGGAGGAGAGTTGCTGTGTACCAGAGTTTATGACAGTTACGCCTATAGTTGTTGCACTTCTGTTGGCTGATGAAGGTTGGCGATGGGAAGGGTCGAGCAGGCGCAGCGGCGTGACCCTGGCGGGTCACGCCGATGATATCGAACGAAAAAACATACAGGGAACTATGGTGGAAAAACATACGAGAGTAACAGTAACACGTCACAAAACATACTTGTTAAGGTCACCACATATGTTTTTTTTTGTGCGGAACGAACAGGAAAGGCAGGCTATCGTCACGAAAAAGGACGGAAGCCACGGCTCGATGAGGGGAATGACAATGGAATTGCAAGTATCTATAAGCTCGAGATTGACGAGGCCTATGGAAGAGTTACAGCTGCTGCTATTACTACTACTACTACTACTACTAACTCCCCCTACCGGATACACGCTGTTTTTTATTTCGCCACACACTATGATTTCTACCAAAAACATTTTATGGAATATGATGACACATGGTACTAGATACTGAAATTTTGTGGTGATTAAGCGAGAAATGGGCGAGAGATTTGGAGTGATCTGGTAGGGGGGGAGGGTTAGTACTGTTGGAGGTGGCAACCGCAAGCACGAAGCCACGGAACGGCCGGGCCGCCCAAGCCCGCAAATGAATGTACATTGATCGGGATTGATTTCATACGCATTTTATGATATCTTCGTTGCTACACTGTGAATACTCTCTCTTTCGATTGGTTGCCTAGTAGTACTTATAGTACAGTACACCCTCCTTTTGTGCCTCAGTCTTCGCTTTTACAGACTGAGGGTAGCTTAGTTTTCACTCCCTATTTACATTCCTTACTGATTCTCCCTTGGCTTGCGTGCACTCGCTACAACTACTACAGATGTTCTTTCTGTAGCCGCACCTCCTGCAGCATCTCCTGTAGTCGTCGTAGCTGCTGCTTTCGCCGCTGCTGTTGCCGTTGCTGCAGCTCCATTGGCTCCTGTCGCTGCGGCTGCCACTGATGTTGTAGCTGCTCCCGTAGCTCCTGCAACTCCTGCAACTCCTTCAGCTCCTGCCATTGCAGCTGCTGCTGAAGCTGTAGTGTCTGTTTCTGAAGCCGTAGCACGTGCTGCAATCGCCGCTGTTCCTCCTCCTCCTCCTCCCTCTCTAGCCACCGCCGCGCCTCCGCCTTCCTCTCCTCTAGCCACCGCCGCTCCTTCTCCCCCTCCCCCTCCCCCCTCTCTAGCCGCCGCCGCGCCTTCGCCTTCCTCTCCTCTAGCCACCGCCGCTCCTTCTCCCCCTCCCCCTCCTCCTCCTCCTCCAGAGGCCACCCCACCGGGTCCTCCTGGTTCTGCCCAAAAAATCTCTTGTCCTGCAGTAGCTGTAGTCGCGGTTGCTGCCGTAGCTGCATCCGCTGCTGCGATACATACGATAATGGGGTTACCAGATGGACAGGGTGGCCCACTGCCTCTCGTTGATTTATGAACGACGTAAATGCATTACCAAAAGTGCTTCCGTCAACATGTTGAAGAACCAGCAGATTTGGTAAAGGCTCCAGAGGCATTTCTCCATCCTCCGAACGCAGTGAATGAGAGAGTCGTACAGAGAGTGACTCTGGGACACAAAGTGTCTTCACATTGCTAAACGGCCTGAAGAGTTTGCGCCACTGTGTTCTGTCGACCTCGTTATGCAACTGTGACAATCGGTTGTGTGACCCGTGGCTGAGCGTGAGCTCCTCCGCACCAGAGAGTACGGGCAAAAGTGTATCGAGGATTTGTACTGTGGACGCTACCTGCCAATCAAAGTCTTTGCACATGATCTGCAAGCGCAAAGGGCATTGCTGCCAGCTCTGATCAGGGGCTGCCATTAAATCAACGAAATTCCGATCAAAGGTGATCTTCACAGCGCTGAAGCTGAGGCTCTCTGATGCCTGCATGAATTCTAAGAGGCGTGGAACGATATAAGTGAGCTGATTGAAAAACTGGATATCGAGGATGTTGAGCGTAGGCGCTCTGATCGGAGTCAAGCCTTCCAAGTAAGCGCTGACTCCTCGATATGAAAACACTTGAAGGTTAGGAAGAGTCACGTGCATCGCTGATGGATTCCCGACGTTGCGGTTCGGGTGAGGGGAATGAAAATGAATTTTGAGAGTTGCCAGCTGGGGCATGAGTAAAAGCCGTGCGAGTATATAATTTGGGGGGAACCAGGGGGACGGCGGGATATCCATAAGCTCGAGGTTGACAAGGCCTACGGTAGTCGTGACTAGGAGAGATCCGATTGGACGCCAAGTCGTCCACACGTGGCGTAGATTAGGCGCTTGGAATGTCCCGGGGAAGACTAGACTTGCAGAGTCTTTGGGCTGAGAGCCGATACAGATGCGTTCCAGAATGGGGAATTCTTCGTTCATGGCTGCGATGAATTTGTCTAAATTTGGGGTTGGCATCCAAAGGGCAATCCGGTGCACGCGATCCCGGTGCGAGAGCGCGAGCAGTGCACCTTCTTCATCCTTTTCTGTCATCTTGCGGTTGCCATTGGTGTACCAGATGGTGAGCGGAAGGGGTGGAGAATGGGCTAGCATGTCTGCTATAGACACACCATATGTGCAAAGTAGATGGATGTCCAGTCGAATTGGGGATGCAAGAATAAGGCGCCGCCACTTTCGAGAAACCTGGGCCAGCTTGTACCACCAACGTTGGCGGTCCCAGCTGAACCGCATGTTCTCGCCATGTTCTTCATCCCTGATATCGAGTCGATAAAGATAGAATATGTTGAGAAGGACGTCCTCATCGAGTACTTGGATAAATGAACGCAGGGTATGGTTTGTGAGCTCTATTGAATCGAAAGTTAGATGCACGGAACAGGGAGAATGGGTTTTGGGACTCAATACCTGGTGCAACTCGGCCGGGCTTCTTAATGGGGTGCAGAAGGCCAGCGGTAGACAAGGGACTGGACATGTCAGTAAGGGAGAAGTAACGGGGGTATGATAGAAGGCCAAGTAGAAGGCGGTTATTACTGAAGTTAGTGAGGTGTGGCTGTGTGCCAGTGGGCGCAAAGGTTCTCACACTTCTGCAGTCCACGAGGAGTAATTCTCCTTAATCGTGGCGATGCCTTACATTATCAACGTGTTGCAAAGCTCTTTCCTCTCCAGTTTCGGAATTAGGCCACATGAGCGTACCGTGAAGCCGACAAATTCGCCATAAACAGTGTTCGACGGGCCGGGAAAGCCGTGAGGGCCAACCCATCCAATTACTTCGCAGGTTGATAACCCACCGTATCTTTACAGTAGGGTCATGCCAGGCCATCAAGAAACCTGCGAAAAACTTTTTTGGCTTGCTCGAATTCTGCAAAAAAAGGTTTGTGTAGGTTTCCTGATAAAGGGGGATGGGGACGAGTATTATCTCGGAGAAGACCGCGGGGAACTATTTCCATTTCAGAGCGTAAGTTAGTCTTGATGAGTACCGTCAAACGCAGAAAAGCCAATGAATTCTCCGAATACACTAGTTGTTTGACTCTTCCAAAGTCCCACTAAAAACGGGTGCACACACGTTAAGGACCCGCTCTGACACGCTCTCTAGGAACACATTGAAAAGCTTTCTCGTTACCCCCTCAAAGACCAGATTCTCAGTCCCGGTCTTTGAACAAAAAAAAAAGCATTGTTGCTGCAACTGTAGTTTCGTGTTGTCCAAGCAGCGTGTAAAGTTAATGCTAATTTGAGCTTCACAACTCACCTGCTCCTTCTGAAACTGAAACGCATTCCCCTCATACTGGATAAGGCCCGAGCTACCTTCGCACGGCGAATTATGTGGATTCAAAGGCACTGCAAGCTCTTGAACTAAAACCAGATATTTTCCCCTTGGGACGTGCCGACGTGGAGAGTACACGGATCACCCTCGCCGAGAAACTTGGATTAAATGAACACTCACAGTCCCATAGCTGGATAAGCGTCCTAACGACAAGCAGGGACATCTTTTTTTTGAATAAGAAATCCGAGTTGATATGGCGCTGCATGTTTACCACGAATATGCTCGACTACGTAGACTACGCGGGCTTGAGATGAGCAGAGACATCGATTCACTCTGATCAACTCACAAATGCTGCCTTATCTTACGTACTCCACATGCGCAATCAATCTGCGTCTTTAGACGCAAGAAATTTTGGAGATGTAGAGGTACTCTTGTCCTCCGTTAGGATATAGCCATCACAACATCGGCAAGAAATCCTTGGTATCGAAAGCAAAGAACAACAGGTAAAAATACAGAGCAGTCAACAAAGGTAAGAAAAGGGAAACCGAGGGAAAGGTGTACGATATATACGCGTGAGATTGAAGCGGGCAGGGATCAAGGAGAATAGCACTTAAAACAGCAACAAAATGAGCACATGGTCGAAATCCAACTAAATCCACAAAGCGGGAGGAGGCAGTGATACGATAATTGAGCAGGTGATAAACACAAGACGCGGAGGGGAAAAAGACGATTAGATAGGTACAGAGCCGGATTATCGGGGTCAGGGAAAGGCGTTGAACGATGATGGATCCCTGTCTAAAAGGTGGAAATGGCCCATGCTTGATTCGAGGTTTCCATAAGTCCTTCCCGTTTCCACCCTGACGTTTGGTGGGACATCGTATCCCCACCTGAAATTTCTTTACAGACGTTCGGACGTAGTACTAGGCCATACGAGTCCCTTTCCTTCGCGTGGGAAACATGGGGAGAACCTGCGTGGCCCATGTGAGGGTGGCTGATCAGACGTAGACTCTGGGCTGGGATTCGTAGACGAACCCGCAACGAGATCCGGGGTAGGTGTCTCGTAGAACGCCGCCATGTCGATAAATTCTCCAAATACATCATTCCCGAATGGATGCGGCGGTGGGGAAATTGATTGGAGGTCATTGAAGCCAAACGGTGGTACCACGGTTGAGTCTGACGAGGTGCGAAGGATCTCGTCCAACGCATCGGACGCTGCTTCGGCCGACTCGGGATTCTCATCGATAAATTTCGTTACGGACTCGACGAATGCGAGAGCTTGATCGTCGCGCTTCCGCGGTTCTTCATTGGGTGGGCCTTCCCAATCAGATTTCACCCTCCTCGGAGACAGCGCAGTCAAAACCCCTGGTGCGACATCATCGTCACGGACCCTCTTGGCACCGCCTTTCGTATCAATCGGCGTCGAAGATGCAGGAGTAGAAGTGACAATTGATGTCGTCGTTGGTGTTTCGACATTGTTGACTTTTGCTGATACCTTTCGACGCGGTGGCGGCTTCGGTTTCGTGGTAGCTTTCCCTTTGGGAGACTTCGGTGTCTGAGGAGATGGTACTGTGATTCCAGGCGTTGTTGCTTATGGGGTCGATGTCGAGACAGCTTGGACAGGTGGCGGGGTTGAGGTCGGGGTAGATCCAGACGCAGAGACCTGCGCTTGGGATGGTTTCTTTCGGTGTCCTTGCTGAAGAGTGGGAGCGGGAGGAGCACGTGCTGCAGAGGCCGGCGGAGGTGGCTGATGCGGCGGCTACTGTAGGGGAGCACTGCTGCTGGGTGCCACCCCGGACGGCCGCACCCCGATGCCGAGCACCGTCCTTAAACCCTTGTCCATATTGTCCGCCTCCTGGAACATTCCCCGAATTGTATGAAGCTCGAGTATAGATCGGGGATTAGGCTTATTCAGCTCCCCGAGCTGATATTTGGTAGAGGCCATCTGCGATGCAGCACATGACGTTAATCATGCACCTCGTAAGAACTGGAGCAACTCACCATGTGGTAAAGCCTTCGAACGACGTCACCTTTGTTCATGCCGGCATAGGCGTGGTGAATGTATTGTTCGATACTACCGAGAACCTTATCAAGTCGATCTAGATATCGACCGTACTCTGCAATGTCAGACTCTGGAACCGAGAGGCGAGCAAAAGCAACACCATCGAATTCTGCGACGAGGACAAAGATCAGAAACAAGGAAGATGAACGGCTTGCCAAGACCACTCACGACCGAAAGCTCCTCTCTTCTGCTCTTCGACCCATCGATGTGCATGCACCATATCTTCCCGGGTCGGTCGCCGTATCTGGATAGGACCCCCAGTTTGAGTAAGGAAAGCGTGAGTGCCACTTGGGTTGAATGGGCTCAGAATGACTGAGTGACCCGCTGCCCGTCGTTCATTTATGAACGAGGTAAATACGTCACCAAAACCGATTCCGTCAAGATCTTGAAGATCCAGCAGATTTGGTAAAAGTTCCAGAGGCATTTCTCCATCCTCCGAACTCAATGAACGAGAGAGCCGTCCAGAGAGTGAGTGTGATACACAAAGTTTCTTCACATTTCTGAACGGCCTGAAAAGTTTGCGCCACTGTGTTCTGTCTACCTCGTCATGCAACTCTGACAATCGATTGTGTACCACGTGGCTGAGCGTGAGATCGTCCACACCAGAGAGTACGGGCGAAAATGTATCAAGGATTTGCACCGCGGAAGCTACCTGCCAATCAAAGTCTTTGCACTCGATCTGCAAGCGCAAAGGGTATTGCGACCAGCTCCGATTAGGGGTTGCCATTAAATCAACGAAATCACAATCAAAAGCGACCTTGACAGTGCTGAAGCTGAGGCTCTCTGATGCCTGTATGAAATGCAAGAGGCGTGGAACACTGAAAGTGAGCTGATTGAAAAACTGGACATCAAGAATGCTGAGCCTGGGGGCTCTGATCCTCGCGAATCCTTCCAGGTAAGCGCTGACGCCTCGAAATGAAAACACGTGGAGGTTTGAGAGCGTCACGTGCGTCAGGGTTGAGGGCCCGACATCACGGTTTGGGTGGGGTGTACAAAAATGAATCCTGAGAGTCTCCAGGTGGGGCATGAGTGAAAGCCGTGTGAGTATATAAGTTGGTGGAAACCAGGGGGATGGCGGGATATCCATAAGCTCGAGATTGACGAGGCCCACGGTAGTTGTGAGTAAGGGAGATCCGATCGGACGCCAAGACGTCCACACGTGGCGTAGATTGGGTGCTTGGAAGGTCCCGGGAAACGTTGGGCTCGTAGAATCTCTGGGCCGAGAACCGATACAGATGCGCTCCAGGGCTGGGTATTCCTCATCCATAGCCGCGATGAACTTGCATAAGTTTGGGGCTGGCATCCAAAGGGCAATACGATGCACACGATCTCGGTGCGAGAGCGCGAGTAGTGCACCTTCTTCATCTTCTGCTGTCATCTCACGGTCGTCATTTGTATACCAGATTGTGAGTGGGAGGAGTGGAGAATGTGCTAGCATGTCTGCTATAGGCACACCATATGTGCAAAGGAGATGGATATCCAGTCGAATCGGGGATGCAAGAATAACGTGCCGCCACTTTCGAGAGACTTGAGCTAGCCTGTACCACCAACGCTGGCGGTCCCACCTGAATCGCATGAACCCACCATCTTCTTCATCCTTGATTTGAAGTCGATAGAGATAGAATATGTTGAGAAGGGTGTCGTCATTGAGTATATGAATAGGTGCACGCCGTGGGTTGCCTGTGAGTTCTATGGAATCGAAGGTTAGCGCACGGAAGAGGTTGCGGAAGATGGATGGTGAGCTTTAGAACTCACGACTTGGTTCATCTCGGCGGGGCTTCTTAATAGGGCGCGGACGCAGACGACCAGGGGTAGACCAGCGATTGGACATATCAGGGACCGGAGGGAAGGGGAGAGAAGAAACGACAGCGGTGTGATAGAAGGCTGCACTGAAGTACAGTACTTATTGTAAGCAGTTTAGCCATGGCTGTGTGCATCAACGTGGTGATGGCGCCTTGGATCCACCCACGTGTCGGAAAAACGCCACTTAGCATATCAGTACTTGTAACTTCCCCGATGCTTGCATGAATTTCAAGAGACGATGAACAGTAAAAGTGAGATGATTGAAAAACCGGACATCGATGGGCAGGGGCTCTGATCCTCTCGCGAGGCCCTCCGAGTGAAAACTTCACGTGCCTTATAGTTGGGGTTAACATCACGGTTCGGTGATGGGAATGAAAATGGAATTGCAACTTGATATCTATAAGCTCGAGATTGACGAGGTCCAGTTGTGACGTGGCGTTGATTGGGTGCTTGAATTGTCCTGGGAAAGACCGGACAACAACCAAGAGTCGACACAGATGCGTTTAAGAATTTGGAATTCCCAAGTTTGGAGTTTGGCATCCAAAGGGCAATTTATAGTGAAGGCTTCGGTAAACCCCGGGCCATCCTTATTGAAGCTGACTGATCGTCATACCTCGCCAGGAACGCGTCGCAGAATTGAACAGAAAGAAATTTACACTTTACATTTACATTATTGAAGGAAATGGAGGTGACAACACGAAGGCACCACACAAATATGTAGTGGGTGTATGACCACGAATGAGGATGAGAGCCTGAGGCTGGCGGTGTAAAAGAAAGTATGTCGGCAGGGGGAGACCCTGAGAAGGGCAGGTTGATTCCATATGTAAAGGCTAGAAGCCCAGTAGCCAAGGGCTCAGATGTGGTCGTGGCGAAGGTGGCACCACCAGTTACGGCTGCTCCTACCACTGCTGCTACTAAAGATGCTCTTTCTGTGTCCCCATCTCCTGCAGTATCTCCTGCAGTCGCCATAGCTGCTGATGTCGCCGCTGCTGTTGTTGTAGCTGCAACTCCTGTACACGTAGGCCCCGTCGCTGCGGCTCCCACAGATGGTGTTTCCACAGCTCCTGTAGTTCCTGCAACTCCTGCAGCTGCTTCAGCGCCTGCCATCGCAACTGTTGCTGAAGCTCCAGCTCCTGCTGCAATTGCCGCCACTCCTCATTCAGCTGTACCCATCCATGTTGCTGCTCCCGCCGCCGCCGCCGCCGCAGCTCCTCCTGCCGCTGCCGCTGCTGCTCCTGCCACTGCTGCTGCTCCCACTCCCACAGCAGCTCCCTCAGCTGCCGCTCCTCCTCCTCCTCCTCCTGCCACCACCGTTCCTCCCCCCCATCCTGCCACCACCGCCGCTCCTCTTCCTGCTCTTGCTCCCGCCACAACAGCTCCTCCCCCCCTCCTCCCACCGCCGCCGCTCCTCCTCCTCCTCCCGCCGCCGCCGCTCCTCCTCCTGCAGCGACTGTAGTCGCTGCTGCTGCTGCTGCTGCCGTCGCTGCATCCGCTGCTGAGATATATATGATAATGGGGTGACAAGATGGACAGGGTGGCCCGCTGCCTCTCGTTCATTTATGAACGAGGTAAATACATTACCAAAACTGCTTCCGTCAACATGTTGAAGAACTAGCAGATTTGGTAAAAGCTCAAGAGGCATTTCTCCATCCTCCGAATGCAGTGAACGAGAGAGTCGTACAGAGAGTGATTCTGGGACACAAAGTGTCTTCACATTGCTGAACGGCCTGAAAAGTTTGCGCCACTGTGTTCTCTCGACCTCATCATGCAACTCTGACAATCGGGTGTGTGTCACGTGGCCGAGCATGAGCTCCTCCGCACCAGAGAGTACGGGCAAAAGTGTATCGAAGATTTGTACTGTGGACGCTACCTGCCAATCAAAGTCTTTGCACATGATCTGCAAGTGCAAAGGGCATTGCTGCAAGCTCTGATCAGGTCCTGCCATTATGTCAACGAAATCCAGATCAAAGGTGATCTCCACAGCGCTGAAGATGAGGCCCTCTGATGCCTGCATGAATTCCAAGAGGCATGGAACAACAAAAGTGAGCTGATTGAAAAACTGGATATCGAGGATGGTGAGCGTAGGCGCTCGGATCTGAGCTAAGCCTTCCAAGTAAGCGCTGACTCCTCGATATGAAAACACTTGAAGGTTAGGAAGAGTCACGTGCTTCGCTGCCAGTGATGGAGTCTCGACGTTGCGGTTCGGGTGAGGGGATTGAAAATGAATTCTGAGAGCCACCAGCTGGGGCATGAGTAAAAGCCGTGCGAGTATATAACTTGGGGGGAACCAGGGGGACGGCGGGATATCCATGAGCTCGAGATTGACAAGGCCTACGGTGGTTGTCAGTAGGGGAGATCCGATTGGACGGCCAGTCGTCCACACGTGACGTAGATTGGACGCTTGGAATGTCCCGGGGAAGGCCAGACTTGCAGAGCCTTTGGGCTGAGAGCCGATACAGATGCGTTCCAGAATGGGGAATTCTTCGTCCATGGCTGCGATGAACTTGCCTAGATTTGGGGCTGGCATACGAAGGGCAATCCGGTGCACGCGATCACGGTGCGAGAGCGCGAGGAGTGCACCTTCTTCATCCTTTTCTGTCATCTTGCGGTTGCCATTGGTGTACCAGATGGTGAGCGGAAGGGGTGGAGAATGGGCTAGCATGTCTGCTATAGACACACCATATGTGCAAAGTAGATGGATGTCCAGTCGAATTGGGGATGCAAGAATAAGGTACCGCCATTTTCGAGAAACCTGGGCCAGCTTGTACCACCAACGTTGGCGGTCCCAGCTGAGCCGCATGTTCTCGCCATCTTCTTCATCTCTGATATCGAGTCGATGAAGATAGAATATATTGAGAAGGACGTCGTCATTGAGTACTTGGATATATGAGCGCAGTGTATGGTTTGTGAGCTCTATTGAATCGAAGGTTAGGTGCACGGAACAGGGAGAATGGGTTTTGGGACTCAATACCTGGTGCAACTCGGCCGGGCTTCTTAATGGAGTGCAGAAGGCCAGTGGTAGACAAGGGACCGGACATGTCAGTGGGGGAGAAGTAACGGGGGTGTGATTGAAGGCCAAGTAGAAGGCTGACCCATATGGCAGTGTTAGGTGTGGCGGTGGGCGTAAAGTCACACTTCTGCAGTCCACGAGAAGTAATTCTCCTTAATAAATGCAAACGTGGCGATGCCTTACATTATCAATGTGTTGCAAGGTTCTTTCCTCTCCAGTTTCGGAATTAGACCCGGCCCACATGAGCGTACCGTGAAGCCGCTAAATTCGCCGTAAACAGTGTTCGACGGGCCGGGAAAGCCGTGAGGGCCAACCCATCCAATTACTTCGCACTGTGTACTCTACAATGAATGAAGAAAGGGTTATAGCCGGCCCAAATTAAACAAACGTACAAGTCGCGATACCAAAAATGACAGCGAGAAGAGATCGGTTCCTTTCCTGTCAGCGGTTGAATCTTATGGTCCTTGATTCACAACCAGAAATGTCATCCTGGTCCTGTCACGAGTTGTTCACCGCCCGTATAATGTCGAGTACCAGGCATGTGATAGCGAGTTTCCCTTCGCGTGATATCCCGAACCGACTCCAAGAAATCTCAGCCCAGCGTGAAGCCACATGCCAGTGTACTAGTAACGCCGTCCACGATGTCAGGTGTGGTGCAGATGCCGTGCTGCCGTCGCTATTCTGAGCTCGCTGTAACACTCTACTGAAAGCAAGTAACTCCGCTTGCTTGCGAGTTCCAGAAAAAGGAAAGAAGGGGCCAGAGGGAAAAGGGAGGTAGAAGGGAATGAGCGGCGGCGTGAGGAAGACGAGAACGCGTAGATAGCCCGTAAGCGAAAATCTAAGCGGAATGAAAAGGGGAGGAAGTTGACAGACGCGAGATTGGGGAAAGAAAGAGACTATAGAAAACTTTGGAGAATTTGAGGGAGACAGGAATTCGAGAACAATGGTGAGCGGCAACAATCCGCTCTTCAGTACATTTTGAGACTCTATTTAAGTACATCAGAGCCGGTAGTCTAAAACGGAGACACGTAGATGTTGGGGTACCAAGTAACGTAGCGAACTGTACGGGGGCGAAGAGAACGGTCGTGAAAGTAAGTAGAGGTCGTCGGAAGTGAGATGGGACTGAAAGGGAAGAGCGCGAGGCATCTAAAGTAGCAGGGGGACAAATGGGACGCAGCCCGAGACGAAAGACAAGAAGGTAAGCACGAGGAGACGAGAAATGCCAGACTGGGCGAACAATGGCAAACGCGAGGCGAACTAGTACGAAACGAGACACTGGGAGGACGCGAGACATGAAGGAGACAAAGAGAAAAGCTGAGAAACCGCTGCCAGTGCGTGTGTGCAGCGCGAGGCCGCAGAGAACGGGTCTATGGCCGAAGCGTAAGTGCGTCATTGCCGAGGGCGATCGTGGCCCCATATCGACAAAGACCAGGGTAAAGCAAGTCCGAGAACTTCGAAAATCAGCCAAGAATCGGCGAGAACGGGGAAATGAGAATCGCGAGGCAAGTGGGAATGCGTATGAATCGAGGCTTAAGCTTCAAGGCCAGCCGCGTGGCTGTCCTTACACTACCATCTGCGAATCAAGGCGAAACGACCCCATTATCGTATTGGATGCTGCGAATGTTGTTGGATAAATCAACCAGATACATTATTAAAAATAACTCTATTTTTCACTGGCAGTAATATATCGTACTAGATCTCAGTCTCTTGTGGTGCTAGGCCCTGCCGCTGCAGTTGCTGAAGCTGACTTGCCATAAGCTAAGGAGTCGATCCATTGCTTGAAGTGCAGACCCCTGGTTGAACTGAACCCGGTTATCAAGTTGGGGAGCCTTGGTAGATGTAAGAGTGGCACGGAATCCGTTCTGATTTCGAGCTGTACGCTGTAGATGGTCTCTATTTTGTTCCGCAAATGCGATAATGTGCCGTGGAATACGATGTGCCTCTAGGTCTGCACCAGATGTGTGTGCAAACCGCGATAAAATGCTCATCGCGTGGGGGGTGATAAGAGACGATTCTGACGTGGTGGACAAAAGTGCTTGATAATCCGCTTCCGTGGGTTGGCGAGGCTGTGCCTGTGGTTGTGGGGGCTGAGACGGCACCGAGCTCAACTGTGAGTTCCTCAATCGCGCAACAGTGTGCATGTAAGTTTGGTCGAAGGGTCGCAACGAATCACGATATAGCTGCTGCAATCGCTGCGCTGTTAGGGGCACACATCGTGGCGGCTGATCCCCTGGGCCGATAGTGGGGAAACCCACAGCAGCGCCGATAATAGGCCACTCATCATTTGTAGAAACCTAGCATAAGAATTATTATGATCCATAGCGTGTTGAAGAAACCTATTTTAGACACGTACGGAATCAAAGCCACCACGGGAGAACACTGCTCTATGAAGAAGCCAAGGGTTAATTGGCCGTCCCTCGATGGTGAAGTCGCGTTCGGTTGCTCTAATACCTGCAGTGCGGGCGAAGTTAGCGAAGAAAGCCTTGAATTTATCTTCAGGCAGCACGGGAATCATATTGGTCTGAATGGGCTGTTGTGAAGGGGTCTGTGCAATCTGAGGCGACCGCTGCGGTGGAGTACCAGCCATCGTCGCAAGCCCACCATTGAACGGTAGGCCATTGGTGGATACATGAGGTGACATTTGGGTCATATTCGGTTGCGGTGTTGTCGAGGGAGCAAAATTCTGTTGTGGAGTAGGGATACTACGCTGAGGTGCTACCTGGTTGACTGACGCTTGGTGTAGGGATGGGCTATTATGTTGAGGCGGTCGTTCAGGTGTTGGGTACTGTCCTGTGGGTCGTTGACCTGCTCCCAGCCATGACGCCCCATTGACCGCTTGCTGTGGGTCACCACTAAACTGCTATCAGAAATTGCCTATGATAAGACAAACCGAGCTCACTTTAACCTTCCCCTCCTGACGGTGATTATTTCACGAATACGAAGCATAATTTGCTTCTGATTATCCAGTTTTGCCCGTCGCTGGGGATCGGGCTCGCCAAGGGCTTGAAGAGTTTTCTCCCCCTCGGTCACAGAACGCGCCAACTGATTGAATATGTTAATAAGGTGCGGTAACGGCGCATCGGCTATATTGTTTAAACTAAGCATCTGTTGTCCCCCTTGTGAGGGGGCTTGCGATGGTGGAGCCGAGGACTGGAGACCCGCAGAGGGAGCGGAAGGGTTGGGTTGAACAACGAGGTTTTGTAGTGAGCCTTGTCCTTGTCCTTGAGAAAGTCCCGATCCAGGGAGGTGAAAGTTTTGACCCGCCCGAGCGGTGAAGCTGGCGCTGCCATTTGGCGGTTGCTGACTCTGTGTGAGGAGATTGTTCAAGGGGCGAGTATTTGGATGATCCTGTGCCTGAACGGCGCGTTGGAGGGTATTCATCTGATTATTGGCCATCGACTGGGCATGCTGCGAGAGCGCAGACATTTGTTGCTGAGTAGGGCCACCTGCCATCCCACCAGAGGGGAAAGTTGGCGGTATATGTTGAGGAACAGCCTGTTCCTGAAATGGGACGGTTGCAGAGGCCTGCATGATAGTGAAACGCTCGCGCGCTTGCTCTTGTGTTATCAGACCCTGCGCGACTTGATTGCGCAAGGACTGTATAATCTATAGGAAAAGAAAATAATGAGTTTTTGAAAGACTGAGGCTAAGCGCGGGAAGAATTCGGAGTAGAGGATCCGCTGCTGACTAAGCAGGTGATTCGGCCGGTGCAGCCCCCAAGCTGATGAAGAAGGAAGACATGCAAAGCATCAAAGGAACAACTTTCTCAGGTAACATGCGATGGATGAGTAAATACGTAGATACCACACCACTTTCGGCTAACGCAAGCGACGACTGATTGAAAGCTGCAGACCCACCTGGTCCCGGTATTGTATTTCCGTCTTCAATTGCGACATGTCGAAGGGTCGCAACGAATCACGATATAGCTGCTGCAATCGCTGTGCTGGTAGGGGCGCACACCGTGGCGGCTGAGAAGCATCCCCTGGACCGATAGCGGGGAAACCCACAGCAGCACCGATAATAGGCCACTCATCATTTGTAGAAACCTAGCATAAGAATTATTATAATCCATAGCGTGTTGAAGAAAAACATTTTTGACACGTACAGAATCAAAGCCACCACGCGGGAATACTGCTCTATGAAGAAGCCAAGGGTTGATTAGTCGCCCCTCGATGGTGAAGTCGCGTTCGGTTGCTCTAATACTCGCAGCGTGGACGAAGTGACCGAAGAGAGCCTTGAATACATCTTCAGGCAGCCCGGGAAGTGACACCACCAGCTGGACAGGATGGCCCGCTGCGTGTCGTTCGTTTGTGAACGAGGTAAATGTATCACCAGCAAGTCGAAGATTCATCGGATTTGGTAATGGTTTCAGAGACATCAGATTTGGTAAGAGTTCCAGAGGCAGTTCGCCATCTTCCGAACAGAGTGAATGAGAGAGTCCCTCGGAGAGTGAGTCTGGTACACAAAGTTTCTTCACATTGCTGAACGGAGTAAAAAGTTTGCGCCATTGTGTTCTGTCGACTTCACCGTGCGACGCTCGGTGGTGTGTCACATAGCTAAGCGTGAGCTCCCCCACACCGGAGATTACAGGCGAAAGAGTATCGAAAATTTGCACTGCTGATGCTACTTGCCAATCAAGCTGTCTGCACATAATGCGCAAGCGCAGAGGGCTCTGCAAGCAAGTTTGATCAGGGGTTGTCATTATTAATATATCAAGCCAATAAGAATGGAAAATGAGCGTAACAGCACAGAAGCTGAGGCTCTCTGATGCCTGTATAAATTGTAAGAGGCGTGGAACACTGAAAGTGAGCTGATTGAAAAACTGGACATCAAGGATGCTGATTGTAGGGGCTCTGATCCTCGCGAAACCTTCCAGGTAACCGCTGACACCTCGAAATGAAAACACGTGAAGATTAGGAAGCGTCACGTGCGGAAGGGTTGAGGCCCCGACATCACGGTTCGGGTGGGGTGTACAAAAATGAATCCTAAGAGTCTCCAGGTGGGGCATGAGTGAAATCCGTGTGAGTATATAAGTTGGTGGAAACCAGGGGGATGGCGGGATATCCATAAGCTCGAGATTGACGAGGCCCACGGTAGTTGTGAGTAAGGGAGATCCAATCGGACGCCAAGCCGTCCACAAGTGGCGTAGATTGGGTCCTTGGAAGGTCCCGGGAAACGATGGGCTCGTAGAATCTCTGGGCCGAGAACCGATACAGATGCGCTCCAGGATTGGGTATTCCTCATCCATAGCCGCGATGAACTTGCATAAGTTTTGGGCTGGCATCCAAAGGGCAATACGATGCACACGTTCTCGGTGCGAGAGCGCGAGCAATGCACCTTCTTCATCTTCTGCTGTCATCTCATGGTCGTCATTTGTGTACCAGATTGTGAGTGGAAGGGGTGGAGAATGTGCTAGCATGTCTGCTATAGGCACATCGTATGTGCAAAGTAGATGGATGTCCAGTCGTTTTGGGAAGGCAAGAATAAGGTACCGCCACTTTCGAGAGACCTGTGCCAGCTTGTACCACCAACGTTGGCGGTCCCAGCTGAACCTCGTATTCTCACCATCTTCTTCATCCTTGATATGAAGTCGATAGAGATAGAATATGTTGAGAAGGATGTCGTCGTTGAGTACATGAATATGTGAACGCCGTGGGTTGTCTGTGCCAGTGAGTTCTATGGAATCGAAAGTTAGCGCACGGAAGAGGTTGCGGAAGAAGGATGGTGAGCTTTAGAACTCACGACTTGGTCCATCTCGGCGGGGCTTCTTAATAGGGCGCGGACCTAGACGACCAGTGGTAGACCAGTGATTGGACATATCAGGGACCGGAGGGAAGGGGGCGGTGTGATCGAAGGTTGCGCTGAAGTACAGTACTTATTATAAGCAGTTTAGTCATGGCTGTGTATATCAACGTGGTGGATCCACCCACGTGCCAGTGTATGTTCCGAACCGTGCAAGGTAAAAAGCGAGGCGCGTCGACTGCCACTGTGCGCTTCCTGCCAGACAACGATACCAGTTGCTTAGTACAACGGCCAGCGTGCCAATGGTAAAAAAAAGATAATAGTAGCTCAGGATCCTGTTTATTTCCTTGTGGAACATGTTTACATGGTACTGTACATGCTAGAAATCAAATCCGGTGTTGATTGAGGCCATGGGTGCTGATATGTTTAAAGATTACCTTGCAGTGGAACCTGCTCGGTGAAAACTCGAAAGGCGACGCGACAGGTGCTGTGACGGTGGAAACAAATGCTGGTGATGATGACGAACCTCTCTCATGGGCGATAGTCCTTGCATTTCGCAATTTGGTAACATACGGTACATCTTTTATCTTATTAATAAAGGTCATGTCCTGTGTGCTTGCCTGTGTGTGTCCTGGCCAACTTGGAGAACTGGGCATTTTAGGATGACACGTGAATTTTCGTTTATTCTATGAGAAAAATAGGTTCATAATGTGGCCACACAACAGTGTACTCTGCAATGAATGAAGAAAGGGTTGTATTGGCAGTACTGTGCCGCCCCAAAGTAAACAAACGTACAGTGTCGCGAAAAATGACAGCGAGACGCGATGGGTTCCTATCCTGTCAGCGGTTTAATCGTCTCCGAGTCCTTATGGTTCTTGATTCGCAACCAGAAATGTCGTCCTGGTCCTGTCACGAGTTGTTCACCGCCCGTATAATGTCGAGTACCAGGCATGTGATAGCGAGTTTCCCTTCGCGTGATATCCCGAACCGACTCCAAGAAATCTCAGCCCAGCGTGAAGCCACATGCCAGTGTAACGCCGTCGAGCCATCAATATGTGTTGTGGTGCCGATGCCGTGCTTCCGTCGCTATTTTTTCTGAGCTCGCTGTAACACTCTACCATCTGCGAATTAAGGCGAAACGACTCCATTATCGTATTGTATGCCGCGAATGTTGTTGGATCAACCAACCAGATACATTGTTAAAAATCACTCTAATATATGGTACTGGATCTCAGTCTGCAACGCATCAGGCTTTCCTTGCGGTGCTAGGCCCTGCCGCTGCAGTTGCTGAAGCTGACTTGCCATAAGTTGTGGAGGTCGACCCATTGCTTGAAGTGTAGACCCCTGGTTGAACTGAGCCCGGTTATCAAGTTGTGGAGCCTTGGTAGATGTAAGAGCGGCACGGAATCCGTTCTTATCTTGAGCTGTACGCTGTAGATGGTCTCTATTTTGTTCCACAAAAGCGATAGTGTGCTGTGGAATACGATGTGCCTCTATGTCTACACCAGATGTGTGTGCAAACCGCGGTAAAATGCTCAACGAGTGGGCGGCGATAAGAGACGATTCTGATGTGGTGGACAAAAGTGCTTGATACTCCGCTTCCGTGGGTTGGTGAGGCTGTGCCTGTGGTTGTGGTGTCTGAGACGTCACCGAGCTCAACTGTGAGTCCCTCAATCGCGTAACAGCGCGCATAAGATTGGTCGAAGGGTCGCAACGAAATCACGATATAGCTGCTGCAATCGCCGCGCTGGTAGGGGCGCACACCGTGGCGGCTGAGAACTTGAAGCACCCCCTGGACCGAAAGCGGGGAAACCCACAGCAGCACCGATAATAGGCCACTCGTCATTTGTAGAAACCTAGCATAAGAATTATTATAATCTATATCGTGTTGAAGAAAACTATTTTAGACACGTACAGAATCAAGCGAGAATACTGCTCTATGAAGAAGTCAAGGGTTAATTGGTCGCCCCTCGATGGTGAAGTCGCGTTCGGTTGCTCTAATAGGAGTGCGGGCGAAGTTGGCGAAGAAAGCCTTGAATTTATCTTCAGGCAGCACGGGAATCATGTTGGTCTGAATGGGCTGTTGTGAAGGGGTCTGTGCAATCTGAGGCGACCGCTGTGGTGGAGTTCCAGCCATCGTCGCAAGCGCACTATTGAATGGTAGGCCATTGATGGATACATGAGGTGACATTTGGGTCATATTCGGTTGCGGTGTTGTCGAGGGAACAAAACTCTGTTGTGGAGTAGGGATACTACGCTGAGGTGCTACTTGTTTGACTGACGCTTGGTGTAGGAATGGGTGAGGCGGTCATTTAGGTGTTGGATACTGTCGTGTGGATCGTTGACCTGCTCCCAGCCATGACGCCCCATTGACCGCTTGCTGTGGGTCACCACTAAACTGCTATCAGAAATTGCCTATGATAAGACAAACCGAGCTCACTTTAATCTTCCCCTCCCGAAGGTGATTAATTCACAAATATGACGCATAATTTGTTTGTGTTTATCCAATTGTGCCCGTTGCTGGGGATCGGTCCTGCCAGGGGCGTAAAAAGCTTTCTCTCCCTCGGTCACAGAATACGCCAACGAGTTGAAAATGTTGATAAGTTTCGATAACTGCTCATCGGATATAGTGCTTAAATTGAGAATCTGTTGTCCCCCTTGTGAGGGGGCTTGCGATGGTGGAGCCGAGGACTGGAGACCCGCAGAGGGAGCGGAAGGGTTGGGTTGAACAACGAGGTTATGTTGTAGTGAGCCTTGTTTTTGTCCTTGAGGAAGTCCCAGTCCAGGGGGGTGAAAGTTTTGACCCGCCCGAGCGGTGAAGCTGGCGCTGCCATTTGGCGGTTGCTGACTCTGTGTGAGGAGATTGTTCAAGGGACGACCATTTGGATGATCCTGTGCCTGAGCGACGCGTTGGAGGGTATTCATCTGATTATTGGCCATTGCCTGGGCATGCTGATGCGAGAGCGCAGACATTTGTTGCTGAGTAGGGCCACCTGCCAATCCACCAGAGGGGAAAGTTGGCGGTATATGTTGAGGAACAGCCTGTTCCTGAAATGGGACGGCTGCAGAGGCCTGCATGATAGTGAAACGCTCGCGCGCTTGCTCTTGTGTTATCAGACCCTGCGCGACTTGATTGCGCAAGGACTGTATAATCTATAGGAAAAGAAAATAATGAGTTTTTGAAAGACTGAGGCTAAGCGCGGGAAGAATTCGGAGTAGAGGATCCGCTGCTGACTAAGCAGGTGATTCGGATGTCGAAACCGGTGCAGCCCACAAGCTGATGAAGAGGGAAGACATGCAAAGCATCAAAGGAACAACTTTCTCAGGGAATATGCGATGGATGAGTGAATACGTAGATACCACACCACTTTCGGCTAACGCAAGCGACGACTGATTGAAAGCTGCAGACCCACCTGGTGTTGTTGCGATACATTCATGACACCTCCATGCATCGATTCACCACCGGGACGTTGCTGTTGCTGCTGCTGTTGTTGAGGCTGTGCCTGTGGTTGTGGGGTCTGAGACGGCACCGAGCTCAACTTTGAGTTCCGAAATCGCGCAACAACGCGCATACAAGCTTGGTCGAAGGGTCGCAGCGAATCCCGATATAGCTGCAGCAATCGCTGCGCTGGTAGGGGCGCACATCGTGGCGGCTGAGAAGCATCCCCTGGGCCGATAGTGGGGAAACCCACATTAGCACCGATAATAGGCCACTCGTCATTTGTAGAAACCTAGTATAAGAATTATTATAATCCATAGCGTGTTGAAGAAACCTATTTTAGACACGTACAGAATCAAAGCCACCACGGGAGAATACTGCTCTATGAAGAAGCCAAGGGTTAATTGGCAGCCCCTCGATGGTGAAGTCGCGTTTGGTTGCTCTAATACCCGCAGTGCGGGCGAAGTTGGCGGAGAAGGCGATGTATTTATCTTCAGGCAGCAAGGGAATCATGCTGGTCCTGACGTTGATTAATTCACGAATACGAAGCATAATTTGCTTCTGGTTATCCAGTTTTGCCCGTCGCTGGGGATCGGGCTCGCCAAGGGCGTGAAGAGTTTTCTCCCCCTCGGACACAGAACGCGCCCACTGACTGAAAACGTGGGCAAGGTGCGGTAGCGGCAAATCGGCTACACTTTGTATCCATTGGGGTAGCAGATCGACTCGGTGACCCGCTGCCCGTCGTTCATTTATGAACGAGGCAAATATATTACCATATATATTACCATAACCGCCTCCGTCAGGATGTCGAAGATACCGCAGATTTGGTAAAAGTTCCAGAGGCATTTCTCCATCCTCCGAACGCAATGACCGAGAGATTCGTCCAGAGAGCGATTCTGGGACACTAAGCGCCTTCACATTGCTGAACGGCCTGAAAAGTTTGCGCCACTGTGTTCTGTCGACCTCGTCAGGCAACTCTGACAATCGATTGTGTGCCAAGTGGATGAGAGCGAGATTGTCCACACCAGAGAGTACGGGCGAAAGTGTATCGAGGATTTGCACCGCGGAAGCTACCTGCCAATCAAAGTCTTTGCACATGATCTGTAAGCGCAAACGGTATGGCCGCGAGCTCCGATTAGGGGCTGCTATTAAACCAACAAAATCCTTAACAAACCCGACCTCGACAGTGCTGAAGCCGGGGCTCTCTGGTGCCTGTAGGAATTGCAAGAGGCGTGGAACACTGAAAGTGAGCTGATTGAAAAACTGGACATCAAAAACGCTGAGCCTGGGGGCTCTGATCCTCGCCAAACCTTCCAGGTAACCGCTGACACCTCGAAATGAAAACATGAGGAGGTTTGGGAGCGTCACGTGCGGAAGGGTTGAGGGCTCCACATCACGGTTCGGGTGGGGTGCATAAAAAAGAATCCTGAGAATCTCCAGGTGGGGCATGAGTGAAAGCCGTGGGAGTATATAAGTTGGGGAAAACCAGGGAGATGGCGGGATGTCCGTAAGCTCGAGCTTGACGAGGCCCATGGTAGTTGTGAGTAGGGGAGATCCAATTGGACGGCAAGTCGTCCACACGTGGCGTAGATTGGGTGCTTGGAAGGTCTCGGGAAACGATGGACTCGTAGAACCTCTGGGCCGAGAACCGATAAAGATCTGCTCCAGGATTGGGTATTCCTCATCCATAGCCGCGATGAACTTGCATAAGTTTTGGGCTGGCATCCAAAGGGCAATACGATGCACACGTTCTCGGATCGAGAGGGCGAGTAGTGCACCTTCTTCATCTTCTGCTGTCATCTCATGGTCGTCGTTTCCATAACAGATTGCGAGTGGAAGGGGTGGAGAATGTGCTAGCATGTCTGCTATAGGCACACCATATGTGCAAAGAAGATGAATATCCAGTCGAGTTGGGAATGAAAGAATAAGGTACCGCCATTTTCGAGAAACCTGTGCCAGCTTGTACCACCAACGTTGGCGGTCCCAGTTGATCCTCGTATTCTCACCACACTCTTCATCCTTGATATGAAGTCGATAGAGATAAATTATGTTGAGAAGGAGCTCATCGTTGAGTCCTTGGATAGGTGAACGCCGTGGGTTGCTTGTGAGTCCTATGGAATCGAAAGTTAGCGCACGGAACAGCAGATGGTGAGCTTTCGGAGTCAATTCGGACTCACGACTTGGTCCACCTTGGCGAGGCTTCTTAATAGGGCGCAGATGGCCAATGGTAGACAAGTGATTGGACATATCAGAGACCGGAGGGAAGGGGGGAGAAAAAATGACAGCAGTGTGATAGAAGCGCCGAAGTACTAAAGTGGTGGTTCAGTCATGGCTGTATAGCTGATGCAAATTGAACGGGGCCACGCCTTGCTGTATTATCGTCGTGAATCCAGGCAGAGGCAGCAACTACGCTGAACTCGAACAACGACAAAATAAAACACCCACCCGCGTGTCAGTATATGTTCCGAAACGTGCTAGGTAAACAGCGAGACACGGCAAGAGACACGGTACCAGTCACAACGGCGAGCGTGATAATGGTAAAAAATTAACAAATACTGTAGCAGCTCAGGATCCTGCTTTATTTCTATATGGAATATGTTTATATTCTAGAAATCAAAGCCGGTGTTGATTAAGACCCATGGGTGCTGAGATGTTTCAAGATTACGTGACAGACGATGGACTGGTCCAATTTACGGTACTTTTCTCCGCCCTCGCATTTCGCAATTTGGTATACGGTACATCTTTTATCTTCAAGGTCATTTCCTGTGTGTGTCCTGGTCAACTTGGAGGACTGGGCATTTTAGGACGACACATGAATTTTCGTTTATTCTATGAGAAACATAGGTCTAGAATGTGGCCACCCAACAGTGTACTCTACAATGAATGAAGGAAGGATTACAGCTGATCCAAAATAAACAAACGTACAAGTCGCGATACAAAAAATGATAGCGAGAAGTGATGAGTTCCTATCCTGTCAGCGGTTTAGTCGTCTCCGCGTCCTTATGGTCCTTGATTCGCAATCAGAAGGTCCTGTTCACCGCCCGTATATTCACCCAATGCTCGAGTACCAGGCATGTGATAGTGAGTTTCCCCTCGCGTGCTATCCCGAACCGACTCCAAGCAATTGTCAGCCCAACGTGAATTCCACATGCCAGTGTAATGCCATCGAGCTATCGTTGTGTCGATGTGAGGTGTGATGCCGATGCCGTGCTGCCGTTTCTATTCTGAGCTCAGAAGTCTACTTCATGCCAGTATTGTGGTAGTACCCGAGATGTCCTCTTGAAATCCACGATGCAATCGAACCAAGCCACCTGATCCCTCCCAAACATTCACATCCGCACCACGCCTCGTCTACGACAGTTACTGTAGCACATGAAAATGTTTCTCCGCCAATGCATCCCTCAGGGCTATGACATATGCTGACGGCCGCGGGAATTCATATCTTGTAGATCCTTGACAACGAGGTGCTCCGCCAAGTCATAAAGTTCACAGAGTGCGGTGATATACAGGTGGGGTGTGCCAGATCTCTTCCTTGGAATGGGGTATGGGGAAAAAAAGAAAAGGGACGAGTGTCTATGTCGTGTAACCAGAGCCACACTGAAATGCCGTGGCAGGGTGGCGTCAAACTAAGTTTCATCTACCTCCATAGGTGAGGGTGATGCAGGAGAATCCAAGGTAGGAGACGGTTGCGGCGCTTGTGGTGCAGCAAGACCGCTGCTGGATGCTATGGACGGTCGTGGCGTCGCAAGGTGGAGCACGGTCTTTAGACCGTTGTCCGTATTGATGGCCTCTTGGATCATTCCCAGAATTGTATGCAACTCCAGTATGTATCGTGGATTCGGTTTGTCCATCTCTTCCAGCTGAACTCTGGTAGAGGCCACCTGCCAAAAACAAGTCAAATCATGGAAAACCCGGGCCATCCATCTTAGACCTACCATGGTGTACAACCTCCGAACGATATCATCTCTCTTCAAGGTGGCATGCGCAATGTGAATGTATCGCTCGATATGAGCAAGAACCATATCAAGACGATCCAAACTTTGGCGGTACTCTGGAATATCGGATTCTGGAACCGAGTAGCCAGAAACACCATCGAGTTCTGCAAAACCAGTCAGAAAGGCAGGACACTTTGTGTGATCAGGTCACTCACGACTAAAGGCTGCCGCTTTTTGCTCTTCGATCCATCGCTGTGCAAACGCGATCTCTTCCCGCGTCGGTTGCCATATCGGCACAAGGCCGGCAGAAGCCCGACGGTTCATGCCACTGCCAATGGGATTCGATAACACTCCCCTTCCCTGGCCCAGCGCTTCACCATTGAGACTAGTACTCGTACTCGTCGAGGGCACGCCGGAGGCATCTATCGACTGGGCTGTCGACAGCCGGACGAGCTGCTGACCGATGCCATTGTTAGACACCTGACTCTGCCGCTGCAGTTGTCGAAGCTGATGAATGGCCATGAGCTGTGGAGCAGGTCGAGATGCAAGACCAGCTTGAGCTTCGCGCTGTAAGAAGTCCCTCCGGCCCTCCACAAACGCAATAATGTTCTGTGGAACCCGGCGTGCTTCTAGCTCTGCGCGAGATGTATGCGCGAACCGCAATAACATGTGTATTAATTCGTTGGCCACAGGAGACGATTGAGATATGGCGGCCAAAAGCGTTCGTTGGGCTAGCTGCGGTTGCGGTCGTGGCGGGAGCTGAGAAGGTAGCGGGGTCAACCCTAGTGAGCGCCTCAATCTTATAATGCTGTGAACGTAGACCTGGTCGAAGAGTCGCAAGGAACCGTTATATAGCTGCTGCAGTCGCTGCGCTATCACGGGCGTACACTGTGGTGGCTGAGAAGCATCACCCGGATGAACGGAGGGGAACCCCACAGCGCAGCCGATGATAGGCCATTCGTCATTCGTAGTAACCTAATACACCAGACTTTTAATCAAAGGCGTGATCAGACCAACTAGTATGGACGTACAGGGACAAAACCACCTCTGGAAATCACTGCTCTATGCAGAAGCCAGGGGTTAACTAGTCGGCCCTCGATGGTGAAGTCGCGTTCGCTGATCCTGATACCTGCAGAGCGGGAAAATTTGACGAACAAATCCTTGAATCGATCTTCTGGCAGCACGGGAAGCTTGTTGATCCGAATGGGGGGCTGTTGCGAAGGGGGCGAATGTGTCATCTGCGGCGACTGCTGCGATGGAGCACCAGACGTCGTCGCGACAGCGCTACTAGTAGAAGGTAGGCTACTACTGGTAGATGCCTGCATCGCCGGCGAGGGTACAGAGATATTCCGAGCTGCTAGCATAGAAAGTCTCGTCCTAGGTTGTTGCTGTTGTTCTGTCCCTAGCCACCATGTCAAATCTACTGCTTGCTGCGTATTCGCAGTGTCGTCGCCACTAAAGCTCGCCACACAGATAAGATCAGAGAGAAAGACGAAGTGGCGAGTGAGGCAAGACGGACCTTGTGCCAGCTCCGGCTGTCCTCGCGATGACCATTTCCCGGATCCGAAGGATGAGTCGTTTCTGGGCGTCGAGCTTTGCGAGAAGAGCCTGTCGGTTCGGATCGGTAGAAAGATTCTTCTCCGCCTCGGACACAGAGCGCGTCAACTGATGAAAGAGGTGAACCAGATTGGGTATCGGTGCGGCGGAGATGTCAGAGAGTTGTCCGTGATGAGGATCCATTTGGGAAGGAAATGAGAGAGATGGAGTGGACACTTGTTAGATTTAACTAACCGTGAGGGCTTCTGTGCCTGAACGGCGAGCATACCGGGAATGGATGACTGGGCATTGGGCATTGTTGTATTCGATTGATGGTCCTTTGGCGGAACTCGATTACCAAATAAGGATCGATCATCGCTGTAACTTCTATCTTGTCCGTCCACAAAGTGTCCGCTTCTTCAATAGATGATGGTAAAACAAAGCATAATAGCAAACGATTGTGGTTATAAGCAGCCTTCTAGATTACAACGCTGAAAGGGCCGTAGATTTACAAAGGAACGCGTACGTAGCTCATCAGCAAGGGTGAACGAAAAATTAGGGCAAATCTCGAGACTCTTCTGGAGATTCTTCAGACGTGGATGACGATGATCCGGATGTTGCGCGGCGGTGAATGGGACTGCAAGGGGGCTCAACATCCTTGTTCTTGATGATCAGCGCAGGGCCCGCCTCAAGGATCACATCTTCATCCGTTTCATCCCCTGTTTCATCGCCAGAAAGGTCCCCTTCATTGATCACCAACGGTTTCCGGACCTGCTTGTTCTTCACCAGCGGTGATAATGGCGCGCCTTGCGCTAGAATAGCATCATCCTCGCCCTCAAGCCTCACAAGGGGTTCTTCATCCCCTACGTCTGCCACTTCCCGGGAAAAAACGTATCGGATGCCGACCGGGATCATCGCCCCGACGACGACGGCAGCGAGTGTGAGAAAGTTGCGCCATGAGATGAGGTGAAAGTCGGCGGCGGACGTCATCTCGTCCAGCCCACCGCCGATGGATGTGTGGATAACTGTGACGCCGAAAATCCCGAGAAAGGTGCTACACCAAAAGGGGATGAGACCAATGCCGAGGTGGGGCGAGAGGACGTTGATAACCCAGTGAGGAGGTAGAGGCGCGATGCGAAGGACGATGAGGAATGGAATGAGGTTAGCGCGTTGCGCGCTGATCTTTGAAGACCAAAGTTCGAGCCGGGACTGAAAGGAAGGAAGAGTGAGAAGCGCGGGCCCGAGCGCTGCGGAGATAAAATAACACAGCGTCGCGCCAGTAGCGACACAGGCACAGGCTAATGGTAAGGCACGGGCAACACCCCAGACGGCACCGCCGAGGATAGAAAGGTACATCGATCCCGGTAAGGAGAATGCTTGGAGACTACCGGAAGGATCAAGGAGTGAAAGCAGAACAAGGTGGGACAACTTACAAGAGGTAAGTGAGGACATAGGAGATAAGGATGCGGAAAGGATATATATCGCGATATTTCTTGAGGAGATGGTTCAGATCTTGGAGTTGAGAAAACGACTTTGGTATACGCAGCAACGGGCGGTCCTCTCTGAAAGCGGGGATCAAATCAGTAGGGTAGGAGAGGGAGTCATCGACATACAGGTCTAGTGTTGGAAGAGAGATCCACAAGGTGCCTCCGAGGAGGGTACAACTGAGAAAGAAGATGAGAGCCATCTTGAGGGTTGCATTGAAGATGACCCTTCTGGTTTGATGATGAGGTCGATGTACAGGAGCGGAACCATATGAAATTGGTGCAGGGGAGAGGAGAGAAGAAGATTCATCATTATCGAATGGTTGTTGTACGGTTGCAAGGGTGTACGTAGATTCATTCGTTGGATAGAGCATGATGACGAAAAAGGGGAGGGAGAACTAAAGGGAGGTTTGGGAGAACCGGCCGAGGAAGGCCTCGTGGTGATGGGAAATGACCGAAAAGGGAGATAAACGAAGAGAAAATAATGAACAAAAAATAATATGAAATTGTTGATTGATGCGTGAGAAAGGGAAATTGGAGGGGGGCACTGGAGCAAGCAAAAAACGACGAGGACGCGGGTCGTGCCAAGGTGTCGAGCCTATCGCGATGACACACGTCCTCCCACCGCACCCTCAACTCGACATCCGCTCTTCTCAAGGACCGAACACTATTCAGCAAATGGATCAACAACCTCATATCGATTCCCAGCAACCACAACAAGCTCAATCTCAGGTGGCCCCCCCGCAGGGGAGAAAGCGTAAGAAGGCTGAAAATGGGGAACCATCCACCCCTGCCGAGCCACGTCGTCTCCGTCGCTCGCATGAAGCCTGTGCCCGCTGCAGGAGTAAGAAGATAAAGGTGTGTACGATGAGCCGTAATTCTTCCTCCCATGGACATGGATATGGATATGGTCCACTCGCACGTCGTGGCAAGTCCCGTCGGTCAACACCGTCGGCAATTTCCTGCCCCAATCCCTCACTCTTTCGTCCCCAAAAAATTTCTTATTCGTTTTTTCTTTCAGTGTGACTCTAAACATCCAAGATGTACCGCTTGTGCAACAGCAGGAACCCCTTGTCATCAGGAGGACAGGCATCGTCAGACTCTCACCCTCAGAGGTCACACTGAGCATCTCGAACACAAACTTGCCCAATGTGATGCTCTTCTCAAACGCCGCTTGCCCGGCTTTGAAATGGATAATCTCGAGGACTTTCTCGTCCGCGAAGGTGTCCAAGTAGAGTCCAACGCTCCTCCTCCCATTTCTGCCTCGTTCCAATTCACCGCCGGTCCTAGTACGTTTTTCTCATCTTAAGCGCCCTCCGATTCTGGTTTCCTTATACCCTCTCAGGTGGCGGCTCTCCTCCCAAAGGATATCCCTATGTCCCCCCTGCTCCCCATATGATTCCTCCTGGCTATGCCCCTATACCACCCTATTATCCTGGCCCAGCCGGTGCCCCTTACCCCCCTCCCCCCCACATGCAGCCTCCTCCTGGTTACAATCCTCACCTCCATCCAATGTTCCAACACCCACCACAGCCTCTCCCTTCTCAGCACATTCCTCCGTCGCAGTCTGCCCCCGCTGCTACTACAGCTGCACCTCCTGCCCCTGCTCGTCCTTTGTCTGCTGCTGGTCCCGTGCATGATATCAAAGGAGGTGATCCTGGCTTCCACGACATGTCTAATCCTCGTGTACGTCCCCAGTTCCGTGACCCTCATGCCTTTTTATTCACTTTGTGCTCTAGGCGTTGGCGAAGAGCTTCGGAGTGGCTCCAGATATCGTCCAAGATCTCAAGCTTGCACCTCTACCTCTTGATAGAGAGGACATCGCCATTGGTTCCCATGGCCTCATCTCCGGACGCGACACCTTCGCTCCCGGGGCCGTGCTCCCACATGACGCCAATAAGTGGGTTCTCATCCCCATGCGCCGCAACAGCATCGTCTCGTCCCCAGATGCTCCCGGTGCCGCAGGGACATTCTCGGTCATCCTACCAAAAGACCGCGACATGGTGCAATATATCGTGAACATCTACTTTGAGCGCCTTAATTTCCATCGGCCCGTCTTTCTACGCCACGAATTCGAGGCGGCCCTTACTCAACTCTACGCGGGCGAGGCGCAACAACATGATCCCGGTTTCTTGTGCAGCGTGTATCTCCTACTCGCCCTCGGCACACTCTCAGAGCTTAACCACCGTGCATGTGGCCTCGACAATGAAGCCAAAGCCAAGGCAGGCACAGGCACCTCCCCGCCTTTGTCCAATGTCAATGTCCAGTCTCTCATGCCCCCAGAGTGGCCCGAACACGAGGACCTTTTCCGGCGTGCCCTTGCCGTCAAGCCCGAACTCCGTGTTACGATCAGTAGCTTGCAAGCACTTATTCTTCTTCACTGGTACTTGTACACCGAGGTACGTTGGTTTCCTCGTCAAAACACACTTTCTCGAGCTTTTGATTAATTGTACCGCCGTAGCGTCAAGGCCGTACCCTTTGGCGCCTTGTTGGGAGCATGGTACGCCTCGGCATCGAACTCGGGCTTAACCACGATCCGACCACGCAGAACATCTTTGACGAGTCCGAGTGTCAACTTCGCATCCGTCTTTGGGGGATCGTCCTCGTCCACGATCGCGGCACATCACTTCTACTTGGTCGCCCACTTGCAATATCACCAAATGATACCAACACTCCACACCCCATGCGGCCCACGCGGCCCGACGTGAGCGAGCACTTTTTACTCAGTCATCCAATTGCGCAAATCCAAGCGGACATCATCAATGCGCTATACAGCCCTCACGGTCAGAGTGCGGATTCCACTATACGGCATGCAACGAGGGTCGTGAAAAGCATGGTCGAGTTCCGCCGCCACCTTCCAGAGAGGTACAAGCGATACTTTGGCGGTATAGGAGAGTGGTCCTTAGAAGAGAAGACAAAAGTTGTACAAGGGATCACAGAAGATGAGGGTTTGACGTTGCTGAAGATCGGGATCGCAAGGATCTTACTCCTTCGCGCACTCTTCTCAAACAAGGACCTCGACTTTTCTCAGAGGCACAAGGCACTGTTGGACGGTAAGCCAACTTATCTCATGATTCCCAGAACCTGTCATTGACTGGGATACCCAGCGATCGTCGTTTCGCACAACATCATTGTTGTGCACAATCAATTACTCCGCTTCCCTGACATTGCCTTCTTTGTCTCCCCCATTCCTCTTCACATTGCCGCGATGGTTATCCTTTTCGGGCATATGTCACGTTGCGACTCGCTCCCTCGTCAAGTCGCACTCGAGGATGTTTGGATGGCACTCGACATGCTTCCGTCCTTCCGCTGGCGTTGGGAACGCAGGGAGTTGAACGGTAGTCACCCGCTTATCGCGACACTCGCAGAGAAGGTCCTTGGTGTTAACCTGCGTCAAGCTGGCCCATCGTCTCATCCAGTACTGATGGCCGAGCTCGACTGGGAGATCGAAGGCACAAGCTCCCCCGTTGCAACCCACACGGCGGCATCGACACCGTCGCTCAGCAACACGAATACTACGTACGCCCATGGCGCTTCGGGCACTCCTTCCTTCCCTGGCTCGCCACCCATCGGACCCGCCGTACCAACGCCGTCTCGGATACTCGTTCCCGGCGCGAGCAACGGTGCCGGCGCAAGCGGTGGGACCAGCGGACCGCTGGAGACCAAGCTCGCCGAGGTCCCGCCGAATTTGTTCTACCCATTCTACCCCGAAGGCTCCCAGGCTCAGGGGCGCGGCGCAGGTGCGATGCCGTCTTCCGTCGCCGCTGCAGCCGCAGCCGCCGTCGCCGCAGCTGCAACTGCCACTGGCGGGAATGCTGGGAACGGGAGCGGCGCGGGTGGCGATTATGCGAGTTTGCTCGCCGCGGCCACGCAGCAGTCGACGGGGCCTTGGGGCGCGAGTGGGGAAGAGAGCTATATGCTGGAGGAGAAGGATGTTGGAGTGCCTATTGCTGGTGCGATGAACATATGGATACCGGATCAACGCGCTGTGAGAGGCGGGGGTTACGTGATGGGTCCTAGGCACCCTTGCTTGCACGGCAGAGGGTTTGCGATTTGTTTTGTTGTCTTTCCGGGTCTCTCTTGAGGGAGGTGGTGGTGGTGAGTGGTGATCACGAATGGTACAGTGTGGTGCGTCACCGTCGTTCTTGCTCTCTCTTAACCTCGTTCTTGTCTTTTGCGTTTCGCTTCTACTCCTTGATTTGTTATCATCCCTTACTTACCTCCTAAAGCACCTTCCTCGTCTCTCTTGAACCTGTTTCTGTATTTTCATAAAAAAATTTTGTTTGTTGTTTACCGGGATGTGTTATCGTGTCCCGCCGCTCTTTTTCTGTGTTAGCCTGCTATTTTTTGATCTCTCTTTTTTTTTCTTTTTGTTCCTAACGTTTGAGTGTCACTGTCGTCTCTTGCTGTAACTATGATATGCACTCTTAAGCTGATACGTGCCGTTCTTGTTCGTCTCTCTACCTTTGCGCCGAGTTGCTATCGTGGGCAATCTACACATGCTGCATGAAACGTGGCTACATCTACTGGCACACTTCACTGTGCATTTCAAATGACGACCTTGGCACTTTCGGCAAGCTCCTCGCCACAATGCCGCTATCATGCTCTTACCCATGGTCCTGGGCCATGGACTCATCCACAACCCCTTACTGTTCATCCAAAAGACGAGAGGACGGTAATGTCACTGACAGCGCCGCCCGAAGCTAGCGGAAAACTGGCAGGCTCAGTTCCCAACCAAAAGTCGACCGCTGGCCCCTTTGCACTAGTACAGTATGTCACTCTGGCGGCAAAGCCGGGTGGTGCCTCTACGATACTGTAAACTGGTAAAAAGGTTTTGTTTGAAAAAGTGGGCAGCGCGCAGGCGCTGCGAAAAATTAAGCACAGTGCTTGCGTGCGCAGTGTGCGTGGTAAGGTTATTTATTGCGCCCCCTATCCCCTGAGTTGAAACTGGTGAACTGGTGACTCAGCTCATGGAACTACAATATTTAATTCGGCGGTGTCGTTAGGCGCCCGGCGGTGCGTGCGTGCTCGTGTGACGGTCCGCGTCTAGAGCTCGAACGCCACGCTAAGCTCCGAGTTGGGTCGTAGAAATGCGAGGATGACACACCTAACGTGATTGTTGGGGAAGGAGGGAATATATGTGCCTTACAATTTGATGAATCGTATAGGTTCAGATTGGCAAAGGTTTCTCTAAACCGAGCGCAATGCGCACAACTTGAAGTGATCTTGTGCCCTATACAGACCCTTGCAAAACTTTTTTTTTTATGTTGCGATTTGACCAAGGGCAGTTACCAGAGTCCCTTCAAATTTCAACTTGAAATGAGTGAGCAGCCCCATTTTTTTTGGATGGGCCATGCAGTCCACACGTTGTCCTAGGGGTATCAGAATTTTCGAGTAATTTGGCACCCCTTGGGCGTTAGCACCACTGGACTTATGGCCGTCTAATCCTCTGGATCCGGCCGTAGCGCTTGTAGGGAAGCACCATCTACAATTGAGGGAGTTTCGGAAGTAGTAATGTACGTTCCGCCGGTGACAATAGAGTAAAGTTACGCCAGGTGTCGGTGAGGGCGACTTGGTCACAAAAAAATGTTCTAGAGTGAGCATGTATGAATTCATCAAATTAAACCATTTCTGGATTGACTTGGAGGATTCATAATTGGTCACTCAACTACTGTATTGGAACCACCGTCAGAACCACTTGGTCATCCATTGACAAAAGTCACGCACTGGCTGTGTGAACAGTATGACCAAATTGATTCCAAGTCAGCTCAAAGCATGCAGATAGGTATGTTGTGTACAAGTACTTCCATGTGGGAAAGACATACTATTATGCCATATCTCCATGTATGTATTGTAGTAATAATGAGACACTTCCAGACTCGGTCACTCGGATGGCATCACCTGTTGTGAAGTCAGTGAACATGGACAACAGAAGCAGCTAGGGTGTTTCAAATTCAACTTGGATTCGGAAGTTGTTACTCGATGGCGCCACCCATAATTAAGCTCCGACATCATGCCATGACTCATCTGTTTTTCAAGTATCAGCCACCAGCAAGACAAGGCATCTTACCAATGTTCTGAGTCGTAATGAGAAATCTCTATTGCATACACTGTCAACCTTGGGCTGGGAAACCCTTGAAATCATGCAGTGGCTAATCAATCATGGCGCGAATCCGAATATTCACTACAAGGATACTCCTCTGCATTCGGCAGCCATATTCAGACAACTCAAGTCATCTACTACTGCAGCACAATGCAACGTCAGAGCCCGTGACAGGCTGGGCCAGACTCTATTACACTACGCATCGGAATTTTGTTGTCCCGATGTTGCTTGTCTATTGCTTGGCTACGGTGCAGACGTAAATGCGCGGGATAACACCGGTGGCGAGATCCCATTACATCTGGTTCCTCGCAGGGAGGCGTGGGTGAAACAAATCTACGAGGGGAGGATCGCTCTCGCACGTTTGTTACTTGAGCATGGCGCGGATATATGTGGGGAGGATAACAAAGGCAGAACTGCATTACAGGTTGCCAGTGAGGAAGATGATGATGAGATGATGCAGCTGATGTCAGAGCACATCGCCAACTGAGGTGCGTTTGCGAGCCTATTACTACAGTACTATGACCACGGATATCAACTCTTGCTTCGATTTTTCTGTTTCTACACGCTACAATACTTTACATGAATAGGTACCCACGCAGCCGTAACTCACTAAGCTAATTCATCCCTTACTGCAACTTACCAGCCCTGAAGTTCTTTGGGATTGCGAGCCAACAGAAAGTCGATGAGAGTGATTGGGGCACAGCCGGGAATACGCCTATCTATCTACGTCCATGGAATGGAGTTAACATGGAACGTAGAGAAGAAGCAGCAGAGGAGTAAAGCTCAGGCAAGGCCAAACCCCCAAAGCAGTGCATAGAATCAAGAAACTCACGGTATCCGTGTTGAGGCGAAAGAACCTGGTGGCCTGTATGAGATTCCATGCCCTGTAAACGCGTGGTCTTGGCAAGATAGTCAGCACGAAGGAAAAGAGGATGCAGATACTGACAGAACGACTGCTCGGCGAAACGCTTGGGTGCCGACGCCACGACCACACAGGCCGTGCGGCGTCATATTTCAAGTCAGTGAGTAGTATGGGGGCCATGCGTGGAAGACGAATTGTTGTGTGAATACGTGAATGTGTGAGCGCAGTCAGAGCAGGATGCCATTTTTGAGCATCAAGTGAGTACGGCGGGTTGCCGCGTTGAACGTGGGGGAACGATGAAGACTAAGAAGAAATCCTGGCTGGGATTCTATAAAAAGTAACATTCTTTAGATCCTCATTCAGTTCATCGTCATCTACCGCCGGCACGTCGTCATCGTTCCTTTTGCATCTTCAAGGTCCCCTACTGCCCATAAATTCTTCGGTCATTCCGTCCGAGTTGGACAGCTCCTCGTCTGGGATGCGGCTCCACGCACCCTTGCCAGCATGCCGCTATGACGATGACACATCTCCTGCCGTGCATACCACACTACAGTCCTCTCTCGTGGGCAAACAGTAGAAAAGGGGAGAATCTGGCCGCACTGCGAGTCCCACTGGTTCAGTCTCGTCATCTGATCCTTTTAATATCTGGCGCACAGCGGATCATCTCAAAAGGTGCGCGTGGAGTGGGGTAGGTGCAGGTGTAGGAAATAGTGATCGTAGAGGGCGCTTGGATGTGCTATATGCCAATAGCTCGTGAGCCCGAGCATCTCGTGGTGCGCAAGTGAAAGGAAGTGTCTGCAGCGAGAAAATGAGCCAATCGATCAATGACGCTAGATGGGCCGCACCCATGTCGTCACCTGCATATCGACCTTTCTCTTTCCGCTGGATACCGGCAGCAATCAATAAGTTAATGGCAGAACTCATGCGGGGAGGCGACCAATGTCTATCTGTCGGTGAGTTAAACACTTTTTGTAGATTTTATCCCTATCAGGAAAGCGGCCGTGATGTCCATGGAACACGCCGACTGTGAGTTATTTGACGCGATTCGCCCAGGGTAGCGCATAATTGCGGGCCCGAATGCGAGCTAGCGTGTCGTAGTGTCAGGACGTCGGAAAGCGTGCCATTGCTAGGAGAGGAAAGGAAGTCTGGCGGTGGCGGTATCGAATAGGAATCATCCAAACAGTCAGCAGGAGTTCTTCACCAGCTACCTTTCGGAGAACAAAAGACAGTCACATGAGGTTTAAAACTGGCAAAATAACGAGAAGGTATGCACCTCATCTGAAGCTTGAGCCTTGAGGCCTGAGCTTCCTCCAACCAGAGTCGACTTCGAGTGTGGATACAGTATAGTACCATAGCGGCACCTGGTATGCGTGATAAATCCCGGCCTCCGAGTCGACTCAGAAGAATGATCAAGTCACGTGTTCCACTGACCCGCTCAGACGGAGGCGGCCCGAGGGACCAATTCTCCCGAAAATCGTGTGCGACCAATATTGTGCGGTACTGCACCAAGTAATGCACATAACACCTGCGAGTCGTCTTGCCTGATCGTGTCTGACTTACCTCGACACTTCTGTGTCTGCCGCCTCGGATGTTGCCGTTTGCATAGCGCGCCTAACTATCATTTGTACTATCGTCCGTGGGACTATTTATATTCCACATGAGGCAGTACACTTGGACCCACCGAATCCCCTCAGCACCACTCGGGGCTCCATGTCCCACCACCCCATTCCGACCGCCTCAGGCCCCTCTTCCAATTTCCAATCTATTTTCGATGCTGCATTGAACAACTATAAAAGGAAGACGAAGACAGACCTTCTTGCCCATCAACTCACAGCACAATTCCAAGATTGCGACTCTCCTACCGCTATCCTCGACCTACTTAACAGACAATATAACATTCAACGTTTCACTCGATCCCAGAATGACAGTGGGAGCTCTAAACAGTGGCTCAATACCACTGTTACTGTTCTGAATGCTTCTTCTCGGGCCCTTGGCCAGGGTATTGGCATGGTAAACCTTCAGAGGTTGGACCTGCCTTCTAAGCTCTAACATTCACATCGCAGGTATTCTCTCCGGCAAAAGTGATATTTGCCGGAATCGCTGTCTTCCTCCTGGTGCGTAGTTTCCCTCTTCGGCTAGACCAATCTGGTCATAAAATCTGCAGGCGGCCAAGGATGTTGGTGCGAGCCAAGACGCCCTCGTTGACCTCTTCGATCGAATTGAAAACTTTCTGGGGCGTCTCAAGATCTATGTTGAAGTTCAACTGACTGAAGCGATGAAGAACTTGGTTGTGAAAATAATGGCAGAGATTCTCGGAATCCTGGCTATCGCGACAAAGCAGGTCAGGCAAGGATGGGGGAGTGAGTCGCTCACGGACGCTATGCAAATCGTTGCTTGACTGATGACCCTCAGAGAGATACCTGAAGAAGCTGATCGGGAGGACGGATATTGAAGATGCTCTGAAAAGGCTGGAAAAGATATTATGCGACGAGGCCCCGACGGGAACTGCTCAAGTCCTGAAAGCTACGGACAGTATGAACAATAAAGTGGAGCACGTTGTCAGTGGTGCGCAACATTCATTTTAGCTACTCTACATCGCTAACCGCAGTGTTTATAGCGACACAACAGATTGAAAATGATTTCGGTAATCTGAAACTCCAGGCATGGCTTTCTCCCCCAGATCCTTCCATTAATTATAACGCTGCCCGCGATGCTTATCATCATGGCTCTGCTGCGTGGTTTACCCAACACCACAACTTCCAGGACTGGAAGGTCTCAGGTTCCGGACCCTTGTTATGGATTCATGGCAAACGTATGGTTTTTTCTTCGTTCTCCATCTCCACTCTTCCTCATGCCTTCACCTTGCCTTAATAGCTGGCTCCGGTAAAAGTATACTCAGGTATGTCACTATCCAGTCGGCGTCATTCAATCCAACTCATATCCTCACCAAGCTCCACAATCATCCATCATCTGAAAGATGTTTTCCCTACCAAACCATCCAACTCAAATGTCACCTACTTTTTTTTCGACTTCAAGGATGCATCAAAGCAGGATCTTCGTGCCTTACAATCTTCTCTCCTCGTCCAACTTTCTGCCCAATCCAACCACCGCTTCAAAGCTCTTTCTGACTTGTATTCTTCACACGATGATGGGAACCGCCAGCCCAGTGAGGATGCACTTACGGAATGCCTCAAGAGCATCCTTGTAGTTCTGAGACAAGCCCCGACTTATGTTATCATTGATGCTCTTGACGAATGCCCCAACGTTTCAAAGACAATTGGAGTGCCCCGCTCACGTCACAAGGTTTTGAAGTTTGTTCAGGAACTTGTCCGGCTGCGACTTCCGAACCTGCATATATGCGTAACGAGTCGCCCCGAATTCGATATCAGAAGTTCCCTTGAACAATTGGCACATTTCGAGGTGTCTTTGCACGATCAAGATGGCCAGAGGGAAGATATTGCCGAATACGTCCGCTCGGTGGTCTATTCGGACAACGAGTTGGTGATGAAGAAGTGGAGACGGGAGCTCAAAGAGCTGGTCATTGAGACCCTCTCTCAAAGGGCTGACGGAATGTATGGGTATCTTTCTTTCTACGTTGGTAATGATCCTCACAAGAACTCAGGTTTCGATGGGTTGTATGTCAGCTGGAAACGCTGAGGGAATGTCTTGCACGGAATGTCGAGCGCGTCCTTTATGGACTACCCAAATCTCTCGACGATACATACGAGCGAGTGCTCGAAGGCATTGCCGAAGAGAACCGAGACGACGTTCATCGTCTGTTGCAATGCCTTGTGGTGGCTATCCGACCACTTCGTGTCGAGGAACTTGCGGAGGTCCTCACAATTAACTTTAATGGGGCCGAAGAGATTCCGAAATTAAACCCAGACTGGAGGTGGGAGGATCAAGAAGAAGCTCTTCAGGCAGCATGCTCTAGTTTGATCGCCATTGTCGACACAGGCGATTCACGGGTTGTACAATTCTCACATTTTTCGGTCAAGGAGTTCCTGACATCGCCTCGCCTCGCCGACTCGAGTAGCAATGTCTCGCATTATTATATTTCCTTGGAGCCTGCGCACACAATCCTCGCGCATTCCTGCTTAGGCGTCCTGCTGCGCTTGCCTGTGGATGATCAACTTGACAAGAATGGCACCGAAGGCAAAGGGGACAGATATAACACCAGGGACAGCTTCCCACTAGCTGTATATGCTGCTCGACATTGGGTCAACCATGCCCAGTTCGGTAATGTGTCATCTCACATATGGAAAGGGATGGAACTTCTGTTTAATCCCAACAAGCCACATTTTTCGACGTGGCTCAAGCTGTACAGTGTAGACCCACTACCAGACTACGATTTCGAGTTCGCTGACGATGACTTGGAGGCGAGACCACTGGCAAATGGAACTCCACTGTATTATGCCGCGCTCTGGGGACTTCATGACCTGACAGAGCACCTTATCGTCAACCATTTACAAGATGTGAATGTCCACGGGGGTCGCAATGTGACGCCACTGGGAGCAGCAATAGCAGGGAAATACCTCCATCTTGCGGAGTTACTCTTTCGACATGGCGCAGCCTTGGATGTTCAAACATCAGGACAAAGGACTCTACTGCAGGCGGCATCAATTCAGGAAGACTTTGAAATCATGCGGTGGTTACTCAGCCATGGCGTGGATCCAAGTTTCGATGGGGGACGTGGCATGACGGAACTGCATTGGGCAGCAATGTACGGAAATCTCGAGGTGGCTCGGATACTACTGCAGCACAATGCAGACGCTAAAGCCCAGGGTTTTTCCGGCCAGACTCCATTACACTTCGCATCGAGATTTGGTTACCCTGATGTCGCTCAGCTTTTGCTGGCCCACGGTGCGGATGTAAATGCGCGGGATTTTCACGGCTCGACCCCATTACATGGTTGTCACCACAACCCTGAGCCTGAGGGGAGATTCGCTGTCGTACGCTTGTTGCTTGAGCATGGGGCAGATATAAGTGCGGTGGATAACAAGGGCAGGACGGCGTTCTAGGGTGCGTTTTCAGGTCTATTACTAGTACAGTACAACGTCCATCCCTAACCCTTGCTTCACCTTTTATATTTCTACACACTACGATACTTTAAATGAATACGTACCCATGCAGCCGTAACTCACTAAGGTGGGCCTGAAGTTTTTTGGGATTGCGAGCCAACAGCGTGAGAAAGTCGTAATTAGGGAACAGCCGGGAATACGGTTATCTAACTACGCCATGGTGTGGAGTTGGGATGGAACGTAGAGCAGAAAGCAGAAAATGAAGCAGAGGAACAAAGTTCAGGCAAGGTCAAACTAAGGCACACCATAGAATCAAGAAACTCGGAATCGTCACGGAATCTGTGCTGAGGCGAAACAACCAACCTGGTGGTACGCATGAGATCCCATGCCCTGTGAACGCGTGGTATTAGCAAAGGTAGTGAGCACGAAGGAAAAGAGGATGCAGACACTGACAGAACGACTGCTCGGCGAAACGCCTGGGTGCCGACGCCACGACCACAGGCTGTGCGGGCAAAATCCGTGCAGGATCATACTTGGTTCGTAGTATGGGGGTCATACGTCCCGAACTTCCATGCGTGGACGACAAATTGTTGCGTGAAGTCACACGCGAATGTGTGAGCGCAGTCAGCGCCAGGATGCCACTTGTGAGTATCAAGGGAGTACGGTGGACAAGCAACATTCCTTAGATCCTCATTCAGCTCATCGTCATCTACCGCCGGTACGTCTTCATCGTTCCTTTTGCACCTTCCACTGTCCATGAATTCTTCAGCCATGCCTTCCGAGTTGGACAACTCGTCTCGAATGCGGTTCCATGTACCCTTGCCTGCATACCGCTGTAGCGATGACACACTCTCCGCTGTGCATGCCACACTACGAGTCGTTCCTCGTGGGCGAAAGCAGAAAGAGGAGAGTCTGACTCCCCTGCGATTCCCACCGGCTCAGTCTCGTCATCTGATCCTTCTAAAATCTGGCGCCCAGCGGATCGTCTCATTAGGTACGCGTCGAGTGGTGTAAGCGAAGGTGCGGGAAACGGTGATCATAGAGGGCGCTAGATGGACCGCACCCATTTCGTCACCTGCACATCGACCTCTCCCTCTCCCATGTTATCGCTTGCTGGATACCGGCAGCAATCAACGAGTTATCGGCAGAACTCATGCGGGGATGCGTTCAATGTCCATGGAAAACACCAACTGTGAGTTATTTGACGCGCGGTTGGCCCAGGTGGCGCATAATTGCGGGCCGAATGGCGAGCTGGCATGTCGTAGGTGTATCAGGACGTCGGAAAGCGTACCGTTTCTAGGAGATGAAAGGGGGTCTGGCGGTGGAGGTATCGAATAGGAATCGTCCGAACAGTCAGCGGGAGTCGTTACTTAGCTCTTCACCAGCTTTTGGAGACAAAAGACAGTTAACATGAGGCATGAAACTGGGAACATAACGAGAAGATATGCACCTCATCCTTGAAGCTTGAAGCTTGAAGCTTGAGCTTTCTCCAACCAGGTCGACTTCGAGTGTACCAGATCCGCGCCCCGATGCATGACAAATCATGACATCGGGGATAAAAACACTGACTCGGAAGAATTAGCCAGTATAGTATGCAGCTCAAGGGGCGGTCATACCGTGACCTATTATACAGTAAGTTAGGCCATAAATTTTACATTCGCTCTACCCTACTTTTGTGAAGAAATTTTGTATGGAACACATATTATCTGTTGTCTAGGCTACCCACTCAAATTCTGGTGGTGACTGAGTGTTTATTTATCAAGTTATTCAAAAGTGACAATTGACTGGTCCCGATCGTCGGATGGACTGATTCGATATAGTATTACTGTAGGATCAGGAATGCAACGACATTTGATGCCGGTACAGTATCTTGTACAACATAGACAAAGATGCGGAGAAAATTCCAAATGGGTTAGGACTTGCAGGCGTCGGAGGCGATGTTGGCAGTGGCAGTGAGTGACGACTTGATATTTTTCAGGAATTGAAGACTTTATTTATTTTCGACCTGCTCTGTCCCGCTGGTTGACATACCATTACATAGCATTTCCATCTCTATCTGTTTTCTCTATTCTTCAAACTTCCAAACGTGTCTATCCTCGCGCACCTAGAACTGGCATAATCGCGCTTTCCAAGTGACCGGTGACCGAACGCGTTGTCACCCAACAAACCCGCCGTCTGAACCTGCGGTGTTGCGCTCAGTTGTCAAGCTCCTCAAGCAACCATCACTGCGCCCAGAGCCTTCGCGAGTTTCCTAGCAGGCCGCAGCACTTCCCCACGCTCACCCATCACTGTCAACTGGACCGCCTCACCTCCGGCCCTGTCACTCTCCCGATCTTCCAGAACAGGAAGGGAAGAGGAAGAGTCGGGCGGTGCACGCACGAGCTCCCAGCGCCCAAAAGCCCAGTTCAGAATCCACCACGACCGCCCCCCGGGATCGTTCGAGTCTTCGGCTAAAGTAGTGCCAGTGCTAGGTGTTGTTACGAAACGAATAAACCCTTTCACGCGGTAGACGCTTTCTTTTGGGAGTTGTTGGAGCGCCGCAGATAGTGTGGGTTCATCCAAAGATGGTGCTGAGGATGTAGGAGCCTGAGGGTTGTGCGTCGCTGCGGCGGTGGATTCTTCGGGGTGATCGCCGTGAGGATGAGGATCAGAGTGGTTGCACGCTTCTGTGTGTTTGTGCACTGGAGCGGATGCACCTCGAAGCAAGGTGACGGTCTCCACCTCGTCATGGTGTTGTGCCATGCCATTCTCCATAATTGGCTGGGTAGGGTGTTGCGCGGTATCACTGAACAGCTTCGAGTCGAGGCCAAAGATGAGCGTGGGGTCGACCGATTTGCCCAAGCAGCGGATCTTGGGCGTGAGTTCGTTTAGCGTGTTGAGGTGCTCCATGACGTCGTCAAGCGCACGCTCAGTGATGTGTTCCCATTTATTCTGTATTAGAATTGTCGGTCAGAATAATGCAAAGTAAGGGTAGGAGCTGACGATAAGAAGGACGTCGGTGTATTGCGCTTGCATGCGCGCCGTCACGCTCGTGTCTTCGTAGCCAGTAAAGTTCTCTGCATCGATTACGGTGACAATCGCATCTAGAGTGAGCGCGCGTGAGGTTTCGCGCTCCAGCTCACGAATTTGGAATGCGAGAGTTGCGGGAAAGGCAGATCCGCTGGGGAAAGACGGGCCGATAAGCGAGGTGCTGGGAAGAGCGAGATGCGGCATACGAAGACTCTATGATGATCCGGTCTGGATGAAACTTTTCTGTGCTTGGATTGAGAGAGGAATGGATGTGGACAGTCAAAGATGGTACCTAATATCTCTAGCAGTGCGGTCTTCATTTGGCCAACGAGCACGCAACACCTGTTCTTCCCGAGCGCATGATCAGAATACGAATAAAGATTGTGATAAATCTCACATGCAACCATTCAGGATCTCACTAACAGCAGTCAGACTGCTCTGCTTTGCTAGTTGGCTGTCAACTGAACAGGTCGACCAACAGTCAGTATCAACTGCAAGTAGCAACGAAGTGGTTGTATGATGACCTTCAATGTCGCCAAATTCATTCTTGAGAAGAACGACGCGATAATTTGCAGGAAGTTGAGGAAGGAGGGATAGGATGATTGAGGTTTTGCCCGCACCGAGAAAGCCAGTAAAGACGGTGATTGGGATAGTCATAATTAAGTCGGTCCGGATCTATCTCGGGTCACACGTATGCCCGTCATCGGCGTGCTTCTCAAGCGCTGATGGTACCCCATCGAGCAAAAGAACCGTTTCCAACAACGTACAACCAACATGACTGGCAGTAATATGCCCCCCTCAACTCTGTTCACTATCAGAGCTTCTACAGTTGCCCGACTGCACACTTTCCTGTCATTCACCGCATTCTTTGGAGCCCTTGTCATAGCTTGTTCCCTCCACTATACAAAGGTCGTAAAGAATGCCGTTTCAGGCTGGCCAGAGGAGTGGTTTCCAAGCGTATCTGCAACGTGAGTATTTGCCTACTCCTTCAACTGAAATTACTCTCTTCGTTCCATCTGTCCTGTCTGTTTCTATCGTCCAAGTCTCCTCATCCATTTCCCTGGCCTGTCCTATAGTATAGGTGACTGGTATCCAGAACGAAATTTCTTTCAATTCCTCATAGCTGTAAATTCTGGTGAGTCCTCTCGTGCTGTCTGCCCGTCAAGAGACTAAAGGCGCTCCTTTAGGCCCTCGCTTTGCCCTCCTTGGCTTGGCGTACCTACGTGGTCGCGTTTCCTCACCTTCCTCTATCCTCCCGGGCTTCTTGTTGGCAACAGGCATACTACGCACGCTTGCTTGCGGAGGCTGGGTCTTTGTAACATCTAGCGACGATCATGACGTCCATGATGTCCTCATGATCGGGTATATTGTACTCAACATCCCTTGGATGTTAGGCAACATTCGCCTTTCGCATGGAAAGGTGCACCGTCGAAGGTATGTGTACTCGATACGCGAACCACTCAAAGCTTGACACGCCTTCTATGACGTCAGGGTCAGAATTGCCTCCCTGTAAGTAGTGGTCCTATCCTTGGTAGTAACTTATGGTCCTGAACTCGTGGGTTTTCAGGTTTTGGGTCTCCCTCATTCCCATGATTTACTTTTTTGTACAACATAAAGTTCACCACATCCCGGGCGGTACGTATTTCCTTGGTCTTTCACGCGATGTCTGAATCATGTGATTGCTCGCTTCTCATTGGACAGCATATACTCACTACGCCTTCTTCGAATGGTCACTCATATTGTTCGACATATTGTATGACTCGGTCACAATCCTAGATCTCGAGAACAACGAATCAGAGGTGAGCTGCGTACATCTTTGTCTCGTTATGCAGGATTCTCATTCATCTGCATGCAGGTTTCCATCAACAATCAGGTCGATTCTAGAAGTGCCAGTGGACACAGGGCAGAGAACCAGAATGAAATGTACAATTTACTCTATCGTCTCCCCTGAACTCTAACTCAATCATTATTTCTGCCATTTGCGCCCCAATCGTTCGTGTTGAGTTCAGAACGAAAAGTCTGGCAAACGAACCGAGCGACCCAAGTGTATCCACACCATCTGTTGGGGACAAGGCGCCCCTTGTACAGAATCGCCCAGAAATTCGTTCTGAAAAATCCATAGTCTGTGTCACCCAACTTCTCGCTTCTCTCCGGCCATCCTTGAGTTTCTTGTCGGACCTGTATTTTGGTGAGCCCTAACTTTATAATATCACGCTGGGTAAGGTTGACCCCGTCCAACTCGACTGGCAGCATACCAGTCTTGGACTCTAATCACGGCACTCCCCGTCACCCTCTTCTACTTCTCCGTCTGGGAGCTAGCTCTGGCCGGGCCAGAGTTTTCTTCGCTTGCCACGCTTGCCCCATTCTTCCTCGGATTCTCCCCCGTCCTATCATTTGCTACTTCTCATGGCGGTCGTACAGCATTGGCCGCCGCCGCCGGGGCCATCGGTCTGGGGCTCTGGTGGGCGGAGAGCATGTGGGTCCGACTTGGCGCTGTAATGTTCGGCGTCTTCTGTACAGGAATTCGTTGGGCCGCGGAGTGGCAAGCAGATGTCGAAAGCGGATATCACGCAGTCGGTGCGCCATCTCGCGTTCCCACTCCTAATCGTTCGCGTATCATGATTATTGATGTCTTCTATCTCGGATCTTCAGTGTTTCTGCTGGGCCTTATTCTCTCTTCTCTCTCGAAACACTTGAACCATGGGAATAACCCAGGTACGTGTCCTCTTCTTTCAATCTCGGCAAGCGACCGTCTCTTATCAACTCGATAACCACCTTACAGCATGGCCAATTATAGATTCTACTTCAGGGGGCCAACATGTCCTTGTTCTTGTCATCGGCTTCCTTTCCCTCATCGAATTTGGAACGCGTCCGAATTCTCCATTCCCTGCTGCCCTGGTTTCGGTGTCCTCGACGGTTTCTCAGGATTCCAACAAATCTTCCAAGGTTCACAATGGCCAGACCCCAGCTTCACAAGAATCATGGCTACTTCCGTCCCTAGCCTTTGGTTCCCTGATCTACTCCCTTCACGATCGGCTGTCTGACCCCAGCTCTCTTGTCGCCTGGTCCTGGTCTGGGTTCCCCATTACTGGTCCTCACCCGCATATCCATGCACCGCTCACACTCCTCACGCAAGTGGCAGGGGCTTTCTTGGTTCTTGGCCTCTCGCCGACTTCACGCGCCTTCGTTGAGCTCCCAAATATCTCCACTCATCCACTCATCTTCGCAATTGGCGCTCTGTCGACTTATATCCTTCACACGCGTACTGGATGGATCGGCTATACTGGCGGGTTACTACATGCTGCGTTCTTGACGATCATTACGCCCCCGCTGCTACAGAGTGCAGGCGCCGCTGCGCGAGCCCGCGGTGTGGGCCGTGTGTTTGGAACGGCATGGGCGGTCTGGACAGTATTCATGTTCGTCAGCACGTTCACCGTCGCGTATGCGTTTGTTCCAGGCGCATGGAGCTTCCGTGAGCGCACAGACCTGTAAGTCAATCTCGTTTCGCTGCATCGGGCATCGCTCATAACCTGGCATCCCTTCAACCCTCTATTCCACCAGGGTGCTAACCGCACAACTCACCCTTCTCGCGCCGATCTTCAATTGGAACTCTCTATCGATGTCCTCTCCTGCGCCGCCTCTGCCTCCTATACCGAAATCAACTCGTCGCTACATCCGCGCTGCACTTGCTCTCGTTGCGGTCGTTGCGCTCATTGGCCCGCTCAGGAGGTCTGCACCGGCAACGCCAGCACCAGCACCAGCACACGCGCGTGCAAGAATCCTTAACGCTGGTATTTGGACGGTGCACTTTGGTATCGACAATAAGGGACGTGATAGCCAGCGAGGTATGCGGGACCTGTTCCGTGACATGGATCTCGACATCGTTGGCCTTCTCGAGACAGATTTACATGTAAGCTAGCATCGCCGTCCCTAGGTTTGTAGGCTACGCTAACGATTCTTCCGTGCACAGAGAGCGGTATTCGGAAGCAGAGATTTGTAAGTGAAAGGGCTGTCCCCATAGACGGTATCACTGAATTTGCCTCCTCAAGAACACGTGTAGCGGTGGAAGACCTAGGCTACGTGCGTATCGACGGCGCATTCTTTTTATAGTTGCTCACCAATGGTTATAGTATGTAGACATTGGACCAGGTCCTAACAAGCACACCTGGGGCTGCGTGCTCCTATCAAAGGTCCGCCCCATTCTTGTAATGAGGGGCACTAAAACTTGACCATCGTGGCACTTAGTTCCCTATTCTAAAAACCCGGCATCATCTCCTCCCCTCACCGGACGGGGAGCTTGCACCGGCGATTGAGGCTGTGATTGACGCCTATGGCGTAAACGTGACGGTGGTCGTTGCGCATAACGGTCAAGGTAGTACCTTTGGGGTATGAATCGAGTCGTACTGTTATATCTGACGGACTTGGTTCAAGAGGAGACGCCTCTCGACCGAGAACTGCAGTCTACTGAACTCGCGCGAATCATGTCCTCGTCATACCCAGACCCGCTCATCTTCCTCGGATACGTTGTCACGGATCCCCATGCCAAACGTCGTGAGTATCTGTGGTGCTTTCTGTGAACCCATTCGGACCCACTTTTTTTTTTTTCAGCTGCGCCATACGAGATCATGGTCACCGACGGCCGCGTTCACGACATCTACAAGGACGACCATGACCGCTGGTGCGAATACATATTTTACCGCGGACTCTACAGGACGGCCTACGCCCGTGTCTCGCGCGGCTTTATCACGGATACTGAGCTGCAAGTGGGGCAGTTCGCCGTGCCGAGCTACGGTAAGACCACGGGTGATGTGGCCGAGGTCGATCGTTACCTGCAAGTTGCGAAAGACGAGCTTCCTAAGGAACACGTACGTCTTTCTTTTTTTTCCCTCTTTCTCCAGAAAGGTGCGAACACTCACCTCCTCACGCTCACCCCGCGCCATGTATAGTGGTTCCCTGACGCTTTCTACGGCAACGAGCACTACGGTGGCGTACGGGGTCATTTTTATCACGTCTTTAACGCAGTGCGTATCCTCTTATTCTTTTTCCCCTTTTTTTTTCTGCGTTCAAACATTGAGCATATTGGAACTGACAACCGCTAAAAAAAAAAAAATTTTCTGATAGCCGCTGTACTTCAAATTCCCTCCAGGCGCATCACCATCAGTCCTTTGAATTTTCTTAGACTAAAAGGCTAGCCATTTCTTCTTGTTTTAGTGGCGTAGTCACATCGTTGTTTGTCCATCCCTATTTCCTTAATTGTTCGCAGGGACATTAAACTTACGCTCGACCGGTGTCCCCGAGGGTCCCTGAGGACGATCGTAGTTTACCCGAGCGTCACCCAATCACACATTTGTCTTTGAAGCATCATGGCGGAGATGGGTGCGATCTCCCCTTATCCGCCGTTCCCTTCGACGTCGAATCGCACTGGCTCGTTTGTTTTTTCCGTTTGGTTCGAGTCGAACATTCGTCTCGTTGTGAGTGTGAGCTTTACCTGTGCGACCAACCCCGTAGAATGGATAAACCTTGATTTCTTGCAAAATTCTGGGCTGACCCGCCGACGTCCTTTTGGGGATAAGTTATTAGGTTACGGACGACTCGGACGATTTTTTTGGGGATGGATGAGGATCCACATCCTGCGAAAATTCTGAGTTCTGATGATGAAACACCCCAAACCCAGTGGACAGGACACGGCGGGGTGGATGGCTGCTTCGTCTTTCGTCATCGAACGGGAACGTTTGTGCTGCTACTGCCCTCGTAGAATTCTATGTCACTACTGACCCCCCCTTCTTCCTCTTCTGGGGTCGGTCGTGGACCTGCCTCAGGTTCATCGTGGTGTCCCTGCTGATGGCCGTGATCGCTATCTTCCTCATCCTCATCTTCCTCGCCCTCTTCCTCGCCTTCACCTCCCCCCGCTTCTTCCCCTTCTTCCTCTTCCTCTTCTTCTTCCTCTTCTTCGTCCTCGTCTTCTTCGCTTTCACTTTCACTTTCACTCGCATAGAACGCATCCAAATCCGTCACCGTGCCCTTATTAGGCACGCTTCCAGCTGGAGACGTCCCGTCCGACCCAGCCGGTGTCAACACGACGATCGGCGTTGACTGACCGCCGGTGATACCTATGCTACTACTGCCACCATGTCGAGCCGAAGCAGCACCACCAGCAGCAACGTGCCCGATCGCGGTAACCACTGTAGATGATGACAACGACAACGAGGCCGCCGCCGCCGCGTCTTCGGGCGAATCTCGAAGGCTCGACTCGACGCCGTGTTCGAGCCAGTCGGGCAGGAGCCGAGCGTGCGGCACGTCACGCCCGAGGACGAGACTGAGTGTGCCGAGACGCTCGCGCGTAGTAGTAGTATTAGTGTCACCAGAAGTAGCAGTAGCCGCATCCTGCGGCGCAGGGGCAATGGCGACGGCGGCGCTCTCTTTACCCTCAAATAACACGACGCGCACTTGGGCGCGTCGGAGCACGACTCCACCGACGTCCTTGACGTCTGCTGCGCCGATGTTCGGTGCTACTCCCGCGAGGAGTTGATGGAGCATGCGACCGCGGTCGCGCACGTCATAACTGCGATCGTAACGAGCAAGCGCGAATACGTATTTGGCTAGTTGTGTCAGTGTGTCGTGGGCCGGTGATAGGACGAGAAGTTTCGCGGCGAGCGTTACGGCTTGCAGCTTCACCGGTACAGTCTGGAGAGAGAAATAAAATAAAATTTAAAAAAAAACGGGGGAGGGGGGGGGGATGAGAAAAATACAAGAAACAGTTTGTTAGCGAGCTCAGTTGAAGATCGGGCTCGCGGATGAGCTAGCGATGATAACGGACCTCATCGCGAAATGATTTTGCAATCTTGCGGAGCACATCGGGTGCCCACGGCACCACGCCTTCGACTAAAGCGTTAGGCGAGTCATCCGCGGCATACTGACCGACAAGCCAGATGATGCACGCTCGTGCCTGAGAGTGCCGAATTTCGTCGATACGATACGCAAGGCGCTCAACGATCGTTAGCGGCGCCGACGACGAATTGGCACGCGCGGCGTGTTGCATCTGAGTTTGGACGAGCGATTTTAACTCGACGACGGCATTAGCCACAACAGGGTCTTGCGGGGATGCTCAGTTTAGAGAGTAGTCAAAGTGGAGCAGCCAGGGGGAAAGGAAGCTTACCATGCGGACTCTGAATACACGCCATCAACGCATTAAGACACTGAGTGGTTGATTCGGAAAGCGTGCGGGCTATATGCCCGATGCCCTGAATCGCCTCTGCTACCAGTGTTTCATCTACATCATCTGTGTAATCCTGAACAAGAAAAAACAAGTTGGGCGGCCATGTTATCGGAAGAGGGAAAAGGGACCGACCACAAATTCACGCAACAACGCCTGCCAGTTGTCAACCGTGACTAGATTCCGCAAGAGGCGCGTCTTTGTACCCTTTACTTGCGTGCTGTCATCGGCACGAACAACGAAACGGGTATAGTGAGGGGAAAACAAATGCTACGATCATTCAACTATCAGACAAGCTCAGAGTTACACCGGGACGTACCGAAGAGATATGTGAGATAGAGAGAATGTATATCAAGATCACACGTTCGACTTCTGGTGATACCGCTAGAAGTCGGAGCAGCGGGCGGACTGCTTTGTGATGATGTGATGATAGGGCTAGATAATGGAAGGCGCGAGTGACAGCCATCACAACCTGGAAAGTCCATCAACACGCGTCCGGGAAAACCTTCTATCTAAATCGCTTACAGCAGGGTTACGTGACTGGAACAATGGCTCCGCCGACATCAGCAAGAGGTCGAGGTCCCGATCGACATCTTCCTTTTCTTCGCCCAGGCTATCGTGCGAACTAGTCGGACGAGGTAGCATCGTCCGGGCATAGCGAACCAGGAGCTCGAGGAGGTTTACTTGGCCCCATTCGTCCACGTCAACGAGTACCCGACAAAGGCGTCGATAGTGAACATGCAGGAGGTCGAGTCGCGTAGGGCAAACTGCTTCGAAAGCGATCGCAACGCTGCCAACGGACAATGGGGAGCGGTCACGCAATAATGTCGATAAGATTTCTATAAGGGATGGAAGTTGAGACTCGTCTAATCTATTGCAAGTCATCGTGAACTTTCTCGTGAGGATTTCCCCCTCCGTGAGAGGAAAGAACCCCACCTGTGACATTTTGGTATGGACAGCGCTGCTGTCTTGCGTACGTACGGGCTTGTATCTGACGCACATTTTTTGATCGCTAGCACGACCAAGCTGGCAATAGTCGGAACACGGATGCCAGATAACACGCGTAACGCCATCGCGCGAATTAGCGGTGAACTATCTGCGAGATCGCGTTGGAACGTGTTGATGGAGAGCAACGCAAGGTCGGGTTCTGCTTCTGCATAACGCAAGAGATATATGTACACGAGCTTGCGAATTTCTAGGCTCGGAGAGGCAACATTCTTGACCACTGGCGCAAAGTATTCAGAGACGTTGCGGCCTTTTGAGATCATCTAATGACAGGGTTGTGAACGCGTGTGGAGGAACATTTGAGCTGGGGTAGGCGCTCACAGCAATAAGACGCTTCATCGCTTCCAGTTTTTCGCGATCGTTGCCCGAGTCTAACTGTGATCTGATGTTCTTCGTCTTTTCCTCTCCGGTATCGTAGTAGCCTGCGCCGCTGCCGGTCAAAGTGAAATCTCTCGTACGCTCCGCCAAAGTCTCTTGTATCCGCATACCCAGACGGGTAGCATTTTCTGTCCAGGAGTTGAAATTGATACCCGACATGTTCAAGATCGCATACGTGCTCCTGATAACTAGCGGGTGAGGGATTTGTCGGGCGAAGTAGCTGGAGTGCTGAAGCAGTAGACCGGCTGCGGGCCGGGCGACTACCAAGTCATGTTGTGGTACATTAATTACATGCTAAACAACATACAGATGCGCTCAAGGTGCGTTTCCTTGTGAGTCGAATATTATCACATCTAGGTACCGTCGTACGAATTCATATGGTTTAACAGTCATTACGTGCGGCGCCTGTCCAACGTTCTGCTAAGAGTTCACAGTAACTCACTGTCAGAACAAACATGTAATTCTGGCAGCAGACTCTTGGTTCATGTTTCTTCGTGTAGCGAGGTTTACGATTGAACTTCTCTTGATATTTAATATTGCTCATGAATAACAAGGTATCAGACGCTTCAGCTGCAAACATGGTCAGCTGTGACCAATGTGGAGTTCACTTGTATTTGACAACTAGCTCTATACCAGGCATTACAGATAGACATAGCAGCTTAAGCAGGATCTAGAGATGCGGGTAAATGCCCCCTTTCTCTCTGCTCATCCCATATGGTGATCTACAAGGGGAGGGGTCAGTCATTCCAAAGTAGGTGAACAGCAGGATGAAACAGGGACATACCCATTCATCTGAAAGTGAACATGTAAATCGATAAACTCAGGAGAAAGGCAGCAGAGAAAGCTTACTAGGGCAGAGCGAGTTGTAGGCACGTTTGAACTGTTTGCAAGGCGCGGAATCCTCCCCTTTGGCGGCTATGCACTTGAAGTAATCTGTGTAGTTTTGGTAGCTTGCGATAGTAGGTTAAGAGCAGGATCAGATACTCCGAGAAAAGTTCGGCCATACCAGAGCCTTGTTTGATTATTGTTGGGAAAGCGGGCTGGGAGGAAGAAGAGTTAGTGACACGCAACGATGCCAACGCATTACAGCTCACGCACCAGCAGTCTGAAAGTATTTGCTACATAGCAGCGTGTGTCAAAAAACTGGCAAACAAAGGGTCGTGGCACACCTCTGAACAGCGTCGGCGTCAGACATGGGTTCTGTTGAAAAGAGGTCTTGAGTGGAGGTGACCTAGATTAGGTAATCAATCTCTGCTTGTTGTCTTTCGACACCCCGCGAATTAGCGGTGAACTATCTGCGAGATCGCGTTGGAACGTGTTGCAACGCGAGGTCGGGTTCTGCTTCTGTATAACGCAAGAGATATATGTACATGAGCTTGCGAATTTCTAGGCTCGGAGACGTAATTGACCACCGGCGCAAGGTATTCAGAGACGTTGCGGCCTTTTGAGATCATCTAATGACAGGTTGCGAACACGGGAGGAGGAACATTTGAGCTGGGGTAGGCGCTCACAGCAATGAGACGCTCAGTTCTTCGCAATCGCTGCCCGAGTCTAGCTGTGATCTGACGTTCTTCATCTTTTCCTCTCCGGTATCATAGTAGCCTGCACCACTGCCGGTCAAAGTGAAATCTCTCGTACGCTCCGCCAAAATCTCTTGTATCTGCATACCCAGACGTTTTCTGTCCAGGAGTTGAAATTGATACCCGACATGTTCAAGACCGCATACGCGCTCCTGATAACTAGCGGGTGAGGGGTTGATTGATTTGTCGGGCGAAGTGGCTGGAGTGCTGAAGCAATAGACCGGCTGCGGGCCGGGTTTCCAAGCCATTTTCCAAGTTGTGGTACATTGATTACATACAGATGCCCTCAAAGGTGCGTTTTCTTGTGAGTCGAATGTCACCACATCTAGGTACTGTCGTACAAATTTAATAGCCATTACGTGCGGTGCCCGTCCAACACTCTGCTAAGAGCTCACAGTAACTCACCGTCAGAACAAACATGTAATTCTGGCAGTACAGACTCTCAGTTCATGTTTCTTCGGTTTGCAATAATATTGCTCATGAATAACATATCAGATGCTCAGCTGCGAACATAGTCAGCTGTGACCAATGTGGGGTTCACTTGTATTTGACGACCAGCTCTATACCAGGCACTACAGATAGACATGGCAGCTCAAGGCTCTAGGGATGCGGGGAAGGTCCCATTTTCTCTCTGCTCATCCCACTTGCCGATCTACAAAGGGAAGGGATCAGTCATTCCAAAGTAGGTGAACAGCCGGACGAAACAGGGACATACCCATTCATCTGAAAGTGAACATGTCAATCGATAAACTCAGGAGAAAGGCAGCAGAGAAAGCTTACTGGGGCAGAGTGAGTTGTAGGCACGTTTGAACTGTTTGCAAGGCGCAAAATCCTCCCCTTTGGCGGCTATGCACTTGAAGTAATCTGTGTAGTTTTGGTAGCTTGCGATAGTAGGTTAAGAGCAGGATCAGATACTCCGAGAAAAGCTCTGCCATACCAGTGCCTTGTTTGATTAGTGTAGGGAAAGCGGGCTGCGAGGAAGAAGAGTTGGTGATACGCAACGATGCCAACGCATTACAGCTCACGCACCATCAAACCCAGCAGTCTGAAGAATGTATTTGCTACATAGAAGCGTATGTTCAATTCTCAAAAAACTGGCAAAAAAAGGTGTCCTGGCATACCTCTGAACAGCGTCGGCGTCAGACATAATGGTTCTGTTAAAAAGAGGTTCTCTCGAGTTGTCGGAAAGAACTGGGGATGACCTAGATTAGGTAATCATTCTCCGCTTGTTGCCTTTCGACACCCATGGACGCCCTCAAAGCTGAAATCGCCTCTAAACGCAAGGCTCTTGGCAATGAACCACAACGTCCAAAAAAATACATGCGAAGAGGAGAGATAGAACGTATGAAGGAAGAAGAGGAGCAGAAGGCTCGCGAGGAAGCAGCGAAAAAGGCAGAGGCAGGGAAAGCTGCTTTGGCCGAGGTGCGTCCCGCTATTCCCTCCAAGATAATGCTGAAAATATTGAGACGTCGCTGGAGTCTAGAATCCTGGAACTAGCCGTTCCGCATCTCTGGCACCCTCATTACCCAACGCTTCACGCTTGACCGCCTCTCCAGGTCCTGACGGCGCCGACGCACCTCCGTCAAATGCCGGCGTAGCCTTTAACATCTCCAACGAGGAGACGATACGTCGATTACGTGCCAAAGGGCAGCCAATTCGGCTGTTCGGCGAATCTGACAAGGATCGCCGTCTGCGTCTGCGCGCGCTGGAACTCATCGAAGAGAAAGGCCATGAGCGCGTAGGTGGGCAGAACGATTTCCGGAAAGCCTTGGAGGATGTCGAGAGCGCGGAACGGTTGATGAAAGACCGCAACGCAAACTCGACGGCCGATGAAGGCAAGGGGAAGAAGAAGGAAGATTCTGCTTCGGGTGATGGCGAGATTGCTGTGCTTGACATGGCACTTATCAAGACGGATCCAGACAAGCTATACCCCATCATCTACTATGCTCTCAAGAGAGTACTCAAGGAATGGGGCGAAAGCATGGCTGAGCGACCCGGTAAGGTCTTGTTGGTCTTGCCCTCCTTTTTTCTTCGTTGACTCGAGTCCCAGAGCATGTAAAGAGGACGACTCAGGGAAAGCTTGCCGCTGCGACGCAGGTGCAGTCTGCACAATACCTCAAGCCGCTCTTCAAGTTGTTACGTTCTAGGGTGTGTTTTCCTTGTTCTCGATACTTGTTGTCCCCGGATACTTAATCATGGTCAAATTTAGTCCCTCCCGGACGATATGCTGCCACGTCTTGCAGAGATCGTGCACTATATGCAAAAGCGTCAGTATCAGCGAGCCAATGACGTTTATCTCCGTCTTTCTATTGGCAACGCGCCTTGGCCCATCGGAGTTACCATGGTTGGGTAAAGTCCACCTCTGAGATACCCCTAGTGATCGAACGGCTGATCTCTGTCTTTCTCTTCAATCCTATAGTATTCATGAGCGATCCGCGCGCGAAAAGATTTCTTCAGACCAGGTGGCTCACGTGTTGAATGATGAAGTCAGCCGAAAGTACATTCAGAGTTTGAAGCGGTGAGTCATCCCAGCCACATCGAACCATCATCATCATCACGCTGATTGCCGCTGAGCAGGCTTCTCACATTCTCACAGACCAAATATCCACCAGATGACGTGTCACAGCTCATGGGATGATGATGATTGTCCCGTTTCGAATGATCAACTTCTCAGCTTCTTGCATCATCATCTTCATCATCATCGGTTCGAGGTTCGGTGCGGAAGTGTTGTGCGTGTTCAGTCCGATCAAAATCAAATCTTTTGATGCGACTATTTATGGTATGACACAACCTTACATCTACATGGTCCACCTGTCCCAAACCATCGTACATTCCATCCGTTTTGAACTTACGTGCAAAATCAAGGTTTGTAAGTGTTTGCGGGACATAGCGTGCGCGCGCGCAATGTCCATCATTCGTGGTTCCATAGCTCCTATCTATGAGAATGAACACTACCGCTTCATCTTCTTTCCCCTCTTATTTGATGCATCACTGTCACGTGGATCTGCGAGCGCATGACCCTCACGATTGATATGTTCGAACAGCCTGGTTTTGCTCTCGAATGTCTCCCCACAAACGTTGCACTATTCAAGGGGTGATAAGCTAACGGTTGGCGTTTACGCAAAGATGACCCAAAAAGGTGGGTTGAGTCAAAACCCGGAAGAATACGGGAAAGCAACAATGGGTCGCCACCTGTGACAGGGACAGACCCCCGGGGGGTACGGAATTGAATAGGATTTGAGTGAGGAAAAAAAACTCACAGCACAGCCGCTCTTCGCTTCTCCTTGCCGCGCTTTCTTGGCCGTCTCACGGGCTCTACGCTTCTCTCGCTTTGTCAGCTCCCCTTTTGTTGTGGTGGAACTTGCCATGCCGGCACCATCTTCCTCCCTCACGATATCACCACCATTCCCGTCGTGGTGAGACCGTGGCTCCTCCAAGGTTAGCGCCTCAAGGTTGTTGTCCTCGGAGAATACCAGGTCGTCAACGCTCTCCTCTTGAGGAGGGGAAGATCGCCTCGTTGCACCACCACTCTGTGCTTCTTGGGACGTTTTGGGAAACGGAGGTGATGAAGTGGCCTTTTCTTTAGCTCGCTTTGGCCTACAAGGGCGGGCCGTGAATTCGTCACCTACTGTGGTATCTTGCTCTTCTTTGGGCGTAGGTGCAGATGCTTCACGGTCAGGGGACACCTCCGGGGATTCTTTTTCCGTATAACCCTCGACTGTGGGACGGCCGCCGTCGTCCAGCGCCGTACCTTGTCCTCGGTCACCTTCCTCTTTCTCATGATCCGCATCAGCAAATTCTCCGTCATCCTGACAAATGTCCAGTTCCAGCTCTAGTTCCTCGTTTTGCATCTCACGTTTCAACTGCTCCACAGCGCGGAGGTGCTTCTTGCTCCGCTCGTGGCTGTTCCATGCAGCCTCACTCCTAAAAGTCTTGTTGCAAGCGATGCACTCCCACTCTTCGTCCTCGGCGCCTTCGGCTCGTGCCCATTCCAGGTCGGCAGCGGCGTCGCTTGGCTCGGCAACCTTTTGCCAGTCCTGGGCAACGAAGGTGCTTGTCGGCACCGTCTTTTTTGGGGTCGCCGTACCCGAAGAAGATGCTGGTGGTGCTGCTCCGGGTGACTGTGATTGGCGTGCGAGATATGTCTTGTAGCGCGGATCACGCTTACGCACGAACATCACGAGGGTCTACCGACCGGGTTTCGGTCACTAAAACGCGACGACGGTCGATCGGCGGTCAAACACATACATACCCTGACCGTTTCATTGTATTCCTTGCGAGCAGTATCTCTGGCCTTTTTATTATCCTTCTCCATCATCCTGGAACGATATCGCGTGAGGAGGACCGTAAGCGAATCACATTCGACCGCCAGCCTGCCTACCTCCGTACCTGGCGGTCGGGTGCCTCTGAGACGTTCCACTGGTCGGACCAGGCAAACTCTTTCTCCGTGGCGAAGTTGAGCCAGAAATTGTAGAACAGCCGCGCTGCCTCGGAGGGCCGATCTTTGGATGGAGCAATCCATCCCCATGTTGAGTAGCCGAATGATGGAAATTCCACGTCGCTATAGTGCCGCTCTTCACTCGCTAGCCTATCGAATAGATTGCGATATATGGTGAAGAAGCCCTGGGGAGGTGGAGACAGAAATCAGGCGGGGGCCATAAATTTCCTTTGAGATCTAATGTCCGCACACTTTCCCCATCGTCAAAGCCTGACCATATCGAAGGATTCAAGAATGCTTGGATATGGCGGACCGTGAGCCCGCGATCGCGCGCACGCGAGGGAGCGGCGCCCTTCTTGATCTCATTGACGACCGTCTCTGCATCCGGTTCAGGGGCGAGGGCTGACCGATGAGAATCGTACCAGGCACGTTCCTAACGATAGTTTGTGCGTGTGGGGGGCGGGGAGGAAAGTAAAGGGAAAAAAAATGAGAATATAGATAACTCCTCGATCGTCAGATTTGCTCGCCTGTTCGTCGCTCAGCACCTAGAGAGTACCGAGTAGTCGTGTTTGATTAGCCGCAGTCGGCATACATACACATCCGATGCAATTATTTGTGATATAGGACGAAAAGTACGTGCCTCATACGCTTGTTGCAAAGCAGCGAAACGCCGGGTTGCACCTTCTAGATCGTCATGATTTTTGTCCGGATGATGGATGAGCGCGAGTCGTCGGAAAGCACGCTGTCATGGATGAATGAATGGACTATCAGATAGTAGCCAAAAAAGAATCATCATTGACGGAGCACGTTCCCTTTTTCCTCGCCAAAAAAAATAAAAATAAAATGGGAGCGAGACTCACCCTGATCTCATCGGCACTCGCGTTCTCTTCGACCTGGAGGATCGCGTAGTAATCCTGTGGAGTGGTATCGTCGTGGTCGTGGTCGTCGTTGTCAGGTTGCGATCTAGATTCGCGTGCACCCATGATAGCTGAGTTGCTCGGTCACCTCTGCACAGCGGAGGTAGAGAGTAGTCAAAGGAACAAGAAGGTTTTTTTTTTTTTTTCAATTTTTAACCCGCGGGTTACTCACCCACTCTGGAACTTCACGATGCTCGGGTCGGTCGTCTCGGTACTTTCGGGTGCTCAGAACCCAGGGGAGGGGGTGGGGACGCGAACGCGACGACTAAAATCCTTGACATCTCCGGCCCGACACTTCCTCCGATTGAATTCATCACGTGTCAGCGACTGCTTTAATCGAAAACGCTCGCTCCAACAAAACTCACTTCCAAAAATCTTGCAACGAGAAGAAATTAAAGGAACAAAAAAAGCACGAGTTTCTAAAACAAAATACCCGCTTCCAATGTCGTCTATCTTCGGTGGAGGAGGCACCAGCTCAACTCCAGCCGAATTCTCCTCGTCCTCGACACTTCCCAAAGGTAAATGAATGGTCCACAAACCCCTCACCCCACCCCGGGGGGCTGAGGGGGTCACGTTTCTGAGAGCTAACAAAAACCTTGATTTTTTTGACTCCCCATTTGTGGCGGAAAAGATCCCAATGCGCGCAAGGAGGCGGTCATGACGTCTGTTCGCAATGAGCTCGCCCTCGCGAATGCTCAAGAACTTATCAACGTGCGTGACCCAAAAAAAGATACATGTATTCTTTTCCCTTACGTGTTTCACCTCCCTCCTCCTCCTCCAACCCGACGATTGACGATCATATACGACGTATCACACACACTCCTTCGTTCCGGTCGACACAATTTGCCCACAAAAACAGAAAACAAACGAGAAATGCTACGCAAAGTGCGTGACCAAACCATCGACGTCACTATCTAGTTCCGAAGAGGTACGGCTTCTGATCCAATCCCCCATTTCCTTCCATTGCGTGTGCCAAACCCAATCCAAAAAATTAAATTAAATTCTATTTATTATCTTTCCGGTTTTAACTTACCTTTTCCTTTTTTTTTTTTTGCGCGCTCGGGACCAATGATAGACATGTCTATCACGTTGCTTTGACCGGTACATGGAAGCATGTAAGTGAAAAAAAAAAAAAAACAACCCCACGCCGCTTGCTTGGGCAAAACCCTTTTTTCTTTCAGAAATCCCATCAATGCTGACCAATCAATCGCTCCTTCTCCCCTCTCCCCACAGTCAATATCATCAGTCGCACTTACACTGCGCGTCTAGCCAAAGAGCGCTTCGAAGGGCAGGTTTGAGTAGATTTGGGCTTTGTCCCCACTAGATAAAAGCTGGTTTACGCATGACGGCTCGCGTCCCTTTGCGAAGTATGTGGAGCCGCGGGAACCTAGCAATCGGTATAAATAATTAGTTTTAGTTGTGTGTGGGCGCCGTGTGTGGGTGCAGGTGGGGAGCGAGGCGGAGGAGCTATATCCGAATCAACGGTCAGATCGTTGATTGCTCAGTTGACTTTTCAATCTTTTTTTTTTTTGCCACGATCGAGATGTTATACACACTCTCACACGCAGAAAAAAAAACCCTGGAGTGGGAAAAAAATAAATTAATCCGTAACCGACGTCAAAGTGATAAGCACACACGAAGCCCCTTCTGTTGATGGGGGAAGTTTTGACTGAACAAGTGGTAAAACATTTCCTTAGGATTTGTGAAACAGCGAGGGAGCAAAGGGATACAGGCTTATGTGAGGGGGAGGGAGAAAAAGTGTCCTGAGGCACGGAGAGTAACTGTAATATGCTAGTAGTTTGTCCGGACAGTGCTGTTAAGAAAAGAGCTTGGTATGTTTAGATGCCCAATCATTATGTTATTCGTAATAGAGAGGAGACAAACAAAAAATATAGGTTTTGACGAGAACGGGAGGCGAGCGATACATTAAAAAAAAAGCAAAAGGAAAAAAAAAAATGATGGATGATGGGGAAGGGGGGCCAGTATCACAAATAGACTCTGCGGCGCAAAGAACTAAATTATTCTACTCACCACGGTGCCCGCTGGTATCAAAGCCGTTGCCAAACGGCAGCGGCACTGGGATAGACGGTTGCCCGAGCATCTGGGATGTAGGCTGATGTCGTTGGTATTGCTGTTGTGGTGGTTGCGGAGCGAGAGAAGGCGGCGGCGGCGTCGGCGCCAGTTCGAAATGTGTATGAGATGGGGGCGCAGAGGCAGGGGGCGCGGGTATATGATAACCCTGCCCTTGCTGTCCCAGGTAGGGCGGCGAGGACGACTGCCCAGGAGTGGCAGACGACGACACGTCTGGATAGTTGCCTAGATGGGAGTGGGATCTTTGAAGGGGGACCGCGATGGGGAATAAGGAGATGGTGGAATAGTTTGACGAGGACGAGGCGGCAGACAAGGGTGGATAAGGCGGATAAGGGATGACCGGTGAAGATGACGACGAGCTGTCGGTGAGCCCTAGATGGGAGTGAGGTGACGTCCCGAGCGGGTCGCCAAACGTTGTCCCATCGGAGGGTGCATTGACCGGTTGGGGATGGACTCCAGGGAACGAGTAACGTTTCTGTACATCCGTCGCCATCTCTTCCCGTCCCGTATCTACGGCACTCCCGCCGAACGGTGGACGATAGCCGTGAGTTTGGCCCGGGAGACTGGGAGTCAATGTAATCGAGTTGGTATCCAGAGACTGACCCGAGGCAAGGTCTGACCGCATGTAGGGGCCGCCACGCAAGCGAACGTCGGAGCTAGGAAGAGCAGCCTGGAGATTTCGGATGACGTGCGCAAGTTGCACGGCGGAGCCCACGAGATCGTGGCGAAGAACTTTGGATGCCTGCATACCCTCAGTCCAGTCGGCGCAGCGCTTCCAAGTGCGTACAGGAGGTCCACCTGTAGGGGGCGCGACGAGGTCTTCCAGATAGAAGAGCGGGGGTCGGGCGAGGAAGAACGAAGCGAGGCCTGAACCAGGAGCGGCATTAACGAACTCTGTGTCGACGATGGTGCCGAAGGGTATCTCCATTTTGAATCCGTAACCAGCCGAGTGAATGAACCAGATAAGACATTTTCGCGATCCGCAGACATACGCGACCAGGTCGTGTTTACTGACCTGGGTGGCTATTCGTCGCCACGTTCCAATGGTGAGGTCCGTGCAGGGAATGATGGTGACGGCTGTGCGTACGTCCAGTTAGACCCCCGCGACCTCAAAGGGGTTAGATGCATGTGTGAAAAATGGACTCACGCTCGCTCTCATGGATAAGACTGTGCAAGTCTACATCATAACCAGGAAGCAAATCGGGCGGCGTCGTGGGCGGCGTGGAATCAGTTCGACTCTTTCCCTTGCCGTTGAGCAACTTTGCCTTTGCTCGTCTTTATCGCACACAGACACATCGCAAAGATTCACCGATTCAATGTGGGCCAAGGGACTCGTAAGAGGGGAAAAAGTGTGTTCTCACCGATTTTGGAACCAGATCTGGGTCTGACGCTCCTGCATACCCAACAATTCACTAATCTCTCGTCTTCGCGCCGCGGTCGGACTCCTATCCATGCTGAAGAATCGCTCCAGATGAACGAGCTGGTCCGGAGTTACCCGAGAGCGCTTTCGCTTCTCCCTTTCAGTACCCGTGCTCCTATTGCTGCTGGTGTTTGCCAAGAGTCGACGCCGATTGACATCGGGTGAAGAGGCGGCTTCGGCATCTATGGTGGGTGACAATGTACCATTGCTCGCGGACTCTGGGGGCACGCCAGGAGATTTCGTGACAAACTCGGACTGGGGAGAGGACATGGGTGAATCTGTTGGAGGGTACTCTGGCTCTTCCCTGGAAACCTGCTTTAAACCGGAAGAGGAGAAATCCGCAGCGGGTTGAGAAGACGAGGCGTGAAGAGGATGGCGCTCGTCCCTGGCTGTGCGAGAGATGGGAGTAGCGTCGTTAGAGGCGTTGGGCAGTGACCGCGATTAACGCCAACAGTGGTAACTCACGTTCCATTGTGGGGAAATCCCAAGTTGGCTTGTATGTCAGCAGGGTCACCGCCAGGTTGACTAAGTTGACAGGGGTGGTTGAAGGGAGGGGGAAGAAGGGAGAAGGTGGAGTGGGAGTGGGAGGGTGGGGGGGGGGGAGAAAGAAATCGACAAAGGTAGATGAAGCAAACGCCGGGATTAAGCTGGTTCAGAAAAGAGAAAGTTGAGCGTGGAGATTGGACCTCACACAGGTGGGCGCTTTACAATGCTCGGGGCCAGCTGAGTGGGACTTGTCACGGCGCGTGTGCGTGAAACCGATGATCGGGATTGAGGGATGGGATGGGATCTCGATCAGATGACTGCAACCAGCCAATGAAATAAAAAAAAGCGACTAAAGGCGTTGGTGAGACCAATTGGGGGAGCCAGAGTCAGCGGAACGGATGAGCGTTTGTATATCCCGCGAAGGAAAGGCAAGGGAAGTGATGATAAAGAAGTGCCAGGTGGGGATAAGGACCTTCAGGCCCCGACCTTACGGAACGAGAAGGGCGCAAGGGGGGGGGAACGGTCCACGGAGTCTGTTGTTGTTGGCATCCCTTGGCTCTCGCGAGAAGAGGGGGGAATCACGGTCGAGTAAGTGCTTGAGAAGGTTAGCCGCTATGGCTTTTGCAGTTCGATCTCATTTCGCCAGGAACGCGATGACACGGATTTGGCGCTCGGCTGGCAAGGGAACGACGCACCGCACGTTTCATCCTGTTCAGCGCAGGTACAGTACCGAAAGGGATCTGTTGACCATATGCTGCGGTGTGAGCGGAGGGACGCCGAGCCCGACCGATCAGACCTTGTGACGATTTGAGGGAGTCCGCTCCGAGGAGAGGAGGAAGTCCCATGACTCGGGTGGTAAAAAAGATATGGTTTATGGGGCCAAGTTAAAGGATGAGACGAGATAAGGGATCTGGGACAAGCCCCCATTTGAGGAGGTTCCTGCGGGTGACAGCAGCACCGCCGCAACGCAACGTACGTACGTCAGAGGGAAGGGTGAGAGAGAAGTCGGAACCAGGAAGACGGACGAGTTGCGTTGAGAGCGCTTTACGGATACAGTCCGGAGGGTGAAGAAACGCTGCAATGGCCTGGAACTTGGCAAGGCAAGGCAAACCGGAGAGGGGGCGGAGAAACCGTAAACGGACAAGGAAAATGATTGTCGGTGTCGGGTCCGGGTAGCGGACGGAGGTTGCTAGGTTCAACCGTCCCCCTTCTTTCCGCAATTCAGAGACTGTGTATCGTGCCAAGTTAACTTTACTCATAGTTACAGTACTTGTGGTGGTGGTGTTTCTCTCTTCTGTGTTTAAGACACAAATGACATCTGTCAAACTCATTTCCAACCCGATAGTTTGGCGACCGGTTCGAACTTGTGCTCGCTCTCGGATTCAGCCGTCTTTCATCACGAGTCAAATCCACACACCCCCGCCCCATCATGCACAGCCCTAATCAACTTCCTGTCCCCGCGCCCGTTTGGTTCTTCCAAAGTTTGATGGTCAGTCAACCCTCCAAATCAGCTGCCAGGGTACCCAAAGTGGGAATAAAAAAAATCAAGAATAAACAATACGAGTGTAATACTTGCCTTTAGAACACATTAAAAGCCAACAATCACCTTGGCTAATACTTACGAGGCCGAAAGAGAGACACAATGACAGCAAAGCAAGAAGGGACAGAGAGAAAGAAGAGAAAAAGGCTATCATACCACCCAAAAAATTGCAAATCAGTTGGTCAGGTGCAATTGCCAAGCACCTAGTATCGTGGTCGCTTTGAGTCCCGGTCGTCGAAACCTCCTGGACCCTCTCGTTTGAGATATCCTCGGTCACCACCGTAACCACCAGAGCCTCCGCCGCCTCCGCCGGGAGGGCCGTAACCCGGACCCCGCCGGGAGGACCATACCCACCTGGTCCACCTGGCCCAGCGGGACCTCCGAACCTGCCTGGAGGCGGACCATCATTGAAACCTCCACCTTGGTACCCCAAACCGCCGCCTCTGCCCCTAACGAAAAGAAAAACAGAATCAGCTCAGACATGTTAGTCTCACGTCGTTCGGAAGTCACAAACCTATAACCACCTCCACCTCTCGGCGATCCAAAGTCATCGCGGCCTCTGAAGCCTCCACCACCTCCACCGCGGAATCCGCCTCCACCCCGGTCGCCAAAACCGCCTCTGTCACCGTACCCTCCTCCTCCACGTCCACCACCAAACCCACGTCCACCTCCACGGAAGCCGCCACGACCACGGTCAAAGCCGCCGCCCCGAAAACCACCCCTGCCGCCGCCCCACCGCCGCGATCAGCACCACCAGCACCAGCACCGCCGCCGGCGCTGGTATACGACGGCTCGACAGGTTTGGGGCGTCCACCGAGACCGCCTCCTAAGCGGCGTGGTTTCCATCCGCGTACAGTGCGTCCCCGTCGACATCGACCAAGATGCGTTTCCCCATGATTTGCAGGCCATCGGATTCCTTGTACGCAGCTAAAATGGTAAGCAGACCAAGTGAGTCGGCTATGTTAGCGAATGTGCGATAGCAAAATAAAACTACGAGGTCTCAATAACCTTTCATGTCGCGTTCTCGCTCGTAGACGACGAACGCGTAGCCACGGCTACGTCCCTTGCATCTTTCACAATCCGTACTCGTTCAATTGTGCCATACATCTCGAATTCTCGGCGAAGGTCGTTCTCCGTTGCGTTTTTGTGCTATGAAAAAAAAAAAGCCGTCAATGAGCTGCGCAATCGTAAAACGTTTGAAGACTCACGAGTCGGGAAATGAAGAGTGTCTTGTAAGGGTCACCGACCGCTTGTGGGTCTTCCTGGGGTTTATCTTGGAGAGTAGTCTTAGTCCTGGCGGGGGTATTTAGCGATGAGGGATGTTTATACGCACAAGAATCTTTCGCTACTTGGAATTCTTCTGCCCTCTTTTTTTTTTCGCTCTTCTCGTCGGATTTGACGCTTGATCTGCTCTGCGAGGGTAAAGTGGGTTCCTCCCCTTCTTCCATTCCTCGCCGCTGCCATTTGCCAGGCCAGCCATCGCACCCTCCTTTAGCATAGCGATGAAAGAACCAATGGCGGAAACATCTTTTTTGGTGACACGATCGATGTCCTTGTCGAGCGGTCGAGTATACACGAGTGGAGGTCGGGGAGCGAAGAGTTTGAGTAAATTTGGGGGAAGGAGGTGTGTACCTGGCATGGCAGGGACAGCTTGCCGAGGTGCAGATAATTAATGCGCAGCAATGATGAGGAAGGGGTGATGTGTACAGAGACACGAGGGGCGCGTCGTCGCGGGTTGGTTGGACTCGCAGTCCTGGATCCGCGTTTTCAATCTCCGAAAGTCAAAATACCACTCGGCTCAAGTCGGCTCTCGGTATCTCCCGTTACCGGTATCTGTTTGCCAGCTTTGCTCTTTCCAACTGGCCCTAGGATTATGCTCCTTGGCCATTTGAGACATGCCTCTGCACACCCATCTCGACACGACTCATCTCAACCTCTATAACTTTAAAGCCTCCAGATTTCTCATCATTCTTTTCTCACAATGGCAACTTGCTACATCGGACGACGAACGAGCGACCATCCCCGCTAGCACCATATCGAGTCATCCCAGCTCTGACACCAACCCGTCTCTTCGGCATCTACGCTCAACTCTCCAAAGCCCGTCTAACCTCCTTCAACGTCCTCGTCGCCATGTCCGGCGTCGCCCTATCGCCGATCCCCACCACCGTGCCCATTTTACTCTCTACGGCACTTGGAACCGCGCTCTGCAGCGCCTCTGCCAACGCGCTCAATCAACTCCAAGAGGTGCCCTACGACGCGCAAATGGCGCGTACCCGCGGCCGTCCGCTCGTTCGACGCGCGCTGAGCCCCTTGCACGCAACCGCGTTTGCAACCGTCACGGGCATCGCAGGTCCAGCTCTACTCTACACCATCTGTAATCCGACGACGGCCCTCCTCGCCACCGCCAACGTCGCCCTTTACGCCGGACCGTACACGTGGACCAAACGACGATCGAGATGGAATACGTGGATCGGTGCCGTCGTCGGTGCCGTACCGCCCCTCATCGGCTGGGCCGCCGTCGGCGGTACTTTACTTCCCAAAACCCTCACCCTCACCACCACGGTCGACGAGGTTCTGGCCCCATGGGTGCTGTTCGCGTTGATGTTCTCCTGGCAATTCCCGCATTTTAACGCGCTCGCGCACGTCGTGCGAGGGTCGTATGCGCAAGCTGGATACCGTATGCTCGCCGTGCTCGATCCGGTAAAGAACCGACTCGTCGCGCTGCGCCACGTGCTGCTGCTCACCGGAATCTGCGCCACGCTCGTCCCATTCTCCGGTCTCACCACGTGGTCCTTCGCGCTCACGAGCCTCGTGCCGAACGCCATCTGGCTCCGCGCGGCATGGCGTTTTAATAAGTTTGGCGGCGAGGCCCGCGCCCGCGCCGTGTTCATGCATTCTCTCTGGTGGCTCCCCGTCGTTCTTGGACTCATGATCGTGCACAAGAACAACGTGGACTGGTTGCAGTGGATCGGCCTTGAAGGGTTAGATGAAGAAAAGGAGGAGAAAGTAGACTATTAAAAAAAGATGCATTTATCTATCCCTCTTGTAGCAATCGTAAATATATAATTTTTTAGGTCCGTACTGCATCAACCTTTTTACCCCTCGCGAGCTCGCGCTTCTTTTTGAGCATCTCAACCCGACTCTTGAGCACCGCGACACGACTGTCCGCCTCCTCCTGCGCGCGCTCCTCCTCAAGTAACCGATCCATAATGAGTTCGTGCTCCTCCAATTGCCGACGCCTCCGTTCCTCCCCCTCCTCAGACACTGACACTTTCAGACCCTGACCCTGTTGTCCCTGACCCTGCTCCCCCGTCACGACCGCGACGACGTTCCCAGCGACGCCCCTACCGTGCTGTTCTTGAAGGGGCAGGCCCTCAAATTGAGGCACCAACTCAGGTTCCGCGGCGATCGTAGCGCGTGCATACCTCTCCTGAGGGTCTAATGATGCATCCGCCTCGGCAGCAGCAGCAGCAGCAGCAGCAGCAGTAGTCGTAGTCGGCCCGGATGATGATGGCTGTAGGGTCTGCATTTCTTGTTCGAACGCAGCCCACTCCATGTCAAACCGTGATTTCGATTTCGATTTTGATTTCTCTTCATCCATATCTTCATCTTCGTCGTCTTCGTCGTCACCATCACCTCGTTGTTGTACCATCGATGCGCGCGACGGATCCGAAAAAAAATCGGCTGGAAACGCTGAAGAGGTTCGTGAACCGTCCTCCTCCGTGCGCTGGCTTTTCGTCGTCATCGTCGTCATTCGAGGTGGTTCCTTCTCCATCATCATCACATCCTCTTCCTCTTCCTCTGCCATTTCTTCATCCGCACCACTGGCACGTTTGTCCAACCTTTCCTTCTCTTCTTCTTCTGCTCGCAACTTGGCAACCGCGACTCGATGGGCCTTACTCCCCAAATGACCCTCCCACGAACTCGCAAATTTGACCGGAGCCCCACACGCCTTACATCGTAACGCGCCGGTAGCGCTATACGCGGCATAAGGATGTGTGATACGAACTTCTTGGCGCTTCGCCTTGAGTAGCGCGCGAACGTCGGCCATTGTTTCTTTTCCTTTTTCTTTTCTTGATGGCTCGTCGTTAGAGAGTTGTTCTCTATAACCTTTTTTCTTCCACTTCCTTCCGGTGGACCCGTATTCTATTTTTTTTTAGCCTCGCCTACTTGTACGTGTAAAGAGATTCAAGTTCGGGCGATCGAAACCGGTTGAACCCAGAAAGTTGGTTGTTGAGCCGTCGGTCGGTCGGAAAGTGGAACGAAAAGGGTTTGAACCCCAAAATGCACTAGTGCAAAGTCAGCTTAAGGTGACGAGTCGTGGTCCTGTCTCGGGCCGGTTGTGAGTTGCGGTTGCGATTGCCATTTTGACTTTTTTTCCCGCCGCTCGGTACACAAAGGGTGGCAGGTGCGACCTAAAAACTCCGAACTGTTCATAGCCGTGCCATTCTTCGGCCTAACACAAACGCGGACACAACTCTTTTTTCTTTCTTTCATCGCCTAAACCCGCCGGCGCGGGGAATGAATAGCCAGTTCACGTTAAATATCGTGGGGAACGAAGTCATGAGCATTGCAGCACATTAAGCGTTTCTATAGAGGGTTCTCCTTGAGGAATCCACAACAAATCCAGATTACCAGCCCCGCCCGGTTCGCTCGCTCTCACGCCAACGGACTGGTACATTGCCCGGAGCTATACCGTAAACATTCGCCCAATAGAAGCCGCCCCTCCCCCCCGGCAACCGACGCCAGGATCTAGTGTTTATCCCTGAAAATTTTGCTGATGGCGTCTGTAGAGTATGATTTTGGACGCTCGAGGGCTTCAAGGAATCTGTCAACAGAATTCTCCTGGAGACGATGTGACGGTACTTACGGGCGCCGAGCGCACGGTCCCAGATGAGTTGCGCAGCTACACCAAATGCTCGCGATACGCCGAAGAGAACAGTGTAGTACTGCATCTCCGTAAGGCCATAGTAAGTGAGTAGCGCGCCAGAGTGCGCATCCACATTAGGCCAAGGGTTCTTTGCCTTGCCAGCCTATCCGTTGCAAATCAGAAGGTTTGAAACCCACCTAAAGTCCGCGTCGACACGCACCTCGAGTAGGATACCAGGGACGATGTTGTAGATCTGACCCACAAGTTTGAAGAGTTTATCGTTCGGCAGATGCTTGAGTGCAAACTCGCGCTGTGCGACGTAACGTGGGTCCGTCTTGCGAAGCACTGCATGACCGTAGCCAGGAACGACCTGACCACTCTTCAACGTAGACCAAACATACTCCTTGACTGCTTCATCGCTGGCATCTTCTCCAATCTTGGCTTGCATTTTTGTCAGCCAGACGAGCACCTCCTGGTTCGCAAGGCCATGCAAAGGACCGGCAAGGCCATTAAGCGCAGCTGCATATGAAAGGAAGGGATCCGAGAGAGCCGAGCCGACAAGCTTTCCGGTGTGGGCAGAGACATTACCACCCTCATGATCGCTAATAGTATATCGTCAGCGTTACAGAAAGTTGATTGAAAAAAACGAATGGACCTGTGGATGGTAATGTAGAGCCTCATGAGTTCAACAAATGCAGCATTGTCACCAAAGCCGAGCAGGGTGGCAAGGTTGTGCGAGTAGTCCTTTTGCACGTCAATCGGCGGGAGCTTACCGCGACCATAGACATTGCGGTAAATGCGACCTGCAATGTTTGGAAGCTTGGCAATCCTGGCGATCACGTGAATGTCAAGTGGGATTCGTATTCGAAAGGATTCTTACAGGTCCATAGAGTCCTCGAACACTGGGCCCCAATATTCCTTTTTAGAGATGCCCTCAGCATAAGCCTTGGAAAATGCAGAGTTGTGGTTCAGCTGTGGTCAAGGTACGTAAGTCTAAATGACAGGGTGCAGAAAACCCGACTAAATTGACGCACAGCAGTGACAGCTAAGCTAAACTGGCTCATGGGGTGTAGTGTGGGAGGACACCTGTCAAGGATCTCCTCAACAAACTCGGGAATTGCGGCGCGTGCAGCCCAGTCTTTTGAGAGCTCGGAGACTTGCTCGTGGGTCGGGATCTCGCCGGTGACGAGGAGCCAGAAGAGACCTTCGGGAAGAGGTTCGGAGCCACCGGGAGCCTTGGGAAGTTGCTGCTGAATCTCGGGAATGGTCTTGCCACGGAAGCGGATGCCTTCCTCTATAGAACGAAGGGGAGTCAAGACCCAAGCGGTGAAAGCACTACATAGAAGGGCTTACCGGGGTCGAGAACGGAACCTTCCCAGATCAGAGCTGGCAAACCACGCATACCGCTAGTGATGTGGCAAACGAATGATCAGTCGACGCTTGGTACGGCGGGCGGTGATGCGCACCCAAAGAGTTGGTCAACTTGGACAGGCCCGAAAGACTTCTTGCCATGCAGAGCACGGACCGCTTTAACCTGTTAAGAGTGTGACGTCAGAGACATTAGAGGGTGAACAGTGGCGTATTTCGATATTTTAGACGAGTGCGCACATGTTCTTGGGCAGCTGGAATGATCTCTGCCAGACGCTCCTTGAGCGTAGGCTGCTTCGAAGCTGTTGATAAGAGACGGACTGAAGCGGCAGAACGCAACAAGGGCGAGCTAGTCTAAGCGCGCCATTGATAATTGTCAGTACACAAAGATAATACAATATAATAAAGAAAGATGTACTGTTTTTAAGGAGGCGCGAAGGGCAAAAACCATTTTTTGATTGGGTGAGAGTGAAAAATGAGTGAAGGGAGACAGCGAGCGAACCTTTTTCTATTCGTGTTTGACCGCACCGGACATTACCGTACCGCTTCACCCCGACGGTTTAACAATCCTCCGCTCCGAGCCATCATCAATGGGTAAACGGAAGAGGACCAAAGTCAAGTCAAAGGTGAACACCCGGTCACTTTTGCCCCAGGTAAGCACCCGTCCTGTTCGCTTCCGCTGTATTTCACGTACACATTCATTTAGAAAAGGCACTACAGACAACGCGCCCACGCGAATCCATTTTCAGACCACAATCTCGATTACCCTCTCTCTCCAGATGAGGTAGACTGGAGCGCGCACTATCCAGCGTTTGCTGTCTCCGGAAAGAAACCCGAGTTTGCGGATGTAGGTTGCGGCTTTGGTGGTCTGCTCATCGCGCTTGCCCCACTTTACCCTGACACCCTCATGCTCGGTACGTTGCGCCACCTGTGCTTTCCGTTCCTCGAGCCGACTGGGCATTCACTCTTAGGCCTTGAAATTCGCGTTCAGGTTTCACAGTACGTCGAAGATCGGATCGCTGCCCTCCGTGCTACCTCTTCGGGACAACCCCCGCCTGAACGGCCGTCTACAGACGTGGGTGTTCCTGGTGGATACCAAAACGTGTCTATCGTTCGCGCGAATGCCATGAAGTTCCTGCCGAATTACTTTTCAAAGCACTCCCTCTCGGCCCTCTTCTTCCTCTTCCCAGACCCGCACTTCAAGATACGCAAGCACAAGGCACGCATCATCTCGCCCACCCTTCTGGCAGAATATGCATATGTGCTGCGTCCGGGTGGCATCGTATATACTATCACGGATGTCAAGGACCTGGCTGAATGGATGAAGATTCATCTGAGCGCTTTCCCTTTGTTTGAGAATGTTGAGACGGAAACACTCCGTGCCGAGGGTAAGGGCCCCATACTTGATGCCGTGTGGAACAGCACCGAAGAAGGTAAAAAGGTCGAGCGAAAGAAAGGTGAGAAATGGATGTCATGCTTTAGAAGAATAGAGCTTTCGAAAGGGGGAGTGTAGTCATTCGATGTGTATTCGTAGCAAAACAAAACCAAAAAAATTGAAATCATTCATCCTCTATCATGGCATCTTCGGCGGCTTTGGACGCCCGCAGCCCTATGCTCATCGCATCCAGTAAACCTTTTGTGCGCTCCCTGACCACCGCGCGCATTTCCTTGTGAATCACCGCACCCGCCTCTCCCGCCAACTTTAAAATCTCCTCGAATCGGTCAACATGTAGCCGCGTCTCCATGCTGACCAGCGTGAGGCGCCCCGACCGCGGCATACTCGCCACCGTCACATGCGGCAGATCGGTCTCTTCTAGAGCTGTGAGGTCCAGCATCGGCGCCGTGGCGTGCACGCCACCTGTAACGGCGCAGACGTAATCCGTTAGGGGCACACCGGCGTTGATGAGTGCCACGGTCGTCGCATTGATCGCAGCTTGGAGCACGCCTCCATCCTGCTGCAATACATGAACGAAAATATCGATTTGTGAACGCGGATACAGGTTGGTCTGTACCACGGGTTCGAACGTCGCTTTGATCGTCGCCGCGAGCTCCAATACGCGCCTTTTTTTTTTTTTAAATTTATAACAAACATGAAAATTAGATTATTTTTTTTTGTGATTGGACGCACTTGTCTCCACGTCCGCGACGTCGACGATCGTTGGCGCTAAAAGGCGCTATGGTCGCCTCTACGTGTATGGTAGCTCGATCGTGCAACGTCTGTGCGCGCACGCGGGCCTCGCGCGGTCCAAACACGCTCACGAGCACCTCGGTAAGCCCGTGCGTGATGCGCGCCGAGCCGTCTGCACCGGCCTGCGGGGTCGAGTCAAAGGTTATCCCGCGTAGCTCGTATTGCCGGCGCCCATCCGAGCGGAATCCACCTTCGTTGAGAATTTCAATGCGCGAGCTCTGTAGGTGGCGGTTAGGGTGCGCGGTTAAGATGTGGTAATTGAATGTACCATTTGAACCGAACCGATCAACTGATGACCGGAACAAGTGAGCCACAGTCAAGGCTAGCTGTGTTATTCAAGTACAGTCTACTGTATTCTGTTGGAGGCACACCCGTAAATGGCTTCCTGAATGACCCGGCCCGGAATGGCTAGCAAAGGGCGGTCCCGCGCCTAGATATGAATTCCTCATCAAATATGACATAGTAATGGACACCCCTCATTTAGACTTGTGAACGGAGACTCCTTTCTTACCTTGGCCTTTTTCCATAAAGACTGAGGTCAGTAACTCCTCGTTCACTCTCAGTTTAACGATCTATTTACTTTTGTACAGTTTCACTTCCTACACACTAGATTCTCTCTCTCAAAGCCATGCATCGTGAGCCAGATCCAGGGGTCACCATCACGCCCAGGTCGCTCCTGGACACAGACTTGTACAAGGCTCGTCTTGAAAAATCTTCAAAAAGATCCTCACGCTGTAATGGCGCGACTTATCTTATGAATTCCTCACCCATAGCTCACCATGCAGCAGGCCGTGTTGCATCACTTCCCCGACGCCCAATCGACATACAAGTTCACGCATCGTGACGCCAATATATATTTCACGCGTCAATGTTACGAGCAATTTGTCGTGGCCATATCTCGTGCGCATACACATCCGCTACTCTTCAGAAATTCCCTTTGTAGACGTATATGCGTCACCAGAGTTCTCCACCCTATCGCTGACGCACGACGAGCGCACCTGGTTGGAAAATAACTGCCCATACTTCAAGCCTGCCTACGTAGATTACCTCTCCGCCTACCGCTTCAACCCCTCTCAAGTCCAGGTGTCCTTCGTGCCCCGTGCACCAGACAGTAACGAGGGTCGTATTGAGATCGACGTGTCTGGTCCGTGGGTGGAGACGATTTTCTGGGAAGTGCCTCTCATGGCTACCCTTAGCGAGATATACTTTACCACGGCCGATAATGACTGGAGCGACGACGACCAAGCGGGTGAGTTTGCCTGAATGAGTGTAATGTTTGTTTGCGAGATGGCTTACTCTGATGCGCGATGAGGACAGAGCTTGCGTATGGGAAGGGTGTCAGGCTGCTCGAGGCTGGATGCACGTTTAGCGAGTTTGGTACGCGTCGGAGGCGCTCGTATCATATTCAGGACGTTGTAATTGGCCAGCTGTCGCGCGCAGAGAAGGACCGTCCGGGAATGGGCCAGTACAACGGGACAAGCAACGTTGGTTCTCCCGCAACGCCTAAAACAACAAACCCTTGCTGAACAAAACAAAATACAGGCACATTTTGCGCACAAGTATAGCCTCAACCCTGTTGGCACCATCGCGCAGTACGTGTCTGCGTCAAATGCTGCCTGCTTCTCACACAGACTGATGATACTCTCCGCGTTGCTTTGCAGCGAGTGGTTCATGGGGGTGAGAGCCCTACGCTGCACCTCATGTACCTCTGTTCATCTTTGAACGAGGTAGATCGGAGCATTGCATGGATACGAGCACGCTAACACAATCGCGCTCGACCTCTGGGAAGAGGTCTACCCTAATTCACTACTGATCGCTCTCACCGACACATTCTCTACAAAGGCGTTCTTCCAGGTGCGTGACGTTTCATTCACACATGTTTCCGTGTAGTCTTTTTCCGCTCAACTTCCCTCTCCCCCAATGCCCGGGCGAATAGGGCTTTGAGGCCGACCCAGAACGCGCCCGCCGTTGGCGTGGATTCCGGCATGACTCTGGGGACCCATTTACCTTTGCTCCGCAGATGAAAGAGGTGCTTGAGCGGCTTGACATAAACCACCGTGAAAGGTTAATTATCTACTCCGACTCGCTCGACGTCGACAAATCACTCGCGCTCAAAAAGCATTGTGAAGAAATAGGTTTCATACGTAGGCGCTCCCCATCCTCCGTGACACTCTTTGACCTAATCCGACGGATATTCGTAGCGGCTTTCGGTATCGGCACCTTTTTGACAAATGACTTTAGGTCGTTGTCAAGTCAAGGCAAAGAGAAGAGCAAGGCACTCAACATGGTTATCAAGCTGGCGTCTATCAATGGCCTCCCGTGCATCAAAATCAGTGATGACTCAACTAAGGTGAACCTTTACCCCTGTATTAATCACATAAGCATCACCATCTAACCTTGCGTAACTTGCTTGTAGAACACCGGGAACTGGGACACCGTGTTGAAGGTCAAGGGGATCTTTGGTCTCCCCTAAGTAGGATGCCGTTTCACATACAGCAGATGTCTTTGTTGCAATCACACCGCCTCAAACTCGCAGTTTTTGTTCGAACATAACACGTAGAGAGCGCTGATTCCTGTTTTTAATTACCGTCGCGGCGGCCGTCGCAGCCGTTGTTCCCATGTCGCACAACACAAGAAATGGTGGCTGCCCCCCTTGTTGTCCGATGCTTTCCTGTCGTTCAGGTGTGCCTGGCGAGATGTCTGGTGGCAACCCGGTATTTTTGAAATGATGGCGGCTTACTCATGATGATGGGGGGGTAGTGAGATGTGATCCGCATCTCGAGCGTACTACCTACCGCGTTGCCGAAGCCCCCTTTCCGCCTCAGTCCCTCTCATGATCATGATGCGGAGGATGGTGGGTTCTGTGGCCTTTGTATTTTTTTTCTCCGCCGATGCAAACACCAGTAGTGATGGCTACCATCTCCTGGGATGGTCGTTGAGTGGTTTGGTGGGGTCAACAAGCTTACCCGCGGAATCTTAACACGATCTCAGTATACAAAATTCATTCAGCCAAAGCAGTACCGTCTCCGTATCCGCGACTCCGGCTTCGTGGACCTCTTTGGGTGTCGCATATGTACAAATAAAAACACCCGCACAAAAAAAACAACCATGGTTTTGCCCGTCCAATTGGCGCGTACATCTGGTACCTGCATTGTAGGAAGCGGACAGCAACGACTCAAAGACCAATCTCGTGGATATATCTTAAGGCACTGCCATGCGGGGCGTATCCATTAAGCTCGAATCTCCGCAGCGCCATTGGCAAGGTTTCCTTGTCTTTAGTGACCAAAAGTAGAAACATAATGCATGAATGTATCGCGAGGGCGCACACAGAATTCCAAAGAAACAAAAAAAAGAAAAAGGTGGCGGTGGCTCCGCAGGGGAAAGTTGGCGACCCTGCAGCACCTATGGGGAATAAATGCGTGATGTAGATGTGGATGCTAGTGAAATGATCACGAATTCGATGCGACCTACCATCAAAAAAAAAGAGCACCGCTCTGTGTATTTTGTTTTGTCGGATCACACAAAAGTACTCCCGACGGAGGTAGGAAAGTCCTTTCTCCGTTGGGACCACCACGTGGGGCCAAACGCCGCAGCGGTCCCGAAAGGGCAGATGCCGAAAAGCTAATAGCCCGGGCCGAGCCAAGCCGCGTAATTCCCAATTTCCCAAGTTACTACTACCTTTGACCGATGTCGAGAAGAGAGTCTACGCAGGCTTTTTCAGCACCCAACGCGAACGCCGCGAGCGCATACCCAAGCGATGAGACGGCGACAAGACCATTTTTAGAATCAGCATCAGAATTCAAAGTATACAAGCCTCCAGTGATCGGGTTACCCCAAGGTACGTAATCCTTGGGGACGTGTGTGTGTGTGTGCCCATCGCAGCTCACTGGCAAACCAATTCAATAACGGTGATAGAAGAACTACCAGATGAATACTTCATGCCCACGATCTCCGATCTCAAAGAGAGACAGCAACAACTTCACCAGCGAGCGGTAGCTCTGAATAATGCGCCGTTACAGACGCGCGCGCAGCGCGAGCAACAGAACAAGGCCAAGCGAGATCGTTGGCCAAACGTGAGTTTTTATTTTTTTTATTTGGTTTCTTTTTTATGTTTTTGACTCACGAGTAAGGGGGGGGCTCCGGGTTGTAAATGTATATGTTTAGACGACGATCCGAGTACGCTTCCCCGACCGCACGCAGCTTGAAAAGACGTTCCCATCCGATAACAAGATTCGTGCCGTGTACGCCTTTGTGCGGGAATTACTGCGGGAAGACGTCAAGCCGATCAAGTTCATCTTGTGTGCGTCATCTTTTTCCTCTCCCCCCCACATCTATTAAATTAGTGGTTTGTGCACTCGTGGGTGGCTCTGTTCACACATTATTACATATACTCAGCTTCCAACCCTCCACTACGCGATCTGAAAGTGTCCGATCCTACCGTGCGCGATCTTACTCTCGCCGAGCTGGGTCTTGCCCCTTCCTCGGTTCTCCACCTCCGATTTGTCGATGACTCGCTAAACGGTGCGGTTATTTTTACCTCTCACAAACTCGTACTTTTTTTTTTTTTTACGAACGGTTCGAACTGATTCTCTCTTGTAATTTCTTTGAAACCAAATACCAGGTTCAGATTCGCATGCGCCACTCGCATCTGCGATCCTGAACACGCCATCGATCTCCCTGCGCCTGCAAGCGTCGATGGAAATCAGAAAAGGAAGGAAACATCTTCTGCTGTAACGGCGTCTGGTCCGTCCAGCACGGTCAAGGACCCAACTGGGGCTGAGGTCAAGGTTCCCAAATGGCTAAAGCTGGGTTCGAGTGCGTTCCTAACCGTCTCTTCGCCCTTGTCTAGTTGGTAACTTTCTTGTTCAGAGAAGTGATTTACACCCAATTGGCATTCATTAAATCCATTTTTAGCGTCTCGCAGTTCGTTATAGTGCTGTAGTCCCCCTGTACTCGTGGATCTGATACGTGCCACATCATAGATACATCCCCAAAGTCGACATCTGTTATCTTTACCGCGTTTACATGTATTTCTATCCCCGCTTCAGCCCAAACTATGAATAGTAAAGGGGGAATTCAGGGTCGACGTCGCGCGACCACGCGCGCAGTCCACCAACCAGATCTTTGATGACGCAAGCGGTGTTAGGCTGCGCGTCCCTCAGGGCTTCTGCCGCGATCTGGGAGTCGTTCCCGAGACGGCACACTACATACGTTTCGAACTCTAACGACAGATAGTCCACCGGATTGGCGACAATGTCGTGAAGTGGAACATCTGTGGGATGGGGACATGACTAAGTGTGAACCTGCCAGCGCACCATGACTCGAAAGAAAAGATGGCCATACGGATAGATGAAGGCAGATGACAGATCTCAAACTCTGTTTTGGGTCGGACGTCCAGGATTCTAATCGGTTTCGACTTGATGGTGTCCCTGAGCTCCTGCGTATCACGAGGAAGGAAAGAAAAAAAAAAAAAGTCCCATCAACAATGCTATCTTTGATAACAGAGTTTGTCGGCAGATAGAGAGAGAAGGTGTCCCACGTTGGCGGTTATCCTCCATTCGGGATGCCCAGACTTTAGACCCAGAGTTACCCAGTCTGGTCTGGCTCCTCCACAGAACTGCACATAGTCGGTATCTTCGATCTTCCCCACCCTCTGCCCTTCGACACCACAAGCTGAACAAGTGGTGCGCCTCTTTCGGAGCTTGATACTTCTGAACGGGGGCATACCAAGCGCAGAGTAAACCAATAAGGACGGTTGCCCATCTGTCGTCAACAAGACCCCCGCGGATTCGATTTGCTAAAATAAAAAATAAACAATAAAAACAAGACTTGCCGTGCAACCCCACGATTATCCTAATCGCCTCGAGCGCTTGTAGACTCCCGATAACCCCGGTGACGGCGCCAAGGATGCCAGTTTCCTCACACGTGGGGCTGCTTCCCGAGACGGGGCTTTGGGGAACAAGCAGCGATAGCAAGGGCCCTGCTGACCCAAGTTGTACGTACAAAGTTGGCCATCGAATCGCTGCGCGGCGCCGCTCACGAGCGGCTTCCCCAGTAGGACGGCAGTGTCAGAGAGCAGGTACCGGCTCGCCGGTTGTCGGTGCAGTCCAAGATCACGTCGTATGATCCTAGGAGCGAGCGGGCGTTTGTGGGGGCGAGTGCGCCCGTGATGGCCTCCACCTGGAGGCGCGAGTTGATCCTGTTGGGGATTGATACAGGGACCGTTAGAAAAAACACGCGTGAGAACGAGAAAAGGGCAAGGGAAAGGAGAGTAGTAAAAAAAAAAAAAAAAAGGACGAGTACAGAACTGTTTGAGGGCAAAGGCTGCAGACTCTGCTTTGGGCTTTCCTAGCCTCGATTCGGTGTGGAGTGTCTGGCGCTGAAGGTTCGATAGTTCAACGACGTCGTGATCGATGATCCCAATTCGACCTGTGCGTGTTCATCGCGAGATATAGTAAGGGGATGATGATTGCAACGTAGACTTGCCGACACCTGCACAGGCGAGATATTGCAGAGCTGGGCAGCCAAGTCCCCCAGCACCGACAACGACTACAGCGGCCTGTTGTAGTTTTACTTGACCTGGGCAGGGTGTTCATCCCACTCTCTAGTAGATACAATACATGTTGACGTGCCTGGTAACCCGATACCGTCTAGAATCATTTGGCGGCCATAACGTTTATAGTCGTCTAGAGGAAGGCCGCTCGCGGTCATGACGTGAGTGGTGTGTGTGGTCACGCTCGAAACAGAGAGAGAGGCGCGTCTTTGGTCGCGACATCTACTACTCTACTCAATACCTCGACAACGATCGCGCAATCATGAGCTCAAGCGGTGCATTAACTGGTACCGTATCCGTCGATACCCCAGTCGTCACCGCCGAAGGTGGTTTTCTCGTTCACACAAGTTGCGTATACATTCTTCACCCCTCTAAAACAGAAAAAATAAATAAATTCAATCTTTGCCAAATTCCCAGTCAAGAGACCACCACCGTTCCCGTGGCCTGACATTGGTCACCTCGCCAAATGGTCCGTTTCCTCGTTCAAATTTGGTTTTGGACCCGAGTGCTTGCAGGACAAGGATCCAGACACCTTCTGGCAGTTGAGCTATATCTATCTATACAATATAACCACCATGAATACGATTTCTACTTTTTTTTTTTTAAATTTAGCTCGGATGGTCCTCAACCGCACTTTATAACCGTTGAATTTCCAAGAAAGATGGCCGTTCAGGTATGTCGCCCAACCCTTTTTGTACAACAAGCAGAGATGGTGACCACATAAAACGTCCCCCCCCCTTTTTTTCAGAAACTTAGCATCTTTCTAAGCTACCGACTCGACGATCTTACACTCCCGCTGCGCTCTCAGTGCGTGCAGGTACGAGCCCAGGGGACTTGCAAGAAGTTCGCGCGGTGACGCTCGATCGACCGGACGGGTGGATCACCTTTGATGTCTCTGCAGAACCTTCCGACGATGGTGAAGGCTTGTCCGTCTCTCTCTCTTTTCTTTTTTTCCCAGTTCCACAGAAACAGGGGTTTTTATTTTATTTTTGCCAGTAAACCGATACACGCTTATATCCTTCAAGTCATCGTCCTCGCCAATCATATGAACGGCAAAGACACGCACGTTCGCGGTATGCGGATATTGGGTCCCACAGAGTGAGAGTGCCAAAAAATAATAAAGAAAGTTGTATGGATAGGCCATGACTGACCTTGACGTTTTGTTTTAGGGACCAAGCATCGTGGGACGACCCCTTCCCGTTCGTCAATCCACAGTTCAAAATGTACGAACACATCCGGTAGCCCCGTGGTATCTTCTCCGCCTACCCATCGGGTTTTCTTATCCATGATTCATATCAGTGTATCACCTACTGTATTTCACAATTCACAATTCTAGTTTCGGGTTTTGAAGTATCTGTGATAACATCCGGTTTGAAATTCACTTCATATCCACCATCATCTCATCAGTGCCAAGCTGTGAACTATCTTTCGGTGTGTGATCAATGGTTTTGGTAAATAGACCAAACAAGGAGAGGATACCGCCGCCGTGTTTTTAAAAAAAAGGTAGTAGTACCTTCCGCAAAAATCCTAAATCCCAACGTCGAGTGATTACAAACCGGAATTACAGTAAACAATTTTCTGTGTGTAATACAAGCACCCAAAACAATGAGGTAGAGAGAGAAACGAAAAGAACGCTACATTGTCCAGTGCGCTCACATATATACGTATGTTGTATAGCACAAACACACATACATACATATATACACGCACGTTTGGGTGAAGAATCCCGTCATTAAAGGAGCTAGGGTGCCATTGTTCTATGTTGTTGCTGTTGTTGTTGTGGAGGAGGATGAGCCTGCGACGACTGCGAACTTTGCGAATGGTACGAAGATACGCCCAGATTACCACCGACCGGGACGGGCCCCACGTAGGGGTTTCCTCGCCACGGCTGCGAAGGCGAATGCAACTGTGACTGCGACGTCGACGTCGCGCCCGTGACCGGATTCCCGTTCCTTTGTGGCGTCGTGGCAGCAGCGGTAGCGTACGGGTCAGACCCAGATAACATCAAAGAGCGCTCGGCGCCCGAGTTGTACAATGACGATGACGATTGCGCCGCCGTCGACGCTGCCGACGCGTAGTTGGTCTGCACGCGCGGAGACCAACTCGCGGCACCTGACGGTGAGGGAGGTGCAGGTGCCGAAGGCCAGTTGGCGTTGTTACCATTCGGATACGGATGAGGAGGATACTTTTTTTTCGGATTTCGGGGTATGTCAAAGTTAGCCCAACCATTCGAGCATTCTGCAACTCGTGCAGTACATTATTTATGCACATACCTGAGAAGTCTGTTGGTGGTGATGGTGATACTGCGCCAGCTTCGGGGTGTTGTTATAATGCGGTTGTGAGTACGTAGTAGTCGGCATCTGCTGCTGTTGAGGCGTATGGGTGCCGATCGAAAATCCGCGCTGTTGAGGCTGGTAATGCGTGAACGTTATAGCCGAGTGATGCTGCTGCTGTTGCTGGTCACGATACAACGACGGTCGACTGTGATGAGGAGGAGGGGTGTAATTCGAAGGTACCTGTCCAACGTAGCCACGGTACGGACTCGGTGTTCGACCGCCGGCGGCATCAAATGACGATGATGACGATGTCCTCGGTAAGAGGACAGAACCATTGGCCAATTGAATCTGCTTGCCCTTTCCATTCACATTCACGGTGAGGCCGCGTTGACAAGTGCGGCATACAAACTCTTCCGCGTCCCAATCACGTTTCGGCCGTCCCGCATTGCGATCCGCCAGATCGTGACAGGCAATGTGCTGCCATTTTGAACACTTGCCACAACACAACAATGGTGAGCCATCATCCTGCAAAAAATCAAGCAAGTGCATGAGTCAACCGCCAACTGCCTTTTTTCGTGGTATATATTGTAATTACCTTGTTGACACCCGCTCGATGACAGATCTCGCAATCCAACACCCAGTCTTCACCCACGGGCGTCCGCGAGCCACTCGGCGTAGCGCCAGCCGAAGAAGAATTGGCCTGCGTGACCGCTTTTGTTCTTGGCCGTCCAGGCTTGGCTTTGGGAGCTTTAGGAGGAAAGAGAGGAGGATCATCTCCAATGATGTCGACCGCCTTTGTTCTTTAAAAAAAATCAATGGTGAACCAGTTGCAAGCTTTTAGAGAAGAATAGGTCCACACTCACCCTTCTTCCACGTCTGATTCCTGAGCCTTGCGCTCCCTTTCCTCCCTATCAAGCCGTCTCTTCTCACGAGCCGCCTCTCTCTTCAACCGTTCCTCCTCTTCCCTTTTCTGTCTCGCCTCCAACCTCCGCACGCGACCCAACTTTTCCTCTTCTTCCGCCTTCCTAATCGCCGCCAGCCGAGCTTCCTCTTTTTCGCTCTCTTTCATCGCCAGACGCGAAGAGCGTTTGCGTTGCGAGACCGCTTCATCCAACTGGCGTTTCCGTTGTATATCCTGTTTTTTTTGTATGTTCATGAGACACCTTGAATAAATATAATAAAACTCACCCGGAGTTCCTCCGTGATAGCCGGCACTATTTCCTGCGAAAGTAGCTTGTACAACGCTTTTTCAGAGTAGTGCGTGGCGCCCTCGAAGCGTTCACAAATATGTTCCCACTCGTACAAGGTGACACATATCTATCCACCAAAGATTATGATTCAGACCAACGCCTTAAAAAAAGTGGGAAACACGCACCGTTTCCCATTCAACAAAATCGTCTGGTGGACGCCACGCCAGCTCAACCTCCTCTTCCTCTGGCTGAATCTCCTCTTCAAGATGCGGCGGTGCAAGCATCGAGTCGTCGTCAACGGTCAAAGTCTGACGCTTAGATCGGCTGCTCGACTTTTTGCGGCTACCACCGCCACCGCTCCTTTTGGAAGCTTTCCTCGATTTTGCGGAGATCACCGTCGCAGGGGGCAAAATTTCCGATAGCTCCGTCAACTCGCTGACCGCGTCGTCGTCAGTCTCCAGGCCCGTCTTTGCTCGATGAGCATCCGTGTCAGTGTCCTGCATTGCGTCGGCCTCCAGTTCGGGCTCTGGCTCCATGGGACTACCGATGTCCGCTTCTGCCTCTCTGCCACCACCCTCTTCTAATCGTTCATTTCCAGAAGCGTCACGGTCCTCACTCGCTTCATTACTGTCCCTGAGCCACTCGTCTGGAATCTCTTGCCACTCGTCATCATGCTGCACTGCACCTCGCAGACGTGCGCTCATACGCGTGCCCATAGGGCGCAGTGGGCTACTTCTCCGAGACGGTGACGGTGACGCCACACGCTTGCCTGAGCGTCGTGCCTCCAACGCTGCTTGCCGCTGCAATTCTGCAAGTTCTTTCGCTTGAGCGGTTAGCTTGGCACTGGCCTGCATCTTTGCAGCGCGAGGACCTCGATTGGCTATGGGACCAAGTTCTTCAGCCGAAGACGGGGGACGACGGGGACGGGAGGGTGTGCGAGGGACGGAAGGGGGGATCCTAATAGTATTCTGACGCGCAGGCTTGCGCTTCTTGGGTGTTGGGGGCTCGTCCGACTCGTCGTCATCGAAAATAATGGGGCGTCTAGATTTTGGCTTTGTCCGTGCACGCTTGCGTTTCAAGCTGCGCGGTGGTTTTGGGATGGCGCGCTGGATCCAGAGGCGGTCGGCTGGGAGAAGGTGGTCATGTTTATATGGATAGACAACAACGCGCTGGATGCAACCTACGCCCAATGAGCCAATAGGCGTTTGTCTTGGAGTCATAGCCAATGGGCTCAATTCGCTGTCAGACGGGTTCTGTGAGCATGGGAGAGGACTAGAGTGGAACGCGTACGTGCCCACTGAGCGGTGTCATCGTCATCCTTCATAATTGACCTAAAACGGTTCACATTATGAAACTGCCATTCGGTCAAGAGATGTAGCGAGTCGAGTTTGGTGAGCATAGGGAGAGAAAGCCAGTCTTTGCTCTCCTCCTCGGGCTCTGAAAGGGTAGCCCCTTCAAACTCTTCTACTTTCATCTCGTCGAATTTCATGTCTGTAGAGGACACTTCCGATTGACCGTGCATAAATTGATGGTCGCCAATTGCGGCAGCACCAGCCAGACGCATACTATTCTCTGGGAAGGGATCGGAGGAAGGGCCAGGAGTAGACACCGACTCGGCCTTGGGTTCTTCATCGTCGGGGACCAGAGGTGAATCTGGTGCTGGAGTAGGGAGCTGGACGACTGGTTCGGGCCCAATGGGGTTGAGATGGGGGTCGCGTTTCTTGTACTGTTTGCGCAGAGCTGTTTGCCAGTTGTCCAACCTGACGCGGCACTAAATCAGGGAGGGGTACGGGGTGGATAAAGGGGGGGGGGACACGAGACGTACGAAAGCTTTCGGTCTTGAGTTGCGGTTACAAGTAAACGATGTAACACTCGATGGATGACGATGGAAGTAGAGCGCGTCAAATCGTCTTCGATGTCCTAGGGCAGGGAGGATAAGTGTTGAGACAAGGATATGACACGACAAGGGGGGGGCAAGTCACGAAGACGGACGCGATTTAAGAAAAAAAGAGAAGGAGAAAGAGGCGTACGGTAAGAGAAACATCGGGCATGGCAAAGAGATTTGCAAAGGTGTAAAAGAATTGGGAAAAGGCGGCCCATTTCCACTGTCGTCTGAGCAAGGAAATGTCTGGGAGAAATGGGTCGTCTTGTTGCTGTATGTGGGTGGCATCGGTGAGGGGAGTGGAGGCGGCGGGAGTAGCCAGGGCGGCAGCGCGACGAGGCATTTTCGAGGGCTGACTGACTGGTACTTTTCAAGTTACTTGAGAGAATTCGGAATTGTGTGTGTGTGTGTCTCCCCCTTGAAATCAAGTGAGTAGGGCTGTCTATTAAAGTAAAAAGAAAAAAGATACAGTAAAAGGGGGATGAAGGGACTTGTCCACTCTCACTTCTCTCACTCGTATAAAGAATTACGCTCTTTGGCAGTCAACACCGCCCCCCCTCTCACTCTATCGGCTATTCCCGATTTCCATTCTCCGACTCTTCCTCAGTCGTCCTTTCGCTGATTTGCTTAATTTCCTTTTCATCGGTGTCTGAGTTCTGTAGACATCTCGAATCAGTCTTCATCTTTTAATCTGTTCTCACTTACGTCCACCCACGCTCCTTCATTCCATCAAGTTCCTTCCGACACAAGGTTATCTTCATGTACGGCGATCTTTTGGTCGTCACGCTGCCACCACCTCTCAGCACCGATTCTTACAATCAAAATACATGCTTACTTTTTAGTCCCAGACAACGCCTCTGTAATCATCTTGATTCGATCTTCACCCCTTTCTTCTCTTTCCTCCTCTTCTTCTAGACAGCCCATCTCATTGTATTGATATAGACCCACGAGATTGGGTGCCTTTTTCACATCCAGCCCCACCAAGTACTCTCTTTTGATAATCTCCACCACAGAGATTAGACGTGGAATAGTAGAAGTTGCTGACGAGAGTCCTCTCTTCGTGTCATCCTTCAACGTATCGGGAGGTGCATCCTGAGGCTCGTCGTTATCACCCGCAGCCGTTTCTGTCCTTTTATCTTCCTTAGACTTGCCCTTGGGGAGCGTATGTAATACCAACGCCTTCTCCTCGTTCTCCTGAACGCCACAATAAAAAAAATGTTTTGATCATGAATCGATGGAAATCTTTACATACCTCGAAAAATTTGAGAGCGAATCGCACCCATGCTTGTATCTTTCCACCCTGAGTTATGCGAACCTCGTGAGCTTCAAATTCGTATGGTGGCTTCACACCCATTTCCGACGCAATTGCTTCCGGTTCTGTCATGGCCTTGGGATCTTGGAGGTCGGTATGAGTATGGATAGTTAGTTGCAAGGGTTACTTGTCGCGGTGACCCTCACCGTCCATAAAGCCCAAAAGACGCGACGCGTCAAAACGCCACATTGCAAATCGTGATCTGCACACCCGCCTCTTCACAAATAGAACCCCATCCGTAAACCCATGTTTTAACCTCTTCCACCACTCTCACCACTTCCTCTCCTCGAAGCCACCAGCGCATCCACGAACACGCGTGACACCGCCCCACTGCACGCGCACATCCGAGCGCGTCGCTCGATCAAACGCGATATAAATCTGGGGACAATCTCATAATCGGAAATTCTCTCTTAAACTCCTGAGCTACGAGGCCGTCGTTGGGGATATGTAACGCCGGTTAGGATGTCTATGACCACAATGACAGATCTTTCACCGCCTTCCACTATACCAAACAAAAATATCGGCTGTCCACCATCCTCTTGCCATGATTGCGCCGGTCCTGCCAATCGATCAATTCATAGCCATAACATCATAGCCACCGAAATGTAGTAACTCACAACTATGAAATCCAGAGGTGTCTGCTTTGAAGAGGCCACCTTCCATCCCTGTAGAGTCGACGTCATCCGCAGACCCTCTCCTGCTGTGCAAGATGAACAACACGACAACAGTTTCCGAGGAGTGTTTGTTACGCAGATTAGATCACGCGTACACATTCGCAAGCAGTCCAGCAACGTTCAGGGTCTCCTTCACTACATCCATGGATGGACTGGGAGAATTTTATTTGTCGTGACTATCTCAGTCGGATCAGTCGGATAACTACCACCCTTACTGGAACATATGATACCCTTGTATTATGGCAATTCTATACATAGCACATTCAAAAGCGGTCTATGGCCCATAATAAATGGGCAGGGTCGCAAAAAGCTCAAAGAACGAGCGAGCGAGCACACAGCGGGCATCAAGCCCATAGCGAGCGGGCTCAGACATACCAATGGCGGGGACAACAGCGGAGAAACTGTGAGCAAAGGCCACCGAACCATTTACCATCGGCTACCGCCCTTGTTGCCGTAGCCATTGTCGCGCCCACCATATCCATAGTCTGAGTTACCGTAACCCCCACCACCCCCACCACCGCGACGACCGCCACCACCACCACCACCACCACCATAACGGTCTGTCAGAGAGCGAGTCAGTCGACATTCTACTGAGCTTCTGGATTATCACTCACTGCGACCGCCGCCTCCGCCACCAAACATAGCCATCTCCTCGAGCGCTGGAGGTACAGCTGCCTTGGCCTCCTTGAGAATCGCAATAAGGTCACGAGCCGACTTTGCATTCTCTGTGGTGAAGTAAGTAAACGACGTCCCCTTCATACCGGCACGCTGAGACAAAAGACAGGTCAAGAAGCCATTCTCAGGAGAGAAAGTAATGGGTGCTTACCCCAGTGCGTCCGATTCGATGGATATAATCCTCGCAATTATTCGGAAAGTCATAATTCTACTCTGGTGTCAGTAACGGGAGAAACGAAGCGACAGTAGAAAAACCTTACGATAACATAGCCTACGTCCTTGACATCTGAAGATTGCAGGCAGAGGAGCAGGTATTGTGGAAGTGCAGAACGAATCAAAAACGAAACATGGAGACAGACGCAGCCCGTTAATAACGTAAACAGTAAAGCACGACAAGCACCGCGACATCGCCGAAGACAGATCATAAACAATAAGTGTTCTATGTCCAAGGGTACATGCAACGGGCAAAGGGCCACGCCACAACACGTCCAAGGCTACAGACAGGCAAGAGTCTTGTATGCGCACTCATCGAGTCGGTGGAGGGGTAGAACAATGTTCAGAAATCAGCCGCTTAGTCCACGACCGCCATAGCACCAACGAACACTGTTCATGGAGCCCGGAATCCATAGTCAGCGTCCAGGACGCCTACTGATGGTCCAGCGGGATACGGGCACCTAGGCAAGGAACTGAACCCCTCACTTGTCGATGCGCGAAAGCTTCCTCGGCCTGCCATGCACCGGGGACGCACCCAGGAACCTGGTAGATGGATCGTGTCAAGAGAATACACGGTAGACCCGTCGCACCACAGGTGTAGTATGCGGTGTCAGCGGACCCCATCATCATACCAGCGAACGGGCAACAAACAGCACAGCGGCCAAGCCAGACCACTTGCCACTTGTTTGTTACCCATTGTGTCTCGACGTAACGTCGAAGCACTTGTATCAGTCAGAAAACACATACCAAGACCACGAGATGCAACATCAGTTGCGATGAGGATGGGAGAATGACCAGCCTTGAACTCGCCCAGGACCCAGTCCCGTTCACGCCTGCACCTTCTGTTAGCCGATATCAGGGTATCAATATGTAAGGGACTTACTGTTCTTTGTCACCGTGAATGGCAAGTGCTGGCCAGCCGTCTTGACGAAGGTATTTTGTAATGTCATCCGCGACCCGCTTGGTGCCAACAAAAATGAGAACCTTGGCGTTCTGGGCACTGATGATGTCAAGGTGCTTGACCAACTTGGTGCGCTTCTCAAAGTCGCTGCAAACTTCCACAAGCTGAGTGATGTTATGGTTCGCCGTAAGTTCCATTGAACCGATATTGACTTGGATAAAGTCCTTCAAGAAGTCCTTAGAAGGAAGGGGTCAACTTTGAGAAATCAATAACGCCAAGGATTAACATACAGTAGCAAGGCGTTGCACGTCTTTCGGCCAAGTCGCAGAAAACATGAGGGTTTGACGATCGGGGCGGATCTGTCCAATGATTTTCCGAATTTGTGGTTCAAAACCCATGTCCAACATGCGGTCTGCCTCATCCAGAACGAGGTAGGTGATGCGGCGAAGGTTCGTCTTTTGAGATTCCAACATGTCAATAAGGCGACCTGGTGTAGCAATCACAACCTCGACACCACGCTGAAGATCACGAATTTGCGGGCCCTTTGGGGCACCGCCATAAATGGCAGTGTTGCGAATACGCGAGTTTGACCTAGAAGGGTAAGTATATGTATATGATTATGAAGTATAGAGGGTATATCGACATACCCGAATTTAGTACACTCTTGTTGGATCTGAACCGCAAGCTCACGTGTGGGTGCTAAAACAAGGGCGATTGGGCCATCTCCCGGAGCCAATAAAGGTTGTCTGATGTAAATCAAAGCTGAGTCTGAGAATGGCATCTAGTGGTATGACACTTACGCATTGATGTGGAGCATGGCGGGAAGAGCAAAGGCAATAGTCTTTCCACTACCAGTTTGTGCGATGGCAACAACATCCCTTCCTGAGAGTGCCATGGGCCAAGCTTGGCACTGAATAGGCGTGGGCTCTGAAAAGCCTTGGGCTCGAATAGAAACCATGAGGTATTCAGGGAAACCAGCTTCTTCGAATGAAGTTACAGGACGAGGCATGTTATGTCCTTGCACCTGAGGGAAAGCAGCTCATAAGTCAACAAACGGTACAATAATAAAGAGTGGATTATACCTTGATTTCCTTTGCCTTGCGAAACTCCTCTACTTCACGATCAGAGCGAGCACTGACGCGCTTGTCTTCGACGTAGAAATTTTTCTCAAAAGCGATTTGCTTATGTTGACTCCAGTCTATAGTGCGGAGGTTATTGCCAAGTGCGTCACCCCCGCGATCACCACCCCAGCCGCCGCCGCCGCCGAATCCCCCGCCGTGGCCGCCACCATAGCCACCACCATAACCGTTACTATTGCCGTTGCCGTAAGACTGAAAGAAAAGAGAATAAACCAAGTGTTGAGCGAAGCGACTACGAACTATGATGACATACTCTTACCATTATGCAAAGTTTTTTTCTCTAGACAGACAAATGGAATCGAAAGAGAATCGAGGGAAGAATGGATAAAAAGATAGGGAGGACGAGGGGATGACTGAAAGGATGAGAGAAGAGAGAAAACCGCGTTGGGGTGGCGTCCGAACACCGCCCTTTTCTTCCCACGAACCGCTTATAAATAATATTTGACGCCCGTTGGGGTATCGCAATTGAGACAAGATCCGACATAACTATACCGCAATACAGTATCCAGTAAAGGTGAAAAGAAGTGACTCTGTGTGTATCAAATAGATTGGGAAAGAAAAAAATAAATCCAAAAACAGCAGTCGAGCAAGATATGAGATGGCAAGTCAAAGAAAAGAGAGCAAGAAACGAATGGTTTAGAGATGGGGTTCATCTCACATAATGACGCAATGAATTCGAGATTTTCCTCGTCTCTTGGGAGGGGCTTCAATGGGATAATAGTCGCGCATCTGCCGCACAAGATCTTCGAATGCTTCTTTCACCTCCCAGTCCCGCTTCGCCGATGTCTCGTACACAGGGATCTTCCAACGCGCAGCAAGCTCTTCGATATAAGCGCTCGATACTTCGCGTTCATTGGTAAGATCCAGTTTCGTACCAACGAGGACCATTGGAACACGCTGTTCCAACGGGGCGTTGTCCCATCAGTTGTGGTGAACACGAGGTAACGGCGAGGCGGTCAGCCACTCACGCTGCTTTCACCCTTGATGCGGAGGATCTGCTGTCTCAAGGTTGTCACCTCGCGTAGGCTAGCTTCGAGAGTTAAGCTAAACGGAAGCAAGATATTAACGTCGAGAAAAAACCAGACATGACTGGTGTATACCTGAAAACGAGAACAAAGCCGCGACCAGACGAGATGTATAGTTCGTTGAGTGCATTAAATTGCTCGGCTCCAGCAGTGTCGAGGACCTCGAGCTAGATTTGGAAGGTCAGCGTTGGTGCTCGAGAAACGTCGGGAGTGATTGAATCCAATAGTAAATTTGGGCATCGCAGGAAGAATCCACTAAACCACGACAACGTACCCAGGTCAACTCCCCATCGACCTCGATTGTCTTTCTGTATTCCTCTATTCACGACAAGTTTTAGCAGAAACACGTGTTCCGAGTGTGAGTAGCCGCGCCTTGAATAGTAGGATCATAATTTTCGACAAACTCGTTTCGCATGAAACGGACGGTTAAAGCTGATTTTCCAACACCTCCTGCTGTAATGTTGATTCACTTATCTGGGCGCTTGAAACAAGGAAAGGACGACTGACCACCGAGAACCACTGCATTAAATTCACGCATCCCAAGATACAAGAATTAGGTACCCGTCATGCGGTAACCACCAGAAGGAATGGCGGAGGGTAAGGAAGGAACGGTAAGATCGGAATAGGCGGTCGTGATGTCTTCCTACCTCCCTCTTAACACGCCTGACCGCTGTTATCTCAAGGGGGCATCTTTCTGACATATTACGTAAATCTTAATTCATTTGGCGACCCGGCCCCGAGTCACCATTTCTTGCTTTAACACTCCCTCAATGGCTCGTCCAAGAGTGTTCATGGACTTTTCCATAGATAATTCTCCTATCGGAAGGTCTGCCACTCTACTTTTCATCAATCATGTTCTCCTCGTTCATCCTAACAGAACCACAGAGTTATCTTCGAGTTGTTCAATGACGCTGTTCCTAAAACAACAGAAAAGTGCGGCACATTCCAATTCTTGCCATCTTTTTTTTTTTTTTCCTTCTCCGACTCATTAACCTCCTTTAGCTTCCGTGCACTATGCACAGGCGAGAAGGGTCTATCCCCGCTCTCGGATCGGCCATTGTACTACAAGAACAGCATAGTTCACCGCTCGATTGCCGACTTTATGATCCAAGGCGGAGGTGAACCTCCTCGATGTTCGTTCCACGCGCCAGCAACATTTTAACTTCCTGCCAGACTTTACCAAACGCAACGGAACTGGTGGAGAGTCGATATACGGCGGCCCATATGCAGATGAAGACCTTACACATCCGCTGGACTCTGAGGGGTCAGTTCTTTGAATTCAAACACTCAAGACCACTTATCCTGAGAAAGACGGACCGTAGGTTACTCTGCATGGCTAACCGTGGTCCCAACACCAATGGATCACAGTTTTTTATAACCCTGCGGCCTTGTCCCCACCTTAATGGTGCGTCCCCAGCCCACTTCCGTTGTTGTCCCCACTGACTCACGCGCTCACGTGTTCACTGTACCAGGTAAACACGTCGTCTTTGGCAGAGTCATCCGCGGCTTCGACGACGTCGTCCGCAAGATCGCGCAAGTCGATACAGACGAGAAAGACCGCCCTGCAGTTCCCGTGATCATCTACAACTGCGGCGAGCTTGAGCTGCGCAAGAAGGCTGCACCCACACGTTCGTTTTATTCTCTCGCTTGGAAGGTCGACATGTTCTAATCGTTTATCGCAGCGAAAGAGCCCTCGGTGAGCTCGAGCGAACCGAAGGACGAGGAAGAAACGAGTCAGCACAAACACCATAAGCGGCGGCGGCGATCCCATTCTCCCGATGGTGATGCCGCCGAGGACGATGGCAAGCGACACAAACGGAAGCACAAGCGTAAGCACCGAAAGGAAAAGGAACGTTCACCCACTCGATCGGAGAAGGATGAGCCCCCAGGCGAGCGGAAGGAGACTGAAGAAGAGTACGACGCGCGACTGGAGCGCGAGGAAAATGAGCGATTGGCTGCTGCGCGCAAACGCGAACTGGAACGCGTCAACCGACAACGCGAGCAAGACGCCTCTTCCACAAACGGTGGCGTGCGGTTCAAAGGCATGGCTTTCACCCTGTTCTCTCAGCGGTCTTGCTCATATTTCCCTTGCAGGACGGGGAAGGATGAAATTCGTCGATCCAGAATTGCACAAGAGGCGGTAATCGTCCAATGTGTCAACTTGTTTATTCGATCTTATCTTTGAGCTATGCCGCACATATAAAACAAACAGCGAATCATAAAGTTAATTCGTAAAAAGGGCAAGCACTGAAACTTGGTCGTGGTTCATATCAACATCAAACAATGGTAAGGGAACACGTGAAAAGAAGACCAAAACTTTGGGTGTGGCTACAGTTGCAAACTGATGTTTTCTGCGAGATGCATGTATGGAGGTATGCGTGGGCGTGAGCAGATGGGCGGATCCAAAAAGCAAGAGATATTGAGATCATGCAAGGGAGACACACCGAACAACCAGACACGTCATTCAGGACGATGATCAAATAGTGACCTCGCCCAGTTGCTCCGTGATATCGTTCACCTTTGGCTCATCCTCCTCAGTCCCATCCCTCTTTCCAGTAGCAGCAGCAAAACTAAAACTAGGGCGAATGCTGGCAGGTGGGTCCTGTGCCCCACGCGGCGAGGGCGGAAGTGATATGTCCGCACCACGTGTGAAAGGTGACCGTGGAGTGCCAGTACGGTCTGCTCCCTGGCGGGAGTTACTGCGAGACATAGGGTGTTGGCCAACGCGTTCTTTGGTGACTTCGCGTTCTTTGTCAAGGCGTTCAGCAATTATTTTTTCTCTCGCCGTTACATCTACAGGCCTAGGTGCCACACAAACTGTCAGAACACGGATAGTGAGGGACATATGGGACGAACTTGGCTGCGCCGAATGGGCTAGGCCGGCTAGCGGGGTTACTTTGAGTCATTTTAGGAGAGGCAAGGGGAGATGACGTTGTGGAGTTAGCCCCGGAACGCGGTAAAAGTTCAAGTTTCCGGCGGGTGAGCTGGGGAGTCGGAGGAGTGGAAGAGGTTGCTGCACATCTACATAAAAATTCGCTCTTCAGAGAGATCATTAACGACTTACGAGATGTGCTACTGCGAGATGAAAGACCTAGTCGTGGGCCGCTCCTCCAATCACCGTCCCCAGGTGAATCGGGTGCACTTGGTGGACCCATGTCACCTCGCCCTTTAAATGTGCCAAACCTACGTCCTGATCCCTCATCTTCACTCGGCTTGAATTTGCTACCTATGGTCCATGTCCCTTCCCTGTCTGCTGCGCCTAAGTTATCGGAGAACCCTGAGTTCTTACGTCTTGAAGCTTCAGCTTCAGGCGGAGGGGCAGCCCGGGATGGCCGGCTAGAACGCCAGTCACTTGAAGTATCGGAGACAGAGGGAGGCGGAGGCCCTCGGTCAGTCGGAGGTCCATCATAGCGACGACGAGAAGAGTCACGGGAACCGAGATCAGAAAGAGGACCTTGCCGTCGCCACTCGCCAGAAAATTTTGGGTCCTCGGAGCTTCCAAAACCAGACCGCTCCTTGGCTAAGGTGTTTGCGTAAGATAGGTGGACAAAACCTTAAATGAAACGGGCATACGGGGCTCGGCTACGCTTACTCTTACAGTTCGTCCCGCCAAAGTCTATACGTCTCGTTGAGTAAGCCAAGGACACCCTTAGTAGTTACGGAAGTCTCACCGCCCCGGTCTTTGAGAGAGCACCCTTAAGGTCTTCCAGTTCTTCAAACTCTACGTAACCGAAGCCCTTTGGTCGTTCGTCACGGTCCTTAATAACCTTTACAGATTTCGTCTACATGAAAGGTAAGGATGGGGAGATCATTGCCCAGCTATAATTGAGTGAACACACTTTGAAACCGTCGAAAAAGTTTTCAAGGTCATGTTCAGTCAAGTCGAAAGCCAGATTCCCAACAAAGGCAGTGTAGGGAGGCTGGGTAGGTAATGGCAGATCCTCTCTCGGAGGAAATGCCTGTCTGTCCGCTTGAGTTTCGCGAAGTTAGTTGGTGAAAGTCTTCAACAGGTGGTAAAGATGGGAGACCTACGTCTGTTAGATAAAAAGTCATCCCTCCCGCCTCGACGGTCTCCACGATCATCATCTCTTGCAGCAGCTACGGGATGAGTAAGGCCGAAGGATGCACCGGAGCTACCTGAAAATATGGGACACTTACGAGCTGTCGGAAGTGCGTCCATCTCATCCGCCCAAGAGCCTAGGGCTGGGGAACATGAGTATGTGTATCTGGAGAGGAGGTTGAAGAAAGCTGACTGGTATCACCGAGGAACTCATTGAGAGACATTTTTTGACCCTTTTTCGGTGCTGAAGAAATGAGGATGTTACTTGCAGCGTCTGAGGGACATCATAGACAAGACAGCTCACCCATGTTGTGTATAGATTTGCTATATAGTGTTATACACTAATTTTTTTGAAGTCGAGTGCGGAATGCGGAGAGCAGAAAAGTGGATGCTTACCGTTATTTGGCCCGACCACTATCATAAGCGATCTTCGCCCGCCGGTCCCACTTCCCGCAGCGCTTCAACAATGATCTTGCTCGAGGTAAGCACTGAGTTGGTCATTGTTTGATAGACCTTATTTTGTTGACCACACACCGTCAATAGCCACACAATTATATTATTCAAACCACCTTAGTTGACAAATTCTCAAAGTACGTTAATGTGATTGTATGCTACCCAATGTGGTCTTATTCTCATCCAGGCCTACCTCCCTCGATGTACAGTTCGTAGATTTCGACGGTGTGAGGTTTCACCTCTCTACTCCGGAACGCAAGACGGCACTTCTTCTTTCGATGCACATCCGATGCTGGGATGAACTCGTCCGTTATGGTGCACTCGACGTTCTTCGACGAGAGTACGGGTCGCTTGTCCAGGCACAGCCAGAGTCAGACTACAATATCAGCCTCCTCATTGACCTTGAGATGGCGCCCCCTGAGGGTGGTAAGTTTATATGATGAAACTTCCTACTGTTTAACTCGCTGACGACCGTGAAGAACAACGAGACGGTTTCGTACATTCTATCGCACTCCTCAAGCGGAATGCCTTGGCCGCACCCTTTGAACTAGCATTCAAGAAGCAGAGAGAGCTTGAAAGTTCCTCTTCTGGCCAAGGAGATCTAATGGCGATCCATTATCGCGATGAGGAGGCTATCTATATCCAAGCCGCGCACGACCGGGTAACCGTCATCTTCTCTACTGTCTTCCGGGAAGAGACGGACCGCATCTTTGGAAAAGTCTTCCTGCAGGTACCCATGACCCATTCGTGAGCGATTCGCCCAAGTGTTGAGAGATCCCACAGGAATTCGTGGACGCACGCCGGTTGCCGCAGATCCAGAACGCACCGCAGGTGCTCTTCACAAATCGGGACCCCCCGCTCGAGATCAGGCAGGTACCGGGTCTCAGAGACTCGGATGAAATTGGCTACGTGACCTTTGTCCTCTTCCCGCGCCACTTCACCAACCCAACGTCGCGGCCGGAACCATCTCACATATCCAACTCTTCCGCGACTACCTTCACTACCACATCAAGTGTTCAAAAGCGTATATGCAATCTCGTATGCGTCACCGCGTCACCGAGTTCCAGAAAGTCCTCAATAGGGCCAAGACGGAGGTTGCCAGTACGGAAAGAAAGACCGTAACGTACGTCACTTTGATGATGTCCTGGTGCCAGTTTTAACGAGTCTTTGCAGTGGGAGGACGTTGCAGACACGATAATTGAATCTGTATTTGGTGACATGCATGTACTGTAATCATATCACGACGGATGTCGACTGTTCTGTTAGAATCAGAGACTCCCTCAGAGTGCTTCATCAAACTCCTTCATATGAGATTTGACATATGCCATCCTATGTATTACCTGAACATAGGTGAGGTTTTCTGTGGAGGGCTGTCATGCGTGCCGAATCATTCCAGGCCAGAGTTTGGCTGGCAGTGCCTCGGGTGTGGGCGTTGCATCGAAGTCTGCATCTGGGATGCATAATCCTTGACACATGGTCTAGGGAACACTCGCATGTCCTAAGCATGTGGCCTTCACTCAGCCTTCATTAAGCTTCATTTCAAGACCTTTCTGCCTCCGATACATATCGCATCGCCTAGTCATCATCTTCAACCTCTATCATCCTTTAGTCCCTCAGTATTTCGGCACTCCCGGTCAGCATCTAACAGGTGCACCAGACTAATGGAGGGACACACGGAGTCCAGTCCAAATCAGTTACTGTATACTTGGCTGACACTGGGTAGTATTTGTCATACCTCACCACATGGCTCACAAATAGGTGAGCCAAGTGGTAGGACACTGGACTTTTTTTTTAAAATCTGCATTTATATCCCGCAACATGTGGAATGACAAAGACGCGGTCCCCGGGGGAGTGGATGGGGAGGGGCAGGGATAGCGGGAAGCAAGGAGGTTGGACCCTCAGCCTCAGGCCCAGAACAAAGGCAATGTGACAACTGCGGGACGCAGGCACCGTCGAGAGGAGTGATGACACGGATGGTACTATGATACTACAGGGCTATTGTAGAGAGAGGCCATGGAGGGAGAACAAGGAGGCAGGCTATTGCACTATCAAGCAGAAACCGAAAAGTGACAAAAATAGCACAGTGAAGAAAGTATGGTACAGCAAGAGGCGAGAGACAATACAGGAAGCAAGGAAACAGGGCAGTCAAAGAGCAGGTAAGCAAACAAGGCAAAGGTTGTGTCAGTCAAAAGGCCGGTGTCAGATGGTTGGGAGAGAAAGCCCCTGAAGAGATGACGAGCCACCACATCTGAGGGCTGCAGCACCCGCTGCCAATAGGGGCCACTCCCGCTTTTGTCCTGAAGCGGGCGATGATGCCCTGTGGGAGTGAGACATGCCCAGAGGCGCGGCCAAGCATGGCGCGAGGTGAACGTGCGTCATCGGGAACGTGCGTCACACAGTTCCACGTCAAACGATGAGTCGATGACAACCTCAGTCCAATAGTTTATCGCCCAAATAAGTAACTTGAAGAGCAAATTGAAATTTAAACTAGCCAATTAGGACTAGGATTGGCTGCATGGCAGCTATTACAAGAGGAATGATCAAGTCGGTGTGAATGCTCCGCTGCCATGAGATCGTCTTGCCTCTTTTTTTTTTTTTAGAGTTTACATTTTTATATTGGTACTCACTTTCAAAATTTGACGGGCCGTTGTGCAGCTACATAGCTCAAGTCAACACACAGACACAGCAACTCGGCGAGCGAGAGAGTTCACCTCTTTTTCGTACTCATTAAAAACCACACTTTATGCCCCAAAAACATCTGAAATATCATAAAAGACATGTATTAAAAGATACCTCCCAAAACATCAAATGAAACGGACCTGATACTGTACTGTATAAAACTGTCCGAATGATGGAAGGTACACTCGATTCCATTTTCAATTTGTCACGTGACAAGGGTCAATTGAATGGAATTGACGAATAGTGTGGTCTAATACAGTAGTATCCGTTCTAAGCCTAATCCATAAACCCGTTTAAAGTTGAGAGACACTTTTGCGAACATTTTCCCACCAAATGTCCAGATTACGTCAGCATCAAAGGGACACGTTTTGGATTTCCAACCGGTTAGTACTAACCGAAAGGCAGCTGACTACATTACAGTAGACCTTGGGTGCTCTGCCAGCTAAATCAAAGGACGTCACAGAACCATCCTTAATATGAACTAGTGGACAACCTGTGAAGGCTTGCTCGGAATCCTTGAATCACTTTGATTCTCGTCACAGCTTCGTTACAGCTTCCAGAATGATGGCAACCCAACCTCCGCCCAGCGGCGTTCTTAGCGCGCCCCCAGGGCAAACATTCCAAGCCCCTGTCAATTTCAGGTACACAGCTCTCGATGCTGTGACATTAATACCACCTCTAATTCATATTTCTCAAGGAAACTCCTGCACCATCTGGATTAAGACATGAGGGTCGACTGAATGTACTGAAAACTCAGTTGTGAAGTTGGTGTCTGAACCATCACCGCGCCCGGAGTTCCTGGGGATCAAACGGCCAGCTGCTTGATCTTGCCGTGGGCGCGTGGGCACGTTGCGCAATCGCATGTGAAAGCTCCGATGGAATACAATTATCCCCTTCACAACTACTGCCAGAATGGGCTAGACGCTGGTGGCATGACATTCTGGTACCTCCTATTTGTCAACACGAACCGAGCGCACATGTAGCGGTCCCCCAGGAAAATTGTTCGGGCATGCCTCAAAAGCGCAAACGCCTTCTTTTTTCGTTCCCATGAGGGCCACCATGACTATCCTGTGGCATTCGACGCTACTTCTGCTCACATTGGGATGCAGCGTTTGCTTTGCCCAGGTCCCAGTCACTATTCCCCTGGCTGCTCCCGGAAATGCACAATTAGTCTCACGCTCGCTCTTCTCTTTCTCTATCGAACAAGACCGATGGACCGATTGGATTGGGCAGGGTCCCGTGAACCAGTTCTTCTTCAACACGTTGAACAACTTGAAGAACATTGTCCAGGAGCCCCCAAGGATTAGGATTGGGGCAGACTCGGAGGATCGCACAACCTTCAATCCACAGGTCCAAGTATGCCCCACGCTGCTCCTTCACCGCGCGATCCACCAGCTCACATTCTACCGTATTAAACTAGCTCGTACAAAACAATTTCCCCCAATTCACTGCACAATTGCCATACCCCGAGGCTACATCCAACGTGGTCGGAAACAATTACTATCAGCTCGCGTCTTTGCTTCCGCCTGGTAACCGCACAGATTAAACGGGGAACAACGCTGATCTCGCTTTCAGGAACACCGGTCACGTGGGGAGTTAATTTCGCCATCAACGACGGCCAAACTGCGGTCCAGGAAGCAACTGCTATTGCTAATGCTTTTAATTCGGCCCCTTTCAAGAAGGCAAGCATCATGCTAGAAGCGGTCGAGATTGGAAACGAACCAGACCTCTACGCAAATAACGGCTTACGAGACAACACGTGGAATGTCCAGCAATATGTTACCCAGTACGTTCGCGTTCTGCGAGTTCCCCGCGAGAGTGGGTGTATGGTACTTACTTGCTTTTTATAATGACGTATATAGGTGGATTGCAACCGCTGGAGCTGTCATGACTGCAGTCAACAATATCATGGGAGTGGACATCCCCTTACTGGCAGGAAGCATTTCTGGATCATCACATAATAATGCCGGGTTCTCGCCCCAGGCCATGATTCAGAATGGCATTCTTGCGTCGGCTCCGGGCGCACAGATCAAGTTGTGCGCGATTTCATTTCCTTGTCACGCCCTTCCCGATTTCACGTCGCTGTCGTAGGTTCTCACAGCACTACTATAGCGGTTCATTTTGCAATGGCAATGCCGCCGTCTTACAGAATCTTATGTCCAAAGCTAACATCAGAGCCAATCTCGGTGCATTTACTCCTGACATAGCTGCGGTGCATCAAGCAGACCTGACCTATATACTCGGGGAGACAAATAGCTATGCTTGCCATGGCGCACCAGGTGTCAGCAACACGGCAGCGGCGACATTGTGGGCCCTTGATTATGCCTTCTATGCGGCCCAACTTGGAATGACAAGGTTGTATTTCCACCAAGGCATCGGCTACAAATATAATCTCGTGCGTCTGGCTCCCTAGGGCAAAGTTTCATTTTACTTACCTTGGTAGTAGATCCAGCCTATAACTCTGACGCGCTCCATTCTGGATGGTACGACACTCGCTCAGCCACTGGCACCTCATATACAACCGCTCTATTATGCCGCTATCGTCGCAGCGGAAGCCATCGGGCCATTAGGTATCACTCACGTGGCTGAATTAACCGTCAACAACGCACAGATATCCGGTTACGCATTTTTCGAGGGTACCAGCTTGTCGCGCGCATTGTTCATCAATCTGAACGCATATGAGAATGGACAGCGTGGTTCCGTGCACCTCAATCTTAATTTCCAAGGGGCCGGAAAGCAACCAACTTCTGTTATCGTCAAGCGGCTTTACATTCCGTAAGCCACCATAGACTGACTATCCTTATTATGCTCACGATTGGTGATACATAGGACTGCGGATGCCACACAAGGTTTGACATGGGGAGGGCGGACTTATGAGACCCAAGATGGGTTGGTCTCTGGCAGTCTCAGCACGCTGACAATCCCTGTCACTGGCGGCGTCGACATTTACGATACGGAGGCTATCATGTTAACATTCGGTTGAGGCTTTCACATGAGGATAGAAATTCATATGGACAACTAATAACCCACGGACACGGTGGTGCTGCGAGGAACATTCATTACCGCGTTTTCGAGATTTGGACTCATGTTATATACCCTTCGTTTCACTACCTGGACAATTAAAATTAGTATACCCAGAAGCTATAAAATGGATGAGAAGTAAGAAAGTAGAGATCAGAACGTGAAAGTTGTCTCAAACCATTATCTCCGGGGCACAGAGGCGTTTGTGCCCTTTTGGTGTGGAGATCGTGGCAATCGAACGCAAATTACGAGTAATACATCCTCGATGGATACACGAAAAGGGTGAACGGGAATACTTACCATATGACATTTGGACGTAACTTGGATGAGACATCGAGGGGTGAAGGAAGCAAAAGGGCCCAACTCGAGAGAGTCGTCACGGTTTTCTTTTAAAGGTGGCCAGTAGCCACGTGATTTGCGCCACCCCATAAATAACTGAGAGCCCCATGCCTGCACCAGTGACCTTATGCATTAATAGTCATGTCGCACAACCATGACCACGGCGATAACTGCGGCGACCATGCACATAGTCATGACCATACTCACACAGATGCAGGGGGACCCTCAGATAACGTTTTCGTGCATATAGACCGCGATAATGTCGTTGCGCTAAACTCGATCGGTGAAGGCAAGGTAGTAATCAAGCCCTGGAACGAGCGACTGGACGAGGAAATGGTAAGTATATGCGGGTCTGTGAGGAGGAATTTATGTGCAACCGCCTCGATAATGACTCGTTTCTAATGGTGTGCAGTCTATCGAGTCGGACGCAGACGATCAGCTGTAGGTCACCATTGCGTCGTGTAGCCGTTTCTGCAGGCGCTTACAGTGAAAGCAGCATCATACGCATCCCGTTCACTGGGTCGGTGAAACTGCGCTCGCTTTTGCTCAAGTCTGGACCAGGCGAGCAGACGCCTGCCAAAGTGGCACTTGTACGTCCGATTCACGTGGGGCCACTATCAAACACACGCACTCTTTCGTTGACGTTCAATCCAGTTCGCAAATATAGACAACCTCGATTTTTCGGATGCTCAAGACAAGGAGCCTTTGCAACAGTTTGACGTTGCTATAGGACGCGAAGTCGGAGAGTATCCGTTGAAGTAAGTGACGCACGTTCCTTTATTGGCGTCACGTAATTTGTCGCATATCTTTATTTATCTTGTGAAACACGTCGCTTACATTTAAGCCCTTCCTTACAGGCCTGCAAAGTTCCCTAATGTATCCACCGTAACGCTCTTCTTCCCAGCTTCGCAAGGTGCCGAGACGACTCAGATCTATTACATCGGATTCCTTGGCCAATGGAGCGAGGTGAGAACGACTAATCTTTTGTGATTCCATAGCGAGAGGTCACTTGGCATCGAAATGCGTCTGATGACGACGTTCCCCATTAGCGAAAGCAAGAGCCTGTTATCGCTGTTTACGAGTCGAAACCGACTCTTGCCGATCATGAGAAGATACAGGGCACCGAAGGCAACTTTAACATGCCCTCGCAATGATGGCCGTTTGTATGCTGGAAGGTTAAAAGAAGCCTCGGATTGTAATACCAATAATTCGTTTTACTACGTATTCCACTCTCATTCCTGTTTTTCTTCAACATAGTTTGAGATCACGTGTCATAAGAACGCATGGTAAGTTGCGTGCGTGCTCTTATTTCCCCACGGTTACTCTTGGGACCTCATACAAGAGCAGGGTGATGGAGCGCGCCACAATGTGTTCGGTCACGCCGGTCAGTCTGGCAGGCCCCCACAATTGGCCGTGAACCTCGAGAATTTCCGAGTCCTTGGTCTTCCTCATCCAATCTCCGTCGTTGAGCCATCACAATTACATCTAGGGCAAATTCTCTCTGCCATAAAATCAAGGATTTTCTCGCGCTCTCGCGACTTTACTCGCATCGTTCTATGACAGAAGAATACGGGCATGTTTCTTTTGGGGTCAACTGCCAATGCTAGAACCCACCACGCGCGCGATTACGCACGAATCGTGCTTTCCCAACGGCGAATATTCTAACAGCATTTCCCTCTAATATACTCCTGCCAGTGCCCCGTTTTTGTGGGACGTGACACCGTGCCGGTTACATCTAGGCCCACGCTCCACACGAACTCACTACGTGTACGCATCCTGTACTTCAACTCGAAGGTATGTATACTCGGCCATACCTTGCTTGCACAGGACGATGCGAATTATCGATGGAAAAGTGCCAACACGAAAATGTGAGAAGAGGCAGTCACAAATCTTCTCGACGAGTATACTTCTCCAAGCCATTTCTTTGGAATTCGAAATTCTCTTCTGAGGCCCACATTAGGTTCGAGAAAACAGTGGAGGGTGCGGATGCGGCTGCATCAGTAGTTGTGATTCTGGAATCTGCCAGTGGCGTGTACGTCTCTCCCCTCTGCCCGTAAACATGCACGTCCTGCCTTGGTGTGCCTGCTCCTAATGATGAAACATAGTCCCGTTCCAATGAACGCGGGCACGAGTTCTGATGTCAGTAAGGGATGGGACAGCTCGACCTAGGTTTTAATTTGAGACATGCGTAGCGCCTTCCGACTTTGATATTCGAAAGTTGCGTCATTGGCTTCGTCGCTTGGAAGCCTGGCCGTCTGCATGCTGTATCAGATCAGGACAGTGGTCCACTCTTTTCAGCGGCATGTGCGGGGTAGAAGATATTGAACCTTGGCTGTTTAGATGGGAGATAATGCGGCCACAGAACCTACTACGAATCTCGATTAACCATGATGTCACGGCTGCGCCCGCTCAAAGGCCCTGCGCCATAGTGTTGTCAATCCTTTGCTGTTAATCCTTTGGAAGTGCGACGGTAGGTTTGGATCCGACAATCTATCGGGGAACGACATCCACCGTTTGCGAATTTCGCCTCAGAAGCTTGTCATCCATGAATGGTCCATTCAAGGTACCGGAGGAAACTTTGGCACGCCCTCGCAACTGGGATATTTGAGTTCTGTTCGAGGGTGGAGATCTGAAGATAGAGAGTTTTCGGCCCGGGACTATAGCTCGGATATTTGTTTATATAAAACCATGCACGCTAAAGACGGAAAATGAAGCAGGAGCAATTGCATATATAGTGTCGTGGTGTGAAACAGCAAAAAAAAAAAAGATATCCTGAAAGCTATCACTTAGTTATTCAAGATCATGTCAGTCATTTGGCTGTAGCGCTAGCGCTGGCCATAGTAGCTGTCCCTGTAGGCGGCCTCCGGATACATGCCAGCGTCCCCTGTCACCCAATCAGAGTACTGCCCGTCGCCCTGACTCCCATCAAAATTCGTACAATAACCTGCAGTCATGCTCGCGTTAGGTCCTCCGAGGTAACTTGCACTCGGTCCGGGCCTGTTGGGATCACTGCCCTCTGCCGCGGCATACTGCGGCATGCTGGGGATGACATGGTTGGGCTGGGCCCCACCAGTGTTCGTCCAAGAATTTGAATAGTGACCAATAGAAGCATACTGATGGGGCTCTAGTACGGGATGCCTTGCCAGTGGGAAAAATTGCTCATGCTGCTGCGCTGGCGGTGTCAGTGGTTGCTCCGGGATATGAGCACCCTGTTGATCCTGGCTTGCTTCAATGGCGTAAGTTGGGGCGGCATAAGTTGCTGGGGTGAGCGGGAGGTCATGGGGCGCTGCTGCACCAGCTTGAGCATAACCGAATCTGGTATTCCAGTGGCTGGGAATGCCACAACGAGCAGGTGATCACTGAATGGCGCAATGATAACATTCTCCTTAGGTTGGGTATCGGCTGGGATTCCCCAGCTCCCAGATGCATACTGTCGACGCATGAGAGGATGGACTGTTGAGAGCACTAACGATCCTACCAGTTTATGGTCTCTCAGCCACTCAAATAATTTGACAAAGTTAACCCTCTCCGCCTGCTTTGCGTCAAATACAGGCTTCAACCTGACGACAGTCGGTTTGTGCTTCTTTAGGTTCATGCACTCCCCGAACTCCTGTGACGGCATTGCTTTCCAAGCAGGCTTGATGGTTAAATCATTTGACCACGTCCGTATCAACCTGGATCAAGGTAAATCTTCAGTCGCCGGAAGTTCCAAGATTGAATGTGCGTAGTACCTGTCACGCACTGGGGCCTCTACTCGAACCCGCGTTCTGTATGATCCGCCCGTCTCCAACTCAAGCGTGACCGTGTACTCAGGCTCCAGCTCCGTCTCCTGAGCGTCCGAGTCAGACGCGGGATTGGGGGCCGGGGAGAGTTCTGCACTGGCATTTGCAGCAAAGCGAGCCCTATCGTCCACAGCCCAGTTAATGCGAAAGGTTGAAGAAAGGGTAACTGCTCACATCGTGTCGTCCACGTCTTGTATCGCGCCGCCTTGTGTCATTGGAAATGGGGCTATGTTCGAGGTCGCGTATGTTAGAAAGAAAGTCCTCTCCCTCTCCTCAAGTTCTCTTATCGTGTTCTCAGTCGTCTTTCTGTACTGAGCCACCGCTTGATCCCACTTCCCCAAAAGTGGTCTCAGGCTGTCGATGCGTTCAGTTTGAACCGCTTCACTTAGCGCGGTAGTCAATTTGCAGATAGTCCCCGAATCACCCAGCTCATTTTGCGGTGGTGTGATAGAAGCCTCGTTTGACATCCATGTCGAGTTGGAGGAAGTTGGCAGAGATTGGGAGTAGGAGCCCATGATGCGAGTAAGATTGTTGCGATTCGTACTGTTCGGCCTACATTTTATCCTATGGCATGGGGAGGGCGTCGAGGCTTTGGGCTTGGGGTTTCCCTGCCGCATTCCTTGCAGGAGAGCCTGACGGCTTGCATGCGTCTGGTGGATCTGTATCAGATTCGGGCACGTCCTCACGCATACCTTAGAGGGGTTCCATCCAGTACGGCAGCGTGAGTAAGATCCCTGGAAAATACCCTTCCTGGCTACGAAGAAGATGATGCAGCAGCGAACTGATCACGAAGGCTCAGCTGACCTTAATTTTACGGCTCTGTTCAAGCGATCATCTAGTGTCATGCTGCCAGGCGGCAGAGGGCTATCTGGACCCAGACCCCTATCACTGAAAAAACCTCACGCGTCCGCGCAGCGACGGCCTTTTTGGCAACATGTGGGAGTTTGTGGCCGAGAACATATGTCATGGACAAGACGCGATCGAACATTTCCGATCGTACTAGGGTGGTACAAGATACCGAGTAAGTACGGCCATCCAGTTCGGTTCCAGAGAGGAGAGTAAGACAGAGGGACCCTCTCTATATGTAAAATCAAATGTTCAGGACGGTTCACAAACAATAGTACATACCACCTGTTTTGCAGATGTCATCGTGATGATCTGCCAGTGTACGTCTGATACTCGCCTACCTCTCACTCATTTATAATTATATCTCGCATTTCTGAAACTCTTGGATCGTTCAACGCACGACCCCTGAAGGAAATATATATGCACAACAGATATGAAAAGCGCGAAAGCATAGGTGGGCGGCTCAACACAGAACAATTAAATAAGATGGTCGTCACGGTCATATACGGCGATCACGCGCTACTAGTCGCCATTGGTTCGGCCCGGGAACTTCCCGACTCGAATTCACCTCGGCTGGAAGTTCCACTCTGCAGCGTCATAATGCGAAGGAAAATAATTTGGATCCCCTCCGCCGGTGTTACCACTTTCCACATGTTGCCCCTGCCTGGCGCGTTGCATCTGACTTTGAGGCAAGGTTTGCCACTCTTGACTCGGATGTTGCTGTTGCCTATGAGGATAAGCCTGGTGCTGCTGCGGCATCTGTTGATAGTCTACTTGCGGTAGTAGCTGCTGGACTGGATGCCTGCTCATATTCGCTTGGTCCCCATAGGGAGACGGGTAACTCGGAGGTACTTGCCCGAGGGTCCAGCCCTCCAGCCTGAGGAGGACGTAGAGACAGCAAGTGGCATACTAGGAATGCCACTATTGCTGGAAGTCTGTGGTCGTGGCCCTTGAGACCGCCTGTGAGGCAGTTGTAGGTTTGGCGCGCCGGAAACCGGGAATATAGCAACGAAAAGGCCCGGCCCACGCCCCTCTTCACATGGCTTGAGGACAAGATTCGGTGTTTGATGATGGGTCCAGCTGGCAGCTGCGTACTGCCAAAAGGTATCAGAGAATGAGCTTGGAAGAAAACTGGTGACCTACACCCGGGCCCTCTCTCAACCACTTAACGAGTTGGTCGAACTCTTGCCTTTCTGTCCCAGGAGCGTGCTGGAACTGCGCCATCGACATCTTGCTTGTTCCATTCTTGTTCTTTAGTATGTACGTTTGGAAGTCATATATCGACCAGGAGCACTCAAAGCCCTTAAGTCGCAAAGAATGCGGCCACGTGTCTTTCATTCTGCATGTCTGTAAGCCCTGGTTGACAACTCAACGCAAGAATGCACTCACGGGTCACCTATTATGTTAACCGCTTGAACTTGAATGTTGTACAGTGTGGTCCCTTTGGTAAATGACCACTGAAGAGTCACGAGGAACGGATCAACCTTGGCTTCGCTAGGCTCTACAGCTGAGCCTGCATACGTGGCGGAAGTCGAAGCGCCGTCGTTCACCCTCGAGCTGGTATTGCCTGACGGAAGGCCTATCGGAAAAGTTGTGTTTTGGTTGGTAACCACGTATTGTGACATCGAACGTGAGTCTCGGCTTGACGATGACCCCTGAACAAGTGCCGCCGCCTCCTGCACTCTCGCCTCTAGCATTTCCACCACACGATTGCTCATCTCCTTGTATTGATCCATTTCTTGTTTGTAACGTTCCTCCGTGGCTTGTCCCTCAACCAACCTCAAGAGATTTTTCCCCGTTCTGTAGAGGTTGTCAAGATCTTCGCTTGAAATTCTCGTTCGGTTCTGGGAAAACGAGGAAGGGGTTGTCCAGACATTTGTAAATGTGGCTGAGATGTGAGGTACTGATATGGCTGGATGGGAGAGTGTTGGGGAAGAGGGGAGGCTGAGCAGTACTATTGCGAGGTATCGAGCGAATAACTCTTATCTCGAAACTCGAAACATGGGCAACATCATGGGCTTGGCGTTGCACTGCTCACATTGTCGCCAGAAGGCCTGACTGCGGGCATGCGTGTGGCGAAATGAAATAAGGCGAATCAGGATGTAAGCCCTCTTTGGGATCCATCCAGCACGGTGGAGCTAGCTGGGTCGTGGTCTAGACATAGCGTAATTGACCACAATGGTCATGACAATGCGGGGAACAGATGGCGAAGTTCAGCTGACTTTGATGGTGCAGCCCAAGTTCATACGATCGTCCCATGCTATCAGGGAACAACGGATTACCCGAGCGTAGAACTTAATCACTGAGTGACAGCCCTTTGAGATGCAATGGCCCTCATGATTGGTTTTGACAACCCTTTCAAGTTGGGGGCCAGCGGCTGAGGAGTATAACTTCCCACAGAAGTTTCCAATCAGGACAGACACAGGCACCAAAGATAACTTCAGCATGCGCCCGCAATGAGGGCCTGTTTGAAGGCCAAGGCTCGAATCAGAAGACCGAAGACCGAAGAACTTGAAGCTGTGGCTTTCGTCATTACTTGCCCATTCATTACTCACTCCGAGTCACTCCGGGTCGTGGCCATTGGGTTTCTTGCACTCCTGCGTTGTTGAATTTCTTTTTTCGGGAATAAAGTTATACACCATGATGTAACGTGAGAAAATAATAATTAATTACGGAGCGCGGAAAGCAAAACAGTTCTGAAATTAAAGTCATGTTCGTCCCGAGTCATTAGGCACTGGAACGTTTGATGCAAGGACAACTGGCCGTCAGACGTCGCTCAGAACTAATCCTTGTACCGCCTGTCAGTTCCAGGATCCGTCCCTCAAACAGAAGCTGACGATGGAATATTGTCGAAGGGAGCCCTATGTCTAGTTGTCCAAGTCCATACCTGCTTGCGACTGTGGTTGGCACCCCCGGGCCTGCGGGAGGCCCTCCGAGTCTATGCCAGAGATTGGGAATGCAGCACAGAGCAAGTCCCGCCCGAGCGACGCAAGGAGAAGGTTCCTTGTGGGCTTGTCCTTGCCTTGGATCGTCCAGCTGGCAGCTGCGTTCTGTCAAATTCTCAGCCTGAGACAGGCAGCCGCTTGGCAAGAACACTTGCGACTTACAGATTTGTTCTCTCTGAGAAAGCGACACAGTTCGACAAAATCGATCGTATCCTTATCAGACGCAGGCCGGAACTGCAGGGCCACGGGCTCAATTGCTTCAGTCCCAGTAGTCCGAGCCCCTTTCTGAGTCATACATGTCTTCATCCAGTCCACGAACTCGTTTATTGAAACTGCGGGCCGAATTAATTCAAGCGACAAAAGTTTTGGCCACGTCGATGCTAACCTGCACAGTCGTAAGTCTATCGATGAAAAAAGGTTCCACGAGACATTGTGCGCACGGGTTTCCCATTGGGAGGATCACCACTACACGCGCGCGGCGGCAGCAGCTATTTGGGTACCACTCGAGTGTCAGCGACTGTCGGCCATCAGTGATTTCAGTGGGTAGTTCTTCCTCTTTGAGCGCCACTTCTGGGGCTGCGTTTATGAGTGCCCGCATGCCCGGTGTTGAGAATCTGGGTCGTGCCGGTGGCGGCGTTTGAGATAAGAAACACTCAGCAAGCATCGCTACCCAGTCTCTCTCCCCCCTCAACATTTCCACCAAGGATTCGTTTAAGGTCTCGTACTCAGCCATCAGACGATCGCATGTCGCGGAGAATTTGGTCGCTTCCTCTACATTTTTAGTCTCTACCGCCTGGAAATATAGAGAACAATATTGCATGACTTGAATCCCCTTGTTGTGGAGTTGGGCTTGCATTTCTTCAAACCACCCGCGTTGGGACATTTCTGGGATCATGGAAGCCCGAGGGGCGTATTGCATCACGACTGAAGCTCTCGCTGAGATGTGGGGGGATGGGAATGGTTGTGCTAAATTACTGCTGTGATGGACTTGACCCCGGGCCTTTAAGTACGTAGTTCTGCTGTCGTCGAGGAGGAACTTGAAGGGTCGATAATACGAGCCGAGTGCTTCGGGTTGTGAAGAGCACCTCTAACTACCTCTTATCTGAGCATGGGTAGGGTATTCCAGCCTTGGGTTTGGGGTTGCATCGTTCACGTAGGCTTGATTTCTTGCGTGTATCGAACCAAGATCAAATGCATTCACGTCCATACGGTCACGCTCTGCGTGCATCGGCTCGGTATAGCCATGGCCAAAAGAAGATGCAGCCACCGAACCCGCCGGGAAACTCAGCTGACCTCCCACGAGGCAGTGCGGTATCATAATGCCGCCAGCAGACAAGGGGCCATCCAGGCCCAGGCACTCTACAATAAGATAGCACCCGTTGGAGTGCAACCAGGCTTAGGTTGACCCACAGGACTCGTCAAACACATTCGCAATATCAACGATATACATCGGGTCGCTATTGACTCGGAGAAGGTTCATCTAGTGACGCATCGATGCACATCGATGCATCTCGTCGAGTAGGTTGTGAAAGTCCGTTAAGTTGCTTACGGGATGGGCACGGGCGCAGCGTCATGTTCATCAAGGTTCGTCCAGCGTGAGGGTGCTTTACCCTTCCTTGTGGGTTGTCGCTCGGGGCATGTCCATAGGGCTTCATTTTGTTTTTGGGCTTCTGTTGGGGCTGTTTTTGGTTGGACGGTACTCGTGGCTCGGCTTTTTTATGATGGGCCTTCTCCTGCAGCAACTGACGTGTCGGCAAATAAGGGATGCCAGAGGCAGGGAATGCAGCACAAAGTATATCCTGCGCAAACGGAACAAAGAGAAGGTTCGTCGTGGGGTGCCCCTTGCCTTGAATCTCCCAGCTGGCAGTTACGTACTGTTATTATATTAGATAAATGCGTCGACGAGGACGCCAAACAAAACCTACGCAGCGATTCTCTCTAAGAGACTTGACCAGTAGGCCAAAGTTGTAGTCGTCAGTGCGAGACGCGGGCTGGAACCGTGCCGTCGCGGGATTGGTTGTTTTCATCCAACCCTGGAACTCAGTTATTGGCACCGCGGGCCCAGTAAGCACAAGTTCCAAGATAGTTGGCCATGTTGATATTTGTCTGCATGAATGTAAGTCATCATTCAGTAAGGAAAGGGAGGAGTGTGCCCACAGATCACCAATTTGGTCGGTTGCTAGTACGTTGATGTTCAACGGCGACTCCTTGCGCCAAAACACAAGCGTCACCGGCGAAGAGGACATGAATGACTTGGGTGAGATAGCTGAAAAAAGATTAAAGGGCTGGCTCTCAAATCCGACCTTGAAGGAAAAAACAGATATCGCCGCCTTGTACAGGAAAGCGTTCCATGTTATATTCACATGGCGGTGCGCTCTTTACTACGCGGCTGAGTATTAACTATGCCGGATACAATATGATACAAGGTCATTGGCAGAAATTCGAAATCAGATGGATAGGCGACGGTGCCAACAAGTGCCAGGCTAAGTGCCAGTGCCGGTGCCAACTTGAAGTGGGTAAGTGCCAGGTTAGTGCCAGCGCGGTGCCGATGTTCCTAATCCTGACAGCTCAGGCCACCACTGGCAGGGCTGCATCAGGTGGCGGAGCGCTAAAGTTCTAGAACGTTCCCACCCACCACTGATGCATTCTGATACACTGATGGTCCGCAACAACTTGAACGCAACCCCAAAAGGTACCGCGTGTGCGTTCCCGCTCGCCCGGGACCCGATTGCCAGACTTAGTGCTACGCCGGCGTAAGATGCCAGTTTCTGCCGCATTATCCCCACCCAGTCTCAACGTGTGCGCAGCATGCCCTTCTTTTCTTCGGAAAATCGAAAGGTGCTGTTCCTACAGGTGTTCTACATGCGTGAGACTGTACGTTGTTCAATTCCTGCGCCCTAAGCCCACTCGTAGCGCCCCAATTGCTTGGTATCTGGCGCAACTAATACAGGAAGGCGAAATGAACGACTAGCAGAAGTCGCTCCACATGATCACCTCCTATCAAGCCATCGCTGGGTTTTTTCGAGATTATCTAGAACTTGCCAACAAAGGTCAATTTCTGTCTCAGCTTGCCTTATCATGATTAGTGTTGCCATGGCTCATGAGCACTGGGCCATTTTGTGCTGAGCTGCACTGATTTTGTCCCAACAGCTCATGAGCCATGGCAACACTGCATGATACAGCTTATGCATGAAAGAGTAGCCAATGTGTCCCCTTGAAACTTTCAAGAAAGCCAATAGGCCCTGTTCATTGGTTAGGTAGAGGCAGTTAGAGCATTCATCCCAAACCAACCACACTACTCTCTTGTGCGGCTCAACAACCTCCGGCTAATTCATCGCTTGTCCCAACGAAGAGAAAAGGAGCGGTGAGGATGAACTAGCCCAGCTGGTACTAGGGGACTCCGCCTTAAGCAAAGGGAAGTTCCTCGCCCGAAGGAATGTGAGCCCTCAACAAGGGGTCCAGGGGCCTTCGCACTTTCTGGAATTGAAAGGCGGGATGTGATGCACTTTTGGTTTATCACGTCGACTTCGCGGTAATGTGACTAGTCTGTCTAATACTCATTTCCGTATTGTTGGTAAAACATTTGCCTCCTTTCCCAATGAAAAACTTGTTGTGTGAGGGCAATTAGCTACTAAGTGTGTGCTCCAGTGACAGAGGAATAGTATACCTAGGGTTCGGGGGAGAGTGCTGTCATTGGTTCCAGCGATGTGGCCGATGCCTCCCTGCTTCCTGTTGGTGATACATGAGTGTTAAGGCCTCCAGCGCCGCTCCATTCATAGAATTACGAGACATTAAAACCTTCATTTCGCCTCCTTTCACTGGCAGAGTCCCACGGGCCAATATACTACCAAGTCAGCATTTCGGGTGTCAAAGCCTCTGCTTGCACCGGTCCAATCCCAACTCTAAATCCCATTCTGACGAGGCATTCGATCCCCATTGTGATCTCAAAAGATCCTCGGTCTCAGGGCAGTCCGAGCAAGCACTGGCATGCCATTTAGCCCCGTGTAAATCAGCTTGAATCATCGCTGAGGCCGACACAAGACCACCAGCCAGCGCACTTACCTTTCTATCAGAAACACATGTCGTTGTGCCGTATAATGTTTTTGGGAATGTTCTTGAAGTTACGGCAACGACACTCGCCTGGACCCGGGGCACGATGAATTTCTCGTTGTTGGAGTTCCCACAAACCGAACGTAATTTTTTTTTTCAGGGAAGGGTTCCGCTTGCAATTTCTGCCAGTGTTGCTGATCCTGCGACATAACATGGGCACCTAACCATGGTTCCCCAGCGAATAAAGATCTGCCCTGACGTTTGGCTACGGCGAAGGCGGAAACCTAATTTAGGGTCGCGGCGTGTTCAGTGAACGCTGGCTCACCACTGGCGTACCGCGGGATCCAGCCGCGGCCGTCGGGGTTTCGAAATTCCCGTGAGCTGAGCTAAGAAAGCGGCGCGAATGTTCGCGATGAACATGAGCTCTGAATGCGATCCATACCTTGGATCTCCTGACTCATAACTGCAACCTGCCTAGAGAACTTGACCAAATTTTGTAAATGGAAATGAGAAGGGTTGGTCGAGGAAAGGTGCGCACGGGAGGTCAATATGTCGTGATTGCTAGATTGCACGTGTGCCGTCACTCAAGTGCTCCCGACCATGTTATTTCACGGAATCGTTTCGGCTATGCGCAACGCTGACGCCGCACAATAATACAGAGACCAGGCGCGACCACAGAAAAAACTGTATCACAGTGTGCAGCCATCTAGTCCGTGGCAGTGTTAGATCAGATTTACGGCACTTGATAGGGTACTCATCGCAGACGTGGGGATGCCGGGCTCGTAGATTGAACTACGTACGTTATTGCCAGTACGATATTCTCTTTGCCTCCAGTACTTTCATCACAGATCCACTCTCTCCTTGGACTCGCCTACCCATTGACTGCGAGCCGCGGTGTACGTGTACTTGTCTGTTTCTTCGTTAGACCCCGCCGTTTGATAGCAGGTTGTATTGACTCTAGGACAAACAATGAAGGTTGGCTTTGCAGTGGTATTGACAGCTGCAATTCTAGCCAGGATGCGGGGAAACAGTAGTATTTACCAGTTACGCCAGAATTGCCAGTTGTCCCTGACTCTGAGTTATGAGGCGCATCTTACTAGTACTATAGCTGCTAGGGTAAGAGCTGGCGTGGCAGCACCCGCGATTACTCACGTCGTATCGCAATAGGCCATGCGTCAAGGCTCGTCGAGCATCACGTTCACTGGCATGGAGGTGCCAGTGGTACGGTTTTCGTCCTGAATTTATAATAATTCCCGATGGGTATACTTGGATCGAGCGCATGTAGACTGAAGAAATCATATAGCGACGTCAAGTCTGAGGCCTGATGGAAGGAGCTTTGCCTGATCGATCTTACTAGTACTAGCTGCGTTCGCTCTTACTCAGATTGGAAGTAACCAATCACAGGCAGACGCGTGACCCGGCCTCCTTTATGTTCAAGTTACCGCTTTCTTTTCGAGCTTTGAAGTGGACTCCTCACACATGCATTCGGCTCCTTCATTAGTAGGCTTCATCAAACTGCTTTTGACAATGTCGACAATTTCGGATCTTCGGGTCATGAGCTAGGCGCCGGGCCTTGTCGCCGCCGCATCGGAAGGTCACTGTGACATCCATGCAGCCACTACTAGTACGGTGCGATAATAGCATGGTGCGGCGGAGCCCTGAAACATATTATTTCACTTCCCTTCGACGCCGACATCATCAGCTTGAGAGGTCGTGACTCGAAGTATGAAAGTGGCTATCAATAAGATTACCAGTATGATGTGCCTATGCCACCACTGGCAGTAATACGTTCAATAACGACCTCGCCGATCACCGCGGAACTTTATCAAGTCTATCTTGGCTGATTTGGCTCTCATAGGGCTTATCTACGGTACGTATTGTCGAAGTCACCGTGACCCTAGTTCTCATTGTCTACTAGTATTTGCGTTGGACCGTGGGTATGAGGTGAGAACCTCCGAGGTTCTGTCGCGTGCATCTGGACTTCTAATTGTACCTACGAGCGGCACTTTATCATCTCATCTTTTATCCACGACGATCTCCCACTCTGACGGAAACATGAAAAGGCTGGAATCCGCTCTCCGATGTATTTCTAGAGCATACCACAGAATCAGATTGTCAACATGCTCCAGTCGTCGAGCTCCGTGCTGTGCAAATGTCACAGGGTAAGCGAGCCTAGTCCGTACAGGGTTCATCACCAAGATTATATACTGATAAAATAGCATCAGTCGGAACATACGACCAGTATGGGAAGACGTATGGGAAGGCATCTTAAGACTGAGCTCAACGACTCCAGATTAGTTCCAATAAGAGTCGTGTGACACCCGCTGCGAAGAAACGTGCGGCCGGAAGCCACTCGACCCAGGCCCCAGGGCGCTCGATTTGTTGGCTTACACGACCACATATCAAAACTATGTGGGGTGTTTTTATTGTACATGAAGGAAGCAGGTACGTAGATGTACATGGAAATTATATTTACAAGGGTGAGACGTGCAAATGCGACAAGCCAACAGCAGGGTCACAAGCAGTGAGGCCTGTCAGGATGCAGCGTGAGAGGTCTGCATAGTACGAGAGATGTCCAAGGTATGGCATAAGAGATAAAGATGCATTACAAGGTCCGAGGGCCTGGTAGCTAACAAGGGTTCAAGTTGTGATGACAGATGAAAACCCGGGCAATTGTAGAGGGACAAGAGTGCAAGTACTGCAGGCTCAGATGACCAGAAGCGCCATACGCGGTAGGGCTCCAAATAAATCTTGAGTAAGGTATGAATCGTACAATTCCATTTGATGCGGTCGAAAGGTAAGCTATATCTTGGAACCCGCTATATGACTTTCGTCGCTACAGACAGTGGTACTGGCATGCAGGGTGTTCATGAGATGAGTATGATATCCATCACAACCGATGATGCGAACGTGATGATGTTCTCTCCACGTAAACTTGCCTTCTACGGCCTCATCTTCCCCGAATCTCTATCGCAATTGAAGTTAACAGCAAGAAGATTGAGGTCTTCTAACTTAGCAGGGGTTGATGCAGCTCTGGGAGATGAGGGTGAATCGAATTCGAGCAGCCATTCGTGACTCTCTGACTAAGGAGGCGAATTAACTCCAAATCCCCACTGGCAACGTCGGTAGCGAAAGGGCCCAACTGTCCATGGGCCCAAGTGCCGCACGTGGACATCGTGGACTAAATCCAGTCTATGGCTGACCTACGAACACGGATAATGGGATTAGATTATGATTGTGTGACATTAGCATATCGTGAGTGAGTGTAGAGAGAAAATTGGTCCACAGGTCGTTGTTCGGAAGCGACACTGGCAACGATATCGTGCTTGGGTCTTGAAAAAAAAGTGAGGGTGAAATCGGGATGAAGATGCGACGACTGGCAAACTGGTGTCAAGGGTAGAAATGAACATGGAAAATGTATCACTACACACTCTAGGGTTTCCTCCAAAAGGCTGCTAATGGGCTCCCTTGAGTTGAGATACAGGTAGCAAAATAGAGAAGAACTCCGATGCTAGTGATTGTCTGAGGTTAGGGACAGCGGTCATCTTGTAAGCTTGTTGGGGTGCTCGGAGCGCTCAGAGTCCGCCTCTACCTCTCAAGTCACGGTTCCAAGTTGAAGTGTCCATTTTCTTCACTTTACAGTAAATTATAAACGCGAATACTATATATGTATTACGCTACGCTGATTCGGTAAATGACATACGACTTTTTGCATTACATTGGGACCTGAACGTTGGTCAGCCTGCTACTACGCCAACGTCCGAAGCAAGCGCCCATGCAGACCCGAGCTTATCATATTCGCTTCATGTGCGGATGAGTAGATTTCGTTCTGCACCAGGGCCGTGTCTTCAGTCACAGCACACCGTACATTTGCGGGCTGGTAGTCCGTCACACGCCGCCGCGCCCTCCGTTGTGGCCGCTGTTGCGATACGACATATTTCGGGTACGGTGCTGCCCTGGAGACTTGTTGCCGGAAAGTTGTCGGGTTGACGATGGCTCCAGACTGGGGCTTTGGTAGAGTAGGCATAGGGGAACTTGGGAATGCAAATCCAAGAAGGCCTCGACCGCACGACGTGACGAGAAGGTTCGGCGTGGGGCGATCGTTGCCCTGGAGCACCCAGCTACCAATTGCGTACTACCAAAAGCATCAGAGGACAAAAATGGTTTGGCATAAATAGCGACGACGTACACAGTTGTTCGCTTTAAGCCAATCAACCAACATGGGAAGGCCAAAGGAATCGCCGTCCGGTGCAAACGCGGGCTTGAATCGCACTGCCACGTGCGTGGTTGACCTCACCCACTGCTGGAGCTCCATTATCGGCACTGCACTGGCAGACCTGGTAAATTTAAGTGATAAAGTATTTGGCCACGTTTTTGGCCAATTTATTCCAGATCTGCGCGAATTTAGGTCTTCGGTAAGGAATAAAACAAGGGAACATACGCACTGGTCGCCAAGGTGGTCGCGAGTTCGCACCCTCGCCCACAATATTCGACCACCACTGGCATTGAACTGCCACATAAGCGTCCCCGACCACTGATTATCACTGCATTGATCAAACTGTCCCGTTATTGAGGGATGCGGGGCCGTGCATGGGGGTGTACCAGCACCATCTCTACCAGGAATAGGCGGATGCGTGCCTTCGAGCGGTATTGGCAAATGGATACGGAGGGCGCTACTGTGAGAGTGCGCAGATGGCCACATAGGGTCTGATTGGCGTGGGTTATGCGTCAGCATATTATCCTGGTTCGTCTGTGGTAAGATCTGTGTCACAAAGAGGTTAGAAAGAGGTCTGGCATTAACATGTAGGACAAACCAGGACTTACGTCGGCCATCGAGACAGAATTTAGGTATAGATAAGAATTTGGGTCTGACATCGGATTCGACGGCCTCTGAGCCAGCGCCTCCATCCTCATTATATTTCCCTCCAGTGCCGGCATCAAGAGCCCACGTTCGCACTCGTACGGAACGATGAGATGATTCTGTGGGGAGGTGTCTTACTTCTGGGTAGAGTCCGCGTTGCTCTGTGAACGGCGCAACCCCGGTCCGAAATGAGTGAGAGGCAGGAATGAATGACACTACAAGAGAGTGGACGATGGTTAGATACCAGAGTGGATGCGGCCATCGTCAAATTATAAGCAAGTGCGTGGATTCGACACGTTGAGCACGGCAGAGTTGGCACCGTGATGGCACCTCTGGCACTGGTACCTAGCGCTGGTTCGGGGTTGCTCTTAGCATTTGTGGCCTTTGGTATGAGAAAACGTGGGTTTAAGCGCTCTTGGGTGCCAGTGCCAACTTTAGTCACGGGTTTTACCTTGTCAAAAAAAAAATCAGGACCGGAATCGGAAATCTGGTGACTACAGTCTACAGATCTGCTCTCTCGTTCAACAACAGGCCGCATTATGAGTATTTTCGTCATAGATTCTCAGCCAAAGAAAAGAAGCTATCGGCATCCATCCCTTGCATCTTCGAATCGCCTCCTTGTGCAAGACATACTCGCCGCACTCGATCAGTTGTGCAGGGGCGAGTGCGCGGAATGAGCTCGGGAAGGTGGGTGAAAGAAGAGATCCAGAATAGAGAAAATGTAGGAGATAATCGCGAAGAAAATGACTGTCATCATCATTAGAAACTCAAAGACACCGAAACTTCGGCACTCCTCGACATTCACGACCTTCAGTGCAAGCGCTGAAGCCGTAATAAAATGAATGAACACGAATGAGTGTAATAACACCCATCCTTTGTTCCCGATTTGGTCCGTTACATATCTCAGTTATTCGACCACAGCGAGAGAAAAAGGCGATTGAATATCGATCTCAAATCTACCCCGTTCTGACGCGAACAATATTGCGTGAATGTTCGCTGGGACGGAAGCATCGCATCAATCCACGTGCCCACTCCCGCTTTGGGCTGAACACCGATAGGCAACGCCAAAGAACACGAATCTTTCCGATCAGCCGAGAGTAATTACAAAGGATAAGATTGCAAAGGATGGTCTTCGATACGAGGCAATTAGGCGTGGCTGTGCAACATATCAAGCCTACTGCTAATAACGCTTGGGAAATCCCGGTATGCCCGAGACCGGGAATACAGCACCAAGCAGAGACTGCCCTACCGGTCTCATGAGAAGGTTTCTCGTGGGACGGCCCTTTCCTGAGAGCTCCCAACTTGCAACCGCGTACTGCAAATGCCTCAGCAGGTGGTTGATCGAACACCAGCGGCAACTTACGCAGCTGCGCACTCTAAGCAACTCAACTAGATGACCAAAATTAGGGTCGTTTCTGGTCGTGGGCCGGAATCGCATCACCGCGGGCTTGTTAACCTTCATCCACTCTTGGAAGTCATCTATTGATACAACGAGCCCAGTAAGTTCAAGTGACAAAACCTTTGGCCACGTCGATGCCAGTCTAAAAGGGAAGTATGTCTTCAATCGGAGAGAATTTATTAATAATGCAGGGAATGCACCCACAGTTTGCCGATTGGGTGGGTTGTTGATACCCTAGCCTGCAACGGCGTGGTTGTGCACTTCAACAGTAGGGTTCCCGACCACTGGCCATCGCTCCGTTGGCCGACCGTTGTGGCGTTCAGGGGCGCGTCTACGGTCATTCCGGCGCAGATGATGGGCGCCTGCGGAATTTCCACATTCATCGGCAAGTGCGATCTAGGACGGATACCATTTAAGTGCACACGCTGCGCTGTCATATCGAGTTCGTGTGTGCCAGGCGCATGATTGAATACCTGTGGGTGTGCCGCATGGGCACACACCATAATTGACTTTGTAACTGTCGGGACTTGTGAGCCATGCTTGGCAGACGGTTTGAAAAGCGTTCACTAGTGCACTTACCTTCTAATCCAGGTGACAGATCAATTTGTGGAATTGTGCAAAATGGGCATGTAGGAAACCATGGCACCACCCCTGCAACTGAGTTCTATAAGACATGTTGATTTGTGAGAGGGACGGGATGCAACGTTTAAAAGAATCGGCGCACTGCAGCAAATAGCTTGAATATGGGAGAATGCTGAACGACTATCATCAAATATTTGATATTGCGCTGTCAACAAAATATAAGTGCGGAGTGTTCTGCAGCGACAAGTCAGTTTACTCACTTTCTCTAGTTCAAAAGGGAGGGTCTCCCATGTGAGGCTGTCGAGGGTCGGCGAGTCATTCCAATTCGGGCACTTATTTCCATCAGGCGTTTCGGCTGCAAAGTGCCATAGGTGATACGAGAAAGTTTCTTTGCGCTCCTTGTTGCCGCTCTGGAACGCATCTAACATCTAGATGCAACAAGGTCACGCAAGTACAAATAGGATCGCGAGTTATGAATACCTCGATTGCAGCCGCGTAGCCTTCGAGGACAGACATCCCAGAGGTGCACTCAGTCGTTGTGTCACCTATTCCAAGGATGCTTGGATTACCCAGTAGTTCATGAGCGTCTTCAGCGAAGGGGTGCTTGAAAAAGACAGGGGAGCCGACGGAGCCAGGAGGACCATACGTGAGAAAACCAACAAGGGGTTTCTGCGGCGATGGCGGTCAGAGGATAAAACCCAAAGCTGTGTGAAAATAGACAAATTTACAACAGTAGACAAGGGATCGACAAGCAGACCGCGGCACAGGCTGTGAACTCTGTCCCATGCTAAAAAGAGCGGGAGAGCCGAGTCGAGAAGAATTGCGACGACTGGAACTTTTTGCGGGCCTTGAGGAGGTAAACCGTTAGCCATGAGAATGGAAGATTTGTTAGCTGAAAGATGTGGACAAGTTTGCATTTGCAGTTGGGTAAGTTACGGTGCAATTCAGCTGGCCTTTTAATCTTCGGGGACCATGCGCTACGATGAAGAAGAGCTCGGGCACATAGCCTGGCACTTGCACCCACACCCGTATGTAAATTTTACATTCTGTTGTCGGTCGAGATTCCTTCAAGTGAGGTGAAACAGCTCGCCATGGGTTGATTGTAAGAGTGTCAGTGCGTTTAACTCAAAAATAGATCACACATGATCCACACATGATCGGCATTTGCCGAACTTATTTCACTTAGTCAGCCTTGAAATGAGCGTTTACTACACCGTCGCTCATCCATTTGATCCCCGTTCCATTCATATATGTGCCGGGATGGCACTGGTGTCATATGTATGTATAATTTTACGTCTGCATGAAGATGAATGAGAAAAAGTTGCCCCTTGCAAGCAAAGCTGCCCCTTTGTGTGTGGACAAGCAGGTTGTTGTACACCGGGAACTACCGATTTTTTCGCGTAATGAATCAACATTAATTAAACTATCCACTGGGTTACCTTGCCAAAGTACAAAGTAAGCCCCACGCTGCATATTGTGTGTAGTAACAACTGAAGCGCGAAAACACAATCTTTTGCAGGAACTAGCACAAAGGAAGAAATCTGCTCAACCTAATTATTGAATTGCAAAATACGGTTAGTATCAGCGCGCGGCGCGGTGAACTCGGTGCAGCGAGACGTACCATGCAATTTTTGCTTTGCGGGGATACACAAAGAGACATCTCAAGAACTGGGCCCAGCACAGTGCACGCGGAAGTGGCGCCTCTCCGCAGCACAGGTAATATAGGTAACTCCCACGGTACATCATCGAAATGGTTGATTAGACGTACCGCCCACCTACACAACTAGAGCGCTCTTCTCGTTATGGCAGAGCGTGACCCATAATAATTCATTTTCTGCCACCCCAAGACTAGATGAAAATACGTTGAAAGCAGAGATAACTCCAACCGCGCTCGCCCTGCAACATATTGATAGCTCAGAGTTTCATCATCTCACTGTTTCATGGCACCTGGCACATTGGGCACGGCAAGTTCTTGCCGTTTGGCTTACTACTCGGCAGTGCTGTAATGCTGTAAGACTTATCACGCTTTTAACCTAAAAGTTTTTAGACTTTTCAAGTTCGAATTACGAACCTTCGGTTGTTCATTCCACGCGGTAGGACTCGAAGTGCTACATGTTTACGACTTCAGAATCTGATTTACTCCCTCGGGCTGTGCCTTCTTCCGAGTCACACTTTCGATACATCGGATATCTCCTTCCTTAATGAACGAATTACACTGTATAGTAGATGAACAGCGTGTAATAGCAATCACATTACGTGGTTCAGTGACGCAGACAATGTGAATAACATCATCTTTACGAGGGGGGAGAAAGGGATGAAAAAGACGTCCACTGGCCTGGTTGCGTTCCCCTTGGACGACTGTAAGGTATCCAGCGTCGCTTTGCCCGCAGAACCCGGCGGCAACCCGCCCATCCCGGCACTAGTCCCTTCTCCTACTAGGAGACGGGACGAATGCGGGTGCGAGGGGTGGTAGTACCTCGAGTCGACACCACCCGCGACGCTGCCATCCAAGGCCCGGGCCAGACGTCAACCCATCAAAGCCGAGGCCGATAGTCGCGTCATCATTCCACCCTGTGTCGTCGGTGAACAAGCCGAAACCGCCATTCATCAGCCCACTGCCTAAGTCCCTCCGATGCCAGCGGCGAAACCGCCACTGAGCGCAAGTTGCATTTCCATCACAGCGCGCTGATGATTCTGCTTGCTGTTGCTACTGCTGGTACGCGCCACGAAATCTTTGGTTGCCTTTGCATGCGCCTGGCTCCCAAGAAGGAATGGGTTCAATTTCCCCTGCCTGAGCGCCTCATTCCAGAACACAGATAAATCAGTTACGCTGTGGTTTAGATTTTAATTTACATACCCGGGAAGACACCAGACGCACAGGGTGGTCTACCAATGAGTCCTCCAAAGGTGGGGGTGAGTTAGCCCACCAAGTGTCTCCACACTGCTGAATGGCAGAGCACGAGCTCGTCATAAAGTGTATGGGCGAAAGCGTAGCCAGGATCTGTACCCCAGGCCAATCAAAGTGTCATAATCCTTAGGCGCAAGGGGTATCTGCCAACTCTGATCAGGATCTGCCAAAAAATCAAGGAAATCCCTATTGAACGTGGGCTTGACAGCACTAAAGCTGAGGATCTCTGATGTCTGTGACTGTAAAAGTGAGCTGATTAGAAAAACTGGACATCGAGGATGCGGAGAGAAGAGGCTCTGATCCTAGCAAGGCATTCCAAGCAAGCGCTGACACCGCGAAACAAAAATACGTGAAGGTTAGGAAGCGCCCCGTGGATCAAGGTCTGGTCGACGTCACGGTTTGGGTGAGGGGAATAAAACTGAACCATGAGAGTCTCCAGCTGGGGCATGAGTAAACGCCGTGAGTAGATAGTTCGGGGGGGGGGGGGGGGGGGACCAGGAGGATGGCGGGATACCATAAGCTCAAGGGAGATCCAATTAGATGAAAAGTTGTCCACACATGACGTAAATTGGGTGCTTGAGATCTTCCGGGAAAGAGTAGATTTGCAAAATCTCCGGGCGGAGACCCAATACAGATGCGTTCTAGATTGGGAATTCCTCGTCCATAGCAGTGCCCAGATTTGGAGCAGGCATCCAAAGGGCAATACGATGCACACGGTCTCGCAGAGAGAGCGCATGCAATGCACCTTCTTCATCTTCTGCTGTCATTTCACGGTTGCGATGTGTGTACCAGATGGTGAGTGGAAAGGTGGTGAGTATAGAGAAGGTGGATATCTGGTCGAATTGGAGACGCAAGAATGAAGTACCGCCACTTTCGAGAAACCTGAACTAGCTTGTACCACCAACGATCGGCGGTCCCACTGAATCGGATAACCTCACCACAACCTTCGATATCGAGTCAATAGAGATGGAATATATTGAAAAGGACGTCATTGTTGAAGATTTTATAAGCGCAGTTTGAATGTGGGCCCGAGCTCGGAAGGGATAGCGAGCTTTGGGACTCGGACTCACGACATCTTGCACCTCGGCAGGGCTTCATAATAGGGGGCAGACGTGCTGTGGTGGACAAGTGGCTGGACGTGACAGTGAAGGGGTGAGTAACGACGGGGATGAGGTTGAAGATCAGTCAGTCGAGTGCCAGAGCTGTCACACTTCAGTCACTTTCCTATTGATTCTCTATCATGTCTATTCCATCAACGGGCAGCACCAGCTGCCCAAAAAAGATTAAATAATGTCCACGCATCGCACAGCTTACGTGTACGTAACTTATTTGAAGTCGAAATTCTGAGTCGCAAATAGAATATGCTAAGCCAATAAGGCTCATGACCCCACGCTATCTCAAGCAGGCTGCTGTTGGACGTTGGGCACAGGTAATCTCGGCATTTCAGAGTCAGGGAATGCAACACCGAGTAGGTGTCGTCTTAACGGCCTGATGAGAAGGTTCCTCGTAGGATGGCCCTTTCCTGGGATTTCCCAACTCGCAACCGCGTACTGAAAAGGCCTCAGCGAACAGTAGTTGATCGAGAACACCAGCAACTTACGCAGTTGTACAGTCTAAGCTCCTGGATCAGTCGACTATAGTCATCGTCGTTCTCAAGCGCGGGCCGGAAACGCATCGCCACGGACCCCACGGATTCCTTGTCCCTCATCCACTCCTGGAGCCTGATTATCGATACTGCGGGCCCAATTAGTTCAAGTGACAAAACAAATGGCCACGATTTTGCCCGTCTATGGGGGATGAGTAGGAAGCAATGTAATGAGCAGAACAAACGTACGGATTGCCAATTGAGTCAATTGCATACACGGGCACCGACAATGCCGTGACTGTGTTCCTGAAATGTAGGATTCCCGACCACCGATCATCGCTCCGTTGGCTGAGTGACAGATCTAGTGGAATCGTGTCAAACCATGGTGTCGCAGGTCCACCTGAGTTCTACCAGACATGTCAATAATTATGGGACGCAAACGTCGAAGGAATTGGCGCACTGCGTCAAACACCTCGAATGCGGGAGAAGGCTGAACGACTCTCATCAAATAATTGATGTTGCGCTGTCAGCGAGATATAAGTGTGGGACGTTCTGCATCGCCGAGTTGGCGTACTCACCTTCTCCACTTCATCAAGGAGGGTCTCCCATGTGAGGCTGTCGAGGGCTGGCGTGTTATTCCAAATCGGGTGCATATTACCATCAGGCTTCTCTGCCGCAACGTGCCACAGGTGATAAGAGAACAGTTCCTTATGCTCCGCATTAGTCTGGAACGTGTCAATCATCTAGTGGGACCAAGGTTGTGTGAATGCAGATGAGTTGTGAGCTATCAGTACCTCAATGGCAGCCGCGTAGCCCTCGAGGATAGACATCCCTGAAGTAGTCTCGGTGGTCGAGCCCCCTATTCCAAGGGCGCTTGGGTGGCCCAGTAGTTCGTGCCCGTCCTCAGCGAAGGGCTTAATGAGGACAGGGGAGCTGTTGGTGCCGGAGGGTCCACACACGACGTATCCGACGAGGGGTTTCTGCGACGATGACGGTCAGAGCGCATAAAGCCCGAGGAAGTGGACAAATTTACAGGAGTCGAGCCTGAGGGATCGACGAACAATTCACGGCACAGGCCGGGAATTTGATCCCATACCATGAAGAGCAAGCAACTCTTATCGAGAAGAATCACGATAACTTTTCGCGGGTCTTGGAGAGGAAAACAGTTGACCATGGAAATGGAAGATTCGTTAGCTAAAGGAGGTAGAGGAGTTTGCATTTTGTAGCTCGGTACGTACGGTACTTCAGTAGACCTTTTTATCTTCGAGACCCATGTCTGCGTGCGGGGCACGAAGGGGCTACGGCACTTGGCACTGGCACCGAAAGATGAAACGTAAGCACTATATTTGGCCGTCGCTGAAAATTTCTGACATGGAGCTGCAACGGCTTGCGTCAGGGTTGGGATAGTAGGCGAAATGAAATGAGCTCAACCTCGGGGACGGAAAGTAAGGTTAGGTGCCCGAGCAGTGATTATGTCAGCATATGCTTCATTAGGCATGTACCCACTTCAAAAAACTGGCTCCATTTTGTTCGCTTATTTTTTCGCCCTGCCTGGGCATCAGCAAAAAGGGAAACTGTTATCAAGTTTCCAGCCTGCGGTTTCAGGTTTCTATGGGTTTCAACCTCGTTGTGCCCTAAACTTACATTGCGAATAACTTATAACATTCAAGACGTGAAAACAAACGACATAACTGATATGTCATCAACTTCCATTAGGAACAACGTTCCTGGTTCGATAGATTGTGATCATGCTTGAGCCGGGCGCCTGTTGCGAAATCAATCGACTGGGGTTTTTCACTGATACGACATACAATTTTGCTTTATGGAGACGTGCTAGCTCGGTACACGTGTGGGTGTACTCTGAGAGTCTCCTCGCAGCACGGCTAATAGATAATCATCATCAAGGCAGATTAGGTTATACTGTACCGCCCACCAACACAACTAGAGCGATCTTCTCATATGGCAACCAACGGCTTCTCCTGCTGAGGAAACTATCTACGAATTACATGACAGTAACAGCTTAGGGTCTCATCATCACTTGAAAATTTCAAGGCACCCGGCACAAAGGACATGGCACCGCTTGACAGCTTGACCCCATGACCTGACCCGGCCGCGCTGGCGGCAGTGTTAGTTGTTCTAGGCTTTTAACGGTTTTCCAATCTTATATGTCTGCTAATCAGAACGTCAGGAGAACGAACGTTCATCCGCGCCACGCGGCCAGACGTATTGTATACTGCATTCATTTCTACATGTATAGTAGTAGTACAGCTTCAGCATAATATACTCCACTTAAGCTGTGCCGGCCTTCTTCACACCACCCGATGTTTCCCTCCACGCATTACATTCCACAACAGAAGGAAAGCGTGTGACAGCATTAACTTATGTGCTTCAGTGACGCAAACAAGGTATAACACCAACTTTACAAAAGGGGAGAGGGTGTGGGGGAAAAGGGGAAATGGTAAAGATGGTCCGAGTCATTGGCCGTGGCTGCCTTCCCCACTATACTGCAACATTTCCAACGCAACTCTCCCACAGCACCGCATTCAACCCTCCTCATCTAGGCCCCTCACACCCAGCCACTCCGGACGTCAACCTCCAAAGCTGAGGCCTATGGACGCGCCGTTCATCCCGCCCTGCGCCCACACCGCGACGCCACCATGACCAAATCCAAGCACGCCGAGGCCGGTGCTCCGGCTCACCGACGCCCCTCCTCGACAGCTACTCTGCTCATGATGCTCGCGGGAGCGATGTCTCCGCCAATTCTGAAGGGACCCGAGCCGCCGGTGGGCAAGGCGATTTCCGCTAAGCCCACTCCGACACCCGTGTGCCGAGGCCACCACTGAGCGAAAGTTGCATGTCCATCGCTGTCCGCTGATGATTCTGTCGCGCTTGTTGCTGCTGGCGCTGGCGTTAAGTATGAGTTTATTTCTGTTGTTGTACTTGCTGCAATGACGTTTTGGTTGGCCTAGCAGCCCGCTCGCCATAGCGTTTGTCCCTGACTCCACTTGTCAATCAAAATCTCTGCACACGATCCGCGAGCGCAAGGGGTGTTGACCCCAAATCGGATCAGAGCCCACCTTTAAACCAAGGAAACCCCTCTTCACGGCGAGCTCAACAGAACTAAGGCTGAGGCTGATGCCTGCATCAGCTGCAAGTATACAACGGCGAAGGCGGGTTGATAGAAAATTTGGACATCGAAGATGCTTACAGAAGGGGTGTCTGCCAGTGGCCGAGTACAAACAGGTCCTTCAATCAAAGTAAAACACTTGAAGCTTGCGTTTTTTTTTTGTCACATGCCAATCCGACATCACATTTCGACTGAGGGAGATGAAAATGTATCATGAGGCTCTAGCCCGGGCATGAGTGAAGGCTGTGTGAGTATATAATTTTGAGGGAACCAGTGGATGGCAGGATATTGACAATTCGGAAGCCTGCGGTAGATATAAGGAAGATGCAAGTCGTGCACACATGGTGTAGATTGGGTGCTTGAACTGTTCCGGGATATATCGTCCTCTTTTATCGAGTCGACGGAATATGTTGAGAAGGATGTCATTGTTGGGTATATGGATAAGTGAGTGCAGTGTAGTGTGGTGGGTTGTGACAGTTGATGCATGGGACAAGGATAGTAAGTGTTTTTGGCTCACGAATTGGTGCACCTCAGCGGTGCTTCTTGATAGGTGCGGGCGCGCAGTGGTACCAGCGGACATTCGGAGGGGGGGGACAATGGCAAGGGGTGTGAACAATGTATTTGGCCATGGCAGTACGGGGGCGTTAAGAGTGACGTTAGATTCCCACCCGAAATGTCAATAGTTGGCTGTACACACATGGACACCAAAAGAAAGCTTCGACGCTGGGTGAGAAAATAGGGTGGAGCAGCACGAACAAACAAGACAATAGGGGTGGCTCGGTGACACAGTATAAAAAAGAGGACTGCAAGCACAGCTCACAGACATGACATACAAGTCTGTGTAAAATGGAGTGAACTCTCCGCCAGGCGAGGAATTCCATTCTTTTGCCCTCAACACCCTGCAGCAGCGACCGTCGAAAGTTTGACTCCCACATCACCCCAAATGGACAATGTGGACATGTGAAAGGAAATGATGAAAATGGGTACGGGGAAAGGCACAGGAGGGGTGAAGCAATGCCTAAGAACATGACGCATGCCGATTAGCCACCAGTGGACACATTTAAAGTCGATAAAATGATCTTCGACAAGCCATTTCTTGGAGAATAGGCTAGGTCAATGGGCGAGACCGCACGCTATGTCACACCCACTGCTGCGGGGATGGAGGAAATGCCGGTATTCCAGAGACCGGGAATACAGCACCAAGCAGGTGCCGCCCTGCCGGCCTCATGAGAAGGTTTCTCGTAGCATGGACGTTTCCCGGGAGCACCCAACTCGCAACCGCATACTGTAAAAGCCTCAGTGGACGATTCATCGAGCATACAGGCAACCTACGCAGTTGCGCACTCTAAGAAACTCAACCAGTTGCCCAAAGTCATTGTCGTTCTTGAGCACAGGTCGGAATCGCATCATCGCGGGTCTGACCGTGACGCCTTTCGTCCACCGGTGGAAGTCGGTTATTGATACGGCAGACCCAATACATTCAAGAGACAAAACATCAGGCCACGTGGCCGCCAATGGCTGTCTATGAGATCAATGTTTCAAATGGAAACAAATTAACAAAAGGAACACACGCACGAACCGCCGATCGAGTCAGATGCAAACACGATCGCCGTGGCTGTGTCCCCCCATCGTAGGATTCCCAGCCACCGATCATCGCTCCGTTGACCAAGTGACGGATCTAGTGGGATCGTGTAAAATATAGATTTCACAGTGCATCTGCGTGCATCTGGATTCTACCAGACCTGTTAATAGGCGAGAGGTTTGGGACATATGGTTAAGGGAATTGGCCCACTGTAGTAAACAGCTCGAATATGGGAGAGCCCTGGACAACAAAAATCGAATAATTGATGTTGCGCTGTTAGCGGAATATGAGCGTGGAACGTTCTGGTCGCCGAGTTGTTATAATTACCGTTTTGAGCTCTTCAGGTAGGGTCTTCCACGTGAGGTTGGCGAGGGCTGGCGAGTCATTCCAAATCGGGCGCATATTCCTGTCGGGTTTCTCGGCCGCAAAGTGCCATAGGTGATACGAGAACACTTCCTGATGCACCTTGTTGCGACTCTGGAACTCGTCAAACATCTAGTGGTACTTAGGTCATGTAGGTAAAGATAGTTGCGAGGCGTAAGTACCTCGATGGCAGCCGCACAGCCCTCGAGGACAGCCATCCCTGAGGAGTACACGGTGTGACCTATCCCAAGTGCATTGGGGCTACCCAGTAGTTCATGCGCGTCTTCAACGAAGAAGCGCTTGAGGAAGACGGGGGAATGGACGGAGCCAGAGGGGCCATACGTGATGTATCCGACAAGGGGCTTCTGCGGCGACGACGTTCAGGGCATACGCAGCAAACCCCACAAACAGTGGAAACGTTTTACGGGAGACAGGCCCGAGGAGTCGACCAACAACTCACGGCATAAACTGGGGACTTGATCCCACACCATGAAGAAAAAGAAGCTTGAGTCGAGAAGAATAAGAACGACTGGAATTTTTTGTGCGCCAGGAGGAGGCAAACAGTTAGCCATGGGAATGGAAGAGCTGCTAGCTGAAGAAGGTGGGGGCTTGCATTTCGCAGTTTGGCCTTTTATTGGTCGATAGTGGGTGCAAGTGGCCCGAAAAGCCTTTGGCACTTGGCTGGCTAAAACATAAACGTAAGCCCTAGATTGGTTTCGCCCGGAATTCCTGTGACATCAATCAGCTTGCCATGGCTGGAGTCTGGCCGCGTGTTGTGAGCCCTGCCCCCTATTTCATGGGAAAAAGTGCCAAGTTTGCTTAGTCATCATTTTTTGAAATTCTCCGGAGGTTCAAATCCACCGGTGCTTGTCGTCACGGTGGCCCCGACCAACGTCAATCACTTCTGTTGCAATTGAACATATTCTACGCTTAGTGCAAGAACTGCACGAGTGCAAAGAATTCTGAATATTCAAACGTTCAAGTTGATCGTCTGTAATTGAATACAGAATTTCCAGCAAAGTTTTGCTGTTGTGTCGTGGGCAGCCCCGGCCGAGAACTCGAGGGCACGTCCCATGGCAAATACTCAATTACTCACAGGAACTGGTAAGCGCCACCTCGCGCCATTTTTCTACTACCCCCCGAAAGCGCCATTAAATGCTCCTTAATATGAGACGATTCTCCCTCACCCAGCCAACGTGTTGATGGGAGTAAAATGGATCAAGGTTCAGGCGGGTTCAAGTAGTATCATGTGAGTGGCTTGAAAATTGCTAACCCAAGATCAGAAGGGGAATGTCAGGATTGACATTCCCCTTCTGAGATCATCCAAGGTATATGCCCATAGCTGCTTGCTGGGGTTACACAAGATACGCGCCTTACATGGACATCACAAGGCCGATGCCCTTGTCAGAACCGTTTCAAGATCTGAACGGCGATACGCGAGGCACCCTATATAGCCTGGGCACCAACGCCGCCACATTCAGTAGGAGATGCTAGCCCATGCAACTCATCTGGCGAATGTCCGCCCCCTAATTCTTCAAGTTCCGAGCTAGACCCTCCACATTGTAACAATCAAAACCCCAGAAACGTTGAACGGATAACTAACGGCCCATCACGATGTCACCAACTCCGAGGTCGATTTTTCAAGTTCGGAACGGTCCAAAAGAAGAAATTTTCCCAGCCAGATCTTCCTCCGACTGACGTACACACCCACACCCGCACCCACACACCCACACGATCGATCGAGTGATCACGCGCCCCTGCCCCCGGCGCAACCGCAACCAAAGGCTCCAAGGCAACTCCAGTAGCTCATGATATGGCAGCCCAGAAGACGTGCCACTTTCCTGGGTTTACCGCTCCGACCTGGTCGAGTCTGCCGTCACACTTGTACCTCACCCTGTCCTCAAGGTGAAAACTTGAAAGTGATGTTTGCATATATTTTGGAGCTTCTCGACGCAGATGGCAACCTTGCCTTCTTCACTCTCTAGTCTCCAACTTGAAGGCCAACAATGCCCAAAGCTACCAAACCCTGTCAGTGGCAATGCTGAGGATGTGGGCACAAATTCAACTCCCGCAAAACTGCCAAGAAGCACAAGTGTGCCAGAGCCAAAGTGGAACGCGTGAAGAGGGATGCTGCTTAGGAACAGGCTTCACGACTCGGAGCCACGCCCGGAAAGGTAGTTACACAACTCTGGTGCGATACGTTCGGACGGAACCATCTGCCTATTGGATCTTTCGTCGAAGAGGGGAGGGGGAACTTTCCACCCTCGTCGGAATGATAGTATTTTGATTCGCGATCCGCCTCTCATATACTTACGCCTCAGCGCCCTCTCAGAAGAAGTTCGACCCTATCAAGGATCCGTCTGTAGTCCTTTTTGCGGCTCCACCTTTTTTCGCTCTCTCCTGTGACCAATTATCTCTTTCAAATTCGGATGCTTTTGATTTCAGTTTCCATTAAACATAATTTAGGCACTGGGGATTCTCGGGCGCTCCGTCGCTCACGAAACCCGGTGCTTCTCCTTAGTCCACTCACCTCCAACGCACCCACTGCCCCATATACAGTGTCATCTCCCCCCCGGTAACTGGAGACTCGGGGGTCGTACAACCAGCAGAAGGTTACCTTGTGGAACCCTCTGTCAGGCCAACGCCTGTAAACTCCGCAAGATCATTACTCAAGCAGAGATGAAACTGTACTTGGTTGCTGCATGGAAATTCCCACCAGATCCAGCGGTAGTGATGGACACCTCACCTGATACAACAACCATCATGTCTCTTATTGTTAAATGGTCTGTTAAAATATAGTTTCACAGGCCGCTCTTCACGCCGACTCGGACCGGTGGCAGTAGAGAGTACACAATACATACCTCCCCAGTCACGAAAAAATGTAACGCCGCTACTCCGAGTCCCTCTGACTTCAAATGCAGATTAAAAAAATATGTACCACTGCGCTAACACTAAGAACATGTCATCATCTATCTCTTCTGCTGCAGAAGTGTACGAAAATAAACGATAGCGAATGCTAGCTCCAACCGCGCCCGCCTCGATAGCTTTGGTTTCACTTATCATAATCATATCTTTTTTGCAAGGCACCCGGCACAACAGGCACGGCATTCGCACTCATACAGCTCTGGGCGGCTGATCCACATGAGACTTGCCCCTCTTGTAACCGTTTTCGACCGTTTTCAGGACGGGGGGACATACTACAGCTCCGGAATCGATTTACCCCACTCTTTGGGCGGTGCCTTCTCCACAATTCTCCCATGACAAGCAGATTACATTACATTACACGACAGAAAGAACAGCGTGTGACAGCAATAACTTACGTGCTTCAGTAACGCAAGACAAAGGGTATAACAACATCCTCACTAACGGGGAAAAAAGGAAAGGGGGGGGAGGGGGGAAGAGGGGAAAATGGTAAAAAGACGGTCATTGGCCCTGGCTGCCTTCCCCACTACGATGCATGAATGATTGAAGCATATCAAATGTCACTCTGCCCGCAGCACCAGGTGCCAATCCGCCCATCCCAGCACCCCCATTCAACCCACCACCTCCAGGCCCTTCACCTGCACCGCTACCATCCAAAGCCGCACCAGACGTCAACCCACCAAAGCCGAGGCCAATGGACGCGCCGTTCATCCCACCCTGTGTCGCCACACCACCAGCACCAGCGACGCCGCCATTACCGAACCCGAGGCCAGTGCTGCCCCCCATGATGCCCCCCGCGGGAGCCATGCCTCCACCGATTCCGAGGGGACCCAAGCCACTGGTGGACAAACCGAGTCCACCATTCATCAGTCCGCTGCCTAGGCCCCCTCCGACGCCAGCGCCGAGGCCACCACTGAGTGCAAGTTGCATGTCCATCGCAGCACGCTGATGATTCTGTCGTGCTTGCTGCTGCTGCTGTTGTTGTTGTTGCTGTTGTTGTTGTTGCTGTTGTTGTTGTTGTTGTTGTTGTTGTTGTTGCTGTTGCTGGTGTTGAGCGTGAGCCTGTTGTTGTTGCTGCTGCTGCTGTTGTTGTTGTTGCTGACGCTGTTGTACTTGTTGCAAAGATGTTGGCTGGCCTAGCAGCCCGCTCGCCATGGCATTCGCCTGACTCCCAGGAAGGAATGGGTTCAATTCTCCTTGCTTGAGCGACATATTCCCAAACATAGAGCCAGCAGACGGCGCATTAGTACCCGTATTTTGAGGGAATCTATCCGCCTGCGACGCCAGTTGTTGTTGCTGTTGTGGTTGCTGCTGAGGCTGGTGTTGTGGCTGCTGCGGCACGACGGCAGAGTTTGGCATCTGTGCGCCTTGCTGTGCCTGTAAACGTTTCTGCTGCTGACGAGCAAGCATTTGCATGATCACAAAGTTGAGCTGTGGCTCTGGCAGCGACCGTACTTGCGGCGGCAACGTGTTCACTAGCGCCTGCCGTGTCACCGGGTCCAGTTGCGGTAATCGCGGCTTCGGGATCTCTGGTATCCCCGATATTGGGAACGCGGCACCGAGCAAACCCTGCGCAAATGACGCGATGAGAAAATTCATCGTGGGCCGGCCCGTGCCCTGGATCTCCCATCCCGCAATGGCGTACTGTCCAAAAAAAGCAGGTCAGAGGACAGTTTCTGATAGGAAAACACCAACGACGTACGTAGCCTTTATCCCTGAGCAATTTGACCAGCTGTCCATAGTTGTGCTCGTCCGTCCTAGGTGCGGGCAAGACCCGCATGATAACAGGTTTGGTCTTCTTGATCCACTCTTGGAACTCTTCCATTGCCACCGCGGGTCCAGCAGGAGCAAGCGACAAAAGCTTTGGCCACGTCGATGTCCGTCTGTAACGAATGTTGAAGCCTTTTCATTGATTGATGTATGCATAAGAAAATGTACGCACGCATTGCCGCTCGGTGCGGTTGCCATGACTTGTGCGCGCACCTCCTTCTTCTCATTCCGCGTCGTGTCGGTTCCCTGCCACATCAGCGTTCCTAACCACTGATTGTCCCTCGGTTCGACAAACCCTCCCGTCATCGCAGGCCCGGGGCCCGAAGACGGGCTTGAGCCCGAGCCGGCGGCGCCAACGTTTGTTCCCGCGCCATTCCCACCTGTACCGAATGCCTGCGTGTTTTGCACGAACCCGCGCTGCTCGACAAGTTTCTTCATCTGGGCTGCGACGCCGGCTGGCATCTGCGAATGCTGCCCGAGGCTATTGCTCTGGGAATGTCCGGGCTGTGGCATAGCACCGAGCGGATGTGCGTCAGGCGCGGACACGCCACCAAGACCGACCTGTGCGGGAATCTGCGTCGTAGTGGGGTTGAATGTCTGCAGTAGTGCAGGATTGGCAGCCGAGCCAGGGCCCACGTTTGCGGGCCATGTGGGGTTGATATTTGAAGGCGGTGGATTGATTGCCGACATTGGGTTTAGGTTTTGATTCGCAGGTATGTGTGATGTTGCTAGTCGCGGTGTTGACTGTGAGCTTGCATTCGGTGGCGCCGGCTGTGGGGTAGAAGACATTGTAGGTGTCTGGTGTTGGCTAGTACTGGTATTCGGCGCCGGCTCTTGCATAGGCTGCGATGACCCCTGCGCCTGGTCTAGCTTCTTCTTTTCGAGGGCTTTCAACAGGCGCCACCCATGGCTCATAGCAGCCCGTTGCCTAGTTAACAAAGCGTACTTGTTCCCATCTTCGGTACGGCCAGCTTGTGTCGCCTCCATATGCATGGCATTCAACTCCATGAGACGCTTCTCTACTTGCTTGAGTTTAGCCTGAATGTCTGCAAGACTAGCACTTGCAAATTGATCTAGGTTCAGGGCGAACTGCGGAGTGTGAGCTTGGGGTTGAGGTTGAGGTTGCATCGGTGGTGGCTGAGATGTGGCAAACGATTGGTTTTGGGCGGGAGGCTGTGTAACCTGCGACGGCTGCGCTGGATTAGGCATGACAGGAGGCGCCTGGGGTGGGTTTACTTTGGAGGGTTGGTTCCGGTTTTGCGTCACTGCGGGGGCAATCTCTGGAGTACGTTGGGTAAGGTCGATGACGCCTGAATCCACTGGTTCGCGGGTAGGTGGCTTCGGTGGAGAGAAACTAACAGCAGCTGTTAGAGGGACAGCCGGGGAAGCAGAGGATAAAGACGGTGGTGCAGGGACGGTGGCGGGGGGGACCAGGGGACTGGACTGAGGGACTGCCTTTTTGGCAGCTGCCAAGGCAGGCGAAGCGGTCTGCGACGAAGGCCTTGAAAATTTCGGACCCGGTGAGCGCTGCTCGGTAGGAGTCTCTGCGGGACGCTTGGCGGGAATTGTGGATGGCACGGTAGCTGAGTTAAGAACTATGAGACTTTTTATAGGCGGAAATTAATGCATTGAGGTACTACCTCTAGGTTTAGGTGAGGAGAAACCGGATAGCAGGACGGTGTGATGCGCGCGTGTAGGGAACCATGGTGTTATTGATGTACCTGAGATCTATGAGACGCTGTCTAGTGAGAGGGAGGTGACGTGACGTTGACAAGAAGTGACGCACAGCGGAGAAAAGGCCAGAAAGTTTGGGACAAGGGCAAACGAGAAGCATGGAACAGTTGATGTCTCGCTGTAGGTGAAATTGGGTCATCAACGCTCCGCGTGATTATGGGCAGGAGGCCCACCTTCCTTATTTCATCGGGGATAGTGTTCCATGTGAGGCCGTCAAGGGCCTGGGAGGAATTCCAACGTGGGTGCTTGGCATTATCAGGTTGCCCAGCCGCGAAGTGCCACAGGTGATAAGAAAACTCCTCTTTGGACTTGTCGCGGGATTCAGCCAAGAGAGGACGCAGAGGCTTCTGATTGACACCGCTTCTGAGGAGATCAAACATCTAGTGGTACTGAGGATGTTGTATGAGGGCGAGTAGAACGCGAGTCAGAAGTACCTCGATTGCAGCCGCATAACCTTCTAAAGCAGCCATCCCTATGGATCCCCCGGCTAGTGTACGACCTATTTCCAGTCTCGCTGGATCTTCCTTTAGTTCACTAACCGCGTCTGGTGAGAAGAAGCGGTTAACGAAGACTGGGGATTCATGGCAGTCGGAGGGGCCATAAGTGACGTATCCTAGACGGAGTTGCTAGAAGATGGAGAGATCTGTGGGTGAATTTGGAGGTAAAGAGGATATTCAAGCCTACCTTGAAAGAGGGATTACCCTCGGAAAGACGCTTGAAAAGGTGGGCACAATAATCACGAAGGACGCGGTGCCACTCGGAAGCGAGGGTACGGCTAGAGTCGAAAATGATGACGACGGCTGGTATCGCTGATGGGTTTTGAAGGGGTGACGTACTTGCCATGAGAGATCAAATGGTGAGAGGAGAGGTACAAAGGTCTTTCATGGAGATCAAGTCAAGTCGAGATTGTGGCACTCGTGGCGTGTGAAGAAAGAGACAACAAACAGCGCACTTTTTATCAAGTCAAGTCGTAACTGCTACATGATATAGTCCAAAGAAAAGTGTAACGAAAGTAGGTATATCTCTATATTAGGCTAACAACCAACGGACTGAGAAGGGACATGAGGGCGATTGACATAGTACCTAATAGTAAGGGGATATTAACATCTGCGCGCGAGGCCGGGTTAGCACCCTGAGATGCAACAGGATTGCCGATGGCTCCTGTATTACTGCCGATCATGCTGAGCCAGGCACTGTACTGGAGGACAGTACCGGAACCCGTCGGGGTATATGGGGTCGTTTGTGGGAAGGAGGGTGTGAAGGTAGCCTGGACGGTTACGTAATTTCCATTCGCATCCGTCGTGGTGTATATGAATGGTGTTGGGTCGCCTGCTTCAGCTGGTGTTGCACCCGGCTGGCCAACAGGTCCTTGAACCTGTGTGGTAGCGGCAGCTGCAGTAGCAGTAGCCTTGGCCGTCGTAGCTGCCGCCGTGGCTGCTGCTGTGGTGGAGGTAGCGGTAACGGCGGCGGATGCAGAGGTGGTGCTCGCTACAGCTCCTGGTGCTAATGTTTGTCTAGAGGGCACAGGGTGAGATGCAGATTAGGAAATGATTTAATGCACCTACAAAACCTGCGTTAAAGTTTGACCAAATGCGTTAGTAGTAATCTGTACAACGATCGTATTACCTGCCCTGTGGGGTGTTGAACGAGAATGAGAATGGATGAAAAAGGTGAAAGACGTACTGATTTGTGGTGGTGAGGACCTGTTGGCCTAAGACAGAGCTTAGGAACAAGAAGAGAAAATAAAATGTAGAGACGGTCTTCATCGTCAAGGAGAAACGAGAGGAGACCGTAATTTGTTGGTGACTGCGTGCGACTAAGCAGCGGTGGTTTGCGTTGCTTGTCAAACATTCTATTTTGGGATATGAGCCATCGATGGTTTATTCGACTCTTTTCCACATCTTCTCCAACATTCGCCTCTGTCAAGAAAAGGATGCCACCTAAGAAAGCTCCCACTCAAGAGAAGAAAGTTCTCCTCGGTCGTCCCAGCAATAACCTTAAAATCGGTATCGTCGGTGCGTCTCACTCTTTTTTTTTTTTGTTCGTCTAACATTCTCCCTATCCTCCAGGTCTTCCAAATGTTGGAAAATCCTCCTTCTTCAACGCACTATCCCAGACTGGTAGGCCCCTTCTGTTCTGCTGCGGTTTCACCTCATCTCGCTCTCTCAGATCTCGGGAAATCTGCCAACTTTCCTTACGCGACGATTGATCCAGAGGCAAGTCGTCTTTTCACGTCATTACTTCGTTCAATAGCCAACGACCATACGATAGGAAGCTCGGGTACCCGTCCCAGATCCACGGTTCGGTTGGTTATGCGAGCTCTACAAACCCGTTTCCCGCGTCCCTGCCCACTTGACATGTATTGATATTGCCGGCCTCACCGCTGTGAGCAGTCTCCTTGTTCAAAATCGCCGCAACAGGCGACCTCACATCGTCTAGGGCGCCTCAACCGGTGCTGGGCTTGGAAACGCGTTCCTCTCTCACGTACGGGCCGTCGATGGCATCTTTCAAGTCGTACGCGCCTTTGACGACGCGGAGGTAATTCATGTCGAGGGTGACGTCGATCCCTTGCGCGACATGGAAATCATTCAAAACGAGCTGCGCCTTAAAGACATTGAATGGGTGCAGAAGCAATTAGAAAGCCTCAAGAAGACTGGTCGGAGTCTCGGGAGCACCTCACTTGCGGACAAAGCCAGGAAGGAAGAAATCGTGAGTGCAGTATCGCTTCAATCGCGCGCATAGTATGACACATTCTACTCAGGCAACAGTCGAAAAGGTTCTCAAGTGTCTCAACGAGGATAAGAAAGATGTCCGGAAAGGCGATTGGAACAATAAGGAGGCAAGTCTTTTCATTTTCCCTCTTAGCCCGCACATTCATTGCCCGTGACGACAAAGAGCGCCAAGCTCGAATCAAACCCAGCTCATCGAGGCGGGAGTAACGCCCCAATATGCCCTTGAGATAACATTTCTTCTGAACATGATCCGACCTATCTATCTCTCAATTTCCCTGAATGCTGACAGCGTCGCCACCACATTTAGATCGACGTCGTGAATGGGCTTTCCCTTCTCACGGCCAAACCTGTTACATATCTTGTCAATCTCTCCGAGAAGGATTATATCCGTAAAAAGAATAAATGGTCTATCCGATCGTTACGCATGTACGCACCATCCTAACTCAAACCCCTTCAGGCTACCCCGGATCAAGGCTTGGATCGACACCAACAACCCAGGTGACCCGCTCATTCCTTTTTCTGTTGCCCTCGAGGAGCGACTCGCACCTTTATCCGCTGAAGAAAAGGCCGAAGAGGAAAAGAGTCTCGGTGCGACCAGCGCTCTGGGCAAAATTACGCAGGCCGGATACACATCTCTAGATGTAAGTCCTCAGTGCTTTTGATATAGTATTCCATACTTCCTGACACGATCAAATAATAATCCAGCTGATTCGGTATTTCACCTGCGGACCCGATGAAGTGCGCGCTTGGACCATCCGCAAGGGAACAAAGGCGCCACAGGCGGCCGGCGTCATCCACTCTGATTTCGAGAACAAGTTCATCTGCGGCGAGATTATGAGCTACACGGATTTGCACGAGCATGGGAGCGAAGCGGCTGTCAAGGCCGCCGGTAAGCTCAGGCAACAAGGCAAACCATACGAAAGTAGGTTGCTGGTTCTCTTTTCCTCTTCCCCTTTTGTATTAGGACATAATTTATACCAATCTTGCTTTAGTGGTCGACGGAGATATCGCCTATTGGAAGGCCGGTGGTTGAAGTGTTGCCGATCGAAGAATTGAAAGAAGTATTTCTACAAATCGAGGAAATGTATGCCTCCGGAGTGGGACCTAGTTTTTTTAAGCTGCGGTCCGTCACACTGATGCCTATAGAAGCACCCTCCCAACCTCACGTGTGATGATGTTCAATTGTATGCGTTGAGGGCAGACCCCTGAGACAGACCCGTCTCCTCACGCTGACAGGCCCTCAGAGGCCAAACCCTTTCCAATCATCCTCTGGGCTCTGTGCTTCTGATGAGTCACCCCGCCCGATTACGCGGCTTGACCTCCCTGCCTTCTTCTAATCGTGAAGTGTTGGGTGATCCAAAGCCCTGTGAGGGGGGGAGGAAAGATGACCCCATCGTCTCTGTATCTTTTTCTCGTTCTACACCCCCCACGCGTTCACGCCCGAACTCCGAACTTTTTCCTTTCCTTTCCTTTTTTTTTTTTTTTTTGAAACGGCGGCCAGGTCAGCTCGGCATGAAAATGCGCTCTGTATTCGAGAGACGGCGCCTCTCTCAGCCCTCTGGTTAGGGACCCTGGCCCAGGGGTCGGCGCAAAAACATTCATAAAGAATGAGGGCAGGGGGAGAAGCATCAGGCTACGACGCAGTCAATCGACGACACACCACCCAATAGTCTTTACTGCAGCCCTGTATGCTGAGTTGTGAAGTCAAAGTGGGTGGGTCTAGTATGGGGAGAGCGTGTATACCACCAATACATGTGTCTGAGACTGCAACGGAGGCGCAGATCATTCTGATTCCCCTGAATCAGGTCACCTCATTCAATACTAGTACTTCTCAATTTCTTCAGTTCTCGCACAGATATGCATAGGTCACACGATGGCGCAACATTGCGTTTTTCAGAGCGACATTTCCATCACAAGGAATGAAGTGACATCAATTGAGGTTGCACGTCCGATTACGACTCTTAACGTTCTCGGGGCTTCAAATAGCAAACAAATTACGCACATATCATTCATTGACAAGACTGCACGTAGCGTAACAAGTCGTATCGAGCTAAGCTACAGTTACAACATGCACGCAAGGGGGGCCTGGGGTACTTGATTTGAAAAATTTGCTCAATGAGCAAATACCAACTTGCCATGGTTGCCCAGAGGGGTTCTGAGGCAGACATCGCTCAGACGGATAACACCTCGCGAAATCTGTTGGGATAATGGGATATAATTGAATACATCCCCGACACCATCTGCCACGCGTTTTCCCAACCAGACGCGCTCGGATTCCCGTGCGACGAGGTTCCACAACGCGTCTCCCGGAAGAGTGGCGGCAGTGCAGTGCCCAAATACCAAGCGCAACTGGAGACCAGAGCTCTCAGGTACATCCGACGGATAACGGGAGGTGAAATGCATCTAGACTCGGATGAGGGATATAACCGTAAAAACGGATGGGGATCCCAGCACTATATACCCATCTCGGAAGAGTGGTCCGGTGGGGATTGAAAAGGGAGATAATGAATTTGGGGCATAATCGACGTGGGCCTTGCTTTGATAAGGGGGATTTGTCGAGTGAGGATGACCTGGGGTAATTGATTTGAATCAAATTCACGCAATTCACGATCTTTTGGCGGCCTCAAATCTCTTCGATTAGGCCTGCCGCGACCCTGAACACGTATCCGGTTGAAACGCTCCGCGGCCGAAACCGGCCATCAGACAAGCGGTACACCACGTAGGAGATGTAAGTTGGAGGTTGGAGGTTGGAAGGTTAGGGGTTAAATTTTCGTGGCCGCGGAGGCAGACCTCGCAGCAGCATCGGCAAATCTATTGACAGTGCGGAAATCCAGCTACTTGAAGCCGATGCCGTGATGACCTGGGGTAATTGATTTTGAATGCAGACCATTTCAACCTCTCCGCGCTGTGCAAGAGGTAAGGCAAACACTTGAGCGTTGAGTAAGATACGTACTCACACTCGCTCTCTCACCACCCATAGAGCGGTTCACCGACAGGTTGAAGGCGATCGTTAGAGATGTCAGTCCGATTGCGCGACAACATTGTCTGGACATGATAATTCAAGAACGAGTCAACACTTTGCTTGAATAACTCACCCAGCCATACACCAGCAGATGCATGCAAGACAGGTAGTTATTAGTCATTGCACATCTGCAGGCGTTAGCTTGGAAAATGGCGCGTCAGGACCCCATCTAAACTAATCGCCCAGGCGGGGGTGGGTTGGCCCATCAAGGACCACCGGAGCTTAAAAGACCGCCAGGTCACATATATATATTCTCCCGCTCTCCCCCGAAGCGCCGACTGAAAAACATTTTGAGATCCGAAAACCAAATACAGTAAAGGTCACAGTTTGTCATTCATCTCCGGGCATAACGGACATTAAAGTGACTGCTGCTACTGAGTACTACAACGCAAGGTATAGAAACCCAGCTAGTTGATGAAATAAAAAGTCGTCGACTGCTGGGATACATGGCCATAAAACCAAAAGCGAAAAAATCGTCTCGAGCAAAGTCATCGTTTGGGTGTGCCGAGGCTTACAGCGCTACGATTTGCTTCGCCGAGCGAGCCTAACGCCGCAGAGTTAACGCCCTTCCCACCCATGAGGCCTAGCTTCTTCGCTTCTGAGGAGAAAGCGTTGCCGACCGGCATGCTCAACCGGCGCATCCATCCACCTTTGGACTTCTCCCGTTCTTGCGGGCGTGGCCGGTTAGCGAGCGGCTTTTCTTCGTACCGCGCGATAGTACATGCCGGACATTGGCAGTCGGGAAGGTGTACATCCTGGATCGCCCGCTGCACAACGGGACTCGCAGGGGCAGAGGCGCCGGGTGGTAGCAGACTTGTTGTACTGTACGAATAGCCTGACGTGAGCATAGGCCTGTGGAGTTTCTTCTCCGGCGACACTTGTGTTTTGTATGGAAGAAGAACGCGGTTTGAGCGTGGGGTGTCGGTCGCGTAGTCGTCCAACGCCCTACTCCGCAGAGTCTCGATATCACGCTGCCGGGCTTCAAACTCGCGTTCGCGGGCTCGCAACTCCTGTTCCCGTCGCTCAAGGTCTTCAAGCTCGTCGATGCGCTGTCGTCTTCGTGCTAGCTCGTCTGTGGGTGATTCGATACGACCAGAGGCGATTGATGGAAATTTCTGTTGCGGATGAGACGAACTCGGCCCCGGATCACGGGAAATTTGTGATAATTCATTCGTAGGTGACCTTGTTTGCTGCCACGCTACTTCATTGCTACTTTCAGGCTGGTACTTTGTCGCAATGGTGGCAACGCTGAGTGGAAGGCGAGGAATATCTCGAGGTGGTGGTGAAGCTGGCCCGGTCTAACAAACGTTTATGGAACAGCACTGACGTTAAAGATAATAACTCACAGCACGGGTGTACTTGTCACGAATCGCAGCAACGAAGCCACCATTGCTCTTCGAGGTGTCGTTTCTTTCAACGTCAGCCCGTGTGGAATCCAGAGTCTTCACCTTTAACTGTGCAGCTTCCGCAGAACTGTCCACACCAAACTCTCGGTTGTCCAGGTAATCTCCTCTCCTAAAAGTGCTGCTGAGTCCAGTGGACGAACTGGAGCGCGACGTAGCGGAGGGAGCTGAATCTAGCTGTTGGCGCGGCAGAGTTCCGGAGACGGGAAAAAGCTGCGGCTGTGACCGGGGTTCGGCATTAGGGGATGGAGAGGATGACGCGGTCTTGGCCCAGCGGTCCATCGAATTCGGTTCCAGACGCACCGCGGTCGCAGAGTTCAAGACAGGTATCCCCGGTGATCTGGGACAATTCTGACGATAAAGGTCCGTTTGTCAAGAAAGGAGTTGTTGCGCGTTCCTCTAGGGGAGACTCCGTAACTCTGGACAAGACAACGGGAGAACTTGAACTAGATCCGGGCTTGTCCAAAGATATGCGAGATTGCATCAGCCCATCACCTTGTGGAGTAAGTGAAGAGCGCTGAACGATTGAGAAGCTGTTCTCCAAGTTGGACGGGGAGTCCCCGGTTATGGGGGGTATTGGGAAGTGGTTTGGGGGCTCTGGGAAAGCCCCGAGGGATGCCACTGAACGCACACTACCGTCGTCATAAACAGCGGGAGGTGGCTTCAAGGACATAGCCCTTAAAGAACTCCGATCTGGTGAGGGCCGCGGAGTAGGAGAAGAAAAGCCTAGATATCCAACATCTTGAGCGACAACAATAACTTAGATAGAGTGCCCCGAGCACCTACCAAGCTCCCTGGCGTTGGTTACAGCATCGTGGGTTGTCTCTTGGGCTGCTTGTGGAGGATCCGGCGTCTGGGCTACGTCCGGTAAATCCCCAGGAACAGGGCCTGTCCATTCCCCTCACAAAAAGCCTTCCATTCGACGAGTTGCCCAATGAGCGGAGAGAACCGCCGAATACCTTCAACGGTACGCAGCCATTCCGCTTCTGCAACCCGAGAGAGCGTTGCAGCGACCTGGAACGTAATGGCATTATTCCTCTGGCTGACAAACAGCGCGTGGTTGCTACACGATATATAAGTTACCGGAGACAGAAGGAAACGGACTCCGTGCTTACTACTTGGTTTGGGATATCTCAGGGCCCAGGGTATTCAACAAGTTTATGTAACGATTGTGTTCTTCATTGACGTCGATGGCGCCCCTCTTTGCTTTCTTTTCATACACTTGACCTGAGGAAACCATAGCATTGGAGCGCGGGATAGTGATTTGTAGGAGTGAGACATACCTGCCTGCTTGATTTTTGCGTTTGCACTTGCTATTCGTTCATCGTGAGCCTTCTCCTCTTTCTAAAAGGGAATATCGGAGAAAACAGATATCAGCGACGCACAGCCTCATATCCCCATTTACAACTGACCGCGAGTTTCTTAAACCATTTCTTCACTTCTCCATTGATAACGTCACACTCCTTATCGACAAACTTGGAAAACCTTGAGTCTACATCGCTAAGTACTTCAAAGACTCCGGCACTACTGGTGAGTGCGTTACCTGGACCCCAAATTAGGCAGGGTTGCCGAGACGGAATGACGACATACCCGGAATTTCTCCCATAGGTTTCACAGTGGCAGCATCTTTCAATGCCTTGGCAAGCTTCTTGTGTAAGGTTACAATGGCGCGGGCGGCTTCGCTGTAGTCGTCCAGAAGATTGACGATGACTTCAAGAGCTCGGCATGACTTGTGAATGTCGGCGCGTTCGGCAACAACCTGGACGGATGTTGCCATAAGTGATGCGTCGTCCCCCTCTTCAGCAGCGTAAACGTGGGTATTAAGTCGTATCAAGTAAAAAGAGCGGATGCAACTGGAAGGTCGTCATCTAATTGAGCAAAGTCTGTTGCGGTGCTACCACGGAAATTGCCGATGACTAGGTACATTGAATAGACATTTACGGTTCCCTTTAATTTTACGCATCATCGCCTTGACTAGCGAGGTCTACAGCGCGGTCGACCTCACGTTCCTGCCTGTAAAAATCCACCTTGATCCCTCTGGTACCCCCGCCAATATTTTTCTCATCATCACGAAGATCACTCGTCAAGGTATCGACTTCAACTGTGGGGTATTGTTAGTCAAAACCTATCTGAGTTTTCTTGAATCTCACTTACATTTCGAAGGTCGTTCATGTGAATCAGTCTGGGCAGCATCACGGTCTTCCCGAGCATTGTCTCGAGGGAGGTGTCTGTACCATCAACATCGGAGGCGTGATGCTCGGCGTTGTCGTCGCCAGTGAAAGCAGCGTTGTCAAAAGCAGGGTCTGCGTTGGGGTTGTAATTTGCGTCGTAGTTGGCCATGTTCGATCGATGGAGACTGACTGAAAATGAGTAGCCAAGCGATACTTTTATACCTCAGCACCCCACTGCCGTTAGAATGCAGGTTGCCACTCATACGTCATTGGCATCATTACATTCCAATAGAATTGCTGACTCCGTCAGGTTTGTTCCCGAATGTCGTCAGAATGGAATTAAATTGAACAGCCTGAGATCGGGCAGCAAGTATGCATAAGGGATGAGGCGTATATCTAAGTGTGCAGAACAGATTCTATCCCCGGGGTATATGGTCAATGGGCTCAAAGTCGGCTGCTTGGCTGGCCTCATAGAGGTAGATGAGACCAAAACAGAGGAATAACGCTGCTCCACCTAGCGTGACTGAGTAAAGAGGGGTTAAGCAATGCCGCAGCAGGAGCGGGAGGAATGCATACCATGCTTTGCCGATAGTTTCGTGGAAATATACCGGCCTGCAATGACAGCCAGTGCAGTGCAAAGGCTATGCCCAACAACCGTCCCAATTGCGACAACGTATACATTCTGCAGGTGGAACCCGCTCAGCATAGATGGAGGATGGATGAAATGAATGCGACCTCAACTCACATGGGCGGCGGCTAGCATAATTGTGGCGATTTGGCTTCTGTCACCCCACTCCCCTAAGAAGGTGAGCACAAATGCCTGAACAAAAACTGGTCCAAAGACCAAACTAGACAGGTTCCGCGCCCCATCTAGTAAATCCTTCAGAACAGGACGTGATTTTGGCTTCTCTCGCGCATGATCGTCCCGAATAGGGCCACCTGCTTCAATTTCTTCGAGAGGTATTACCTCACCGTTGGCCGCTATTCGCCCGGTTCCATCATGCTCGGCGACGTCTTCGTTGATTTCTTCTTCTGCTTCGCGCATCTCCTCGAGAACTTTCTCGTTCCCACTGCGCATGTTTTTTCCCTCGAGGAATAACTTGGCCCCAAAGACGATGAAGAGAACGCCAGCTGCGAGTTGGGTCCAGTGCTTTGGGATCAACGTTGGGAGTATGTGACCCATAGCAGCTGAGAGAATGGACATGACCACGAGCGAGCCAAATGCGCCTGCGAAGACGACGAGACGTGGGTGCCGCATTGCAAGAATGGCTGCGATGAGAAAGGTCTTGTCACCGATCTCAGAGAACATGATCATAGCAAATGCCTGTACAAAGCCATGTACACTTCCGTCTATTTCAGGAGGTGAAGAGTCCATCGTTGATATGGGGAACGCGTGAAGGATTCCGGCAATTCTGTGGATTGTGGAGGGAAAGGGTTATTAAGGTGGAGGCCGGGAAATAAGGTGGGAAAGATTTGCGGTAGCACGACGTGCCTGTAATATTTCGAAAGTCAGAGAAGGTGTAATATGATTAGATAGAAGAGATAGAAAAGTGGATGAAATGTAGGTTCATGGGACAAATGTGCTGTACTTGAGAGAAACGAATGCTGAGCGCATAAACGGCAAACCCGAGCGCCTACCGAGCACAGCCGAGCGGTGGCCTCGGGAAGCTTTGGTGTTATCGGATTCTCCTCATGCTCTGTCCTTCTCTGCTAGTCTCACGTAGCTTGTGCCACTATGATAGCCGTTGTCATCGTCTTCGTATTTCGAGCTTCGGAGGCGACAGTCAATGGGCTCGCAACCCCGAGGCCTTTCTACAACATTTGAGAATCTAACAGACTGAGAGATACACCTTGTATGAGCCAATGGTTCCCACATACATCTCTGGCAACTTACTCGAATGGCCGCCTCCAACCAGACATTCAGATCATCCCAGAGCCTCCTCCTGAGCTTCTTTCATTCGTTCCTCCTTTTCTCCATGCGCTTCTCGTTGATCTCCCCCTACAAATTATCCACAGACCATCAACAGATCGTCTATTCGCTATGCATACAATCTTGGCCGTATGCATCAGCTCCATCCACGGGCACACGATTTGTATTTCCGGACCCACAGCTCCGCACCTTCGTCATATCTACGTCTGACCCCTACGTGGGACAAGTAATGTTGGTCGCACGACAGTCTACCCGAACGTGGCGGGCATCAATAGCAGCAGTTCGTACCCCGCGCGCTTCAACGCGGAGACTATGCGAACGCGAACCGTATGGCCGACCCCGTCAATCGATATTAATTTTCAACGCAAGCAAGTGAACGAATGGAAACAAGAATGAACACGAAGACGTGGCTCGAAATCGTGGGTTAGGGACTTTCACGGCGTTGCTGACTGACTAATGTGTATGCTTCGCTCAATTCATTAATTTGCCTTCGGGATGTGCGCGCACCTGCCACAGCGCCAGTGCTTCTTCCCCTTTCCCTCCCCGAGCATGCCTGCAGCGTCGATCGGTGCGCAGCCTACCTTTGTCTCCGGCGATCTTAATGACGAACGACTCGGGATCCCAGGATGTGGCCGCTACGCCAACGGCACCTAGTGAGGGGGACACCCGCTCCGTTTCACCATCAGTTCCCGTGCCGTCGCCGTCGTTTGTGCTCCGCTTGTCTCCTTGGCCTTGCGCTCTGGATGACGTGTCTACCTCCGCATTCTCTTCTTTTCTGTACAGATCCCGACTCTGACGACGGGCCCTTGGCGGAGATGGTGGCCGCGATGATAATGATAATGAATGCTCTCTCGACCCTTTCGTGACCTGTCAAATCCCGGTAGCTGACGCGCACACACGCCGCAAAACAACGCCTCCTCGTTTTCGTTCCCTTTTACATTTTATTCTGTCTCTGCTATTGCGCTGCTGGTGCCCGCTGCGAATGCGATTTGGTATCGTCAGACGAATCGGCTGCTTTGGCTACCTGTACTGTCGACACAGCCGACAGTTCGTGACTCCTCACTTATCGATGTAGAGAAAAAAGAGTGATTCCATTTCACCTGCTGGATGGCGTGACACCTCCACATAGGCGCACTTAGGTTCATGAATCCCTTTTGCATATGTGGTGGGGGATGAACTTTACATGGACGGTCCCTAAACAGGTCGCGGGAAGACAGGAACGAATATAATTTACATAAGTGAATTGTGTGCCTGTACTGTACCAAGCACGTGGAACCTGCAAGCAATCTATCACCGTTGTTATTACTTCTCCTTAGCACTTTCTGCTCCTTTTTACGAGGCTCCCCCGAGGTGCGCCAACTTTCGATTCAATAGGGCTCACTACTGCGTTCGTGTTCACCTATCCATGTACTCATGATGATATCCTTCTCAACATATCCTATCTCTATCAACTCGACATCTGGGACGAAGAAGATAGCGAGACTATCCGATTAGATGGGATCGCTAACGTCGGTGGTACGAGCTAGCTCAGTTCTCTCGAACAAGGCGGTACTTATTCAATTCGACTGGATATCCATCTTCTTTGCACTGTCGGCTATGACATGACAAGTGTCGTCCCAAGTGAGAAGTAGTGGAGTGGTAGGAAGGAAGTAGAATCGAACGTGAGGCTACCGACTGTGGCGCTGATGCTGGGATGCTGAGACGAGACTTTAGCACATGAGAGGACATCTGAGAGAAGAGAGAACAAGAACAAGATAATGATTCAGAAGTGGAAAAAACATTGGGTGCAGGTGGAGGAAAGGCCAGGCATGTGGACGTGGCGTTTTGCGTCCAAGTGGCAACAGCACACATGTTGTGCCTGTCCTTCCACTCACCATTTGGTACACAAAAATAGCAACCGAAGTGACATCAAAAGATGGAGAAGGTACGCAACTCGCGCTCTCGCACCGCGACTCGGACCGTGTGCACCGCATTGCCCTTTGGATTCTGGGCAGAAGAATTTTCAATGCTGGAATATTGGGTCTCCGCCCGGAGGTTCTACGACTACAAGCCCAGTGTTTCCTAGGACGTTCTATCTACGCAACTGGAAGCAGGAAGCAGTGCAGTGCAGCTGACTGACGTGGACAGCGTGAGGGACCCAAACCCATCGGCCATAACCCTGCGTTGCCCATACCCAAGCTGATCCCTACCTGTGGTGCTCACCCCTTCCCTGGCATGTCCAATTACTTGTCCACCACTGCTCGGCGCCCTATTAAGAAGCTTCGCCGAGGTGCACCGAGTCGTGAGTTCCAAAGCTCACTTTCCCTTCCGTACACTAACTCTCGATTCTATAGGGCTCACAAGCAACACATTGCGCTCACCCCTCTATATCCTCAACAATGACGTCCTTCTCAACATATTCTATCTCTATCGACTCGATATCAGAGATGAAGAAGATAGCGAGAATATCCGATTCAGGTGGGACCGCCAACGCTGGTGGTACAAGCTAGCTCAGGTTTCTCGAAAGTGGCGGAACCTCATTCTTGAGTTTCCGATTCTACTGGATATTCATCTTCTATGCACATATGATGTGCCTGTAGCGGACATGCTAGCACATTCACCACCCCTTCCACTCGCCATCTGGTACACAAATGGCAACCGCGAGATGACAGCAGAAGATGAAGAAGGTGCATTGCATGCGCTCTCTCAGCGTGACCGTGTACATCGTGTTGCCCTTTGGATGCCACCTCCAAACCTGGGCAAGTTCATCATGACCATGGATGAGGAGTTCCCAATTCTGGAACGCATCTTTATTGGGTCTCCTCGAGCAGATTTCGTAAGCCCAGTCTTTCCCAGAGGATTTCAAGCACCCAACCTACGCCATGTGTGGACAACTTGGCGTCCGATTGGATCTCCCTTAGTGACAACTACCACAGGGCTCGTCAATCTCGAGCTTATAGATATCCCGCCGTCCCCCTGGTTCTCCCCAAGCCGTCTTCTCACACACCTCTTGCTCATGCCTCAGCTGGAGACTCTCAAGGTTCATTTTTACTCCCCTCATCCAAACAATGACGTCGACCGGACCTTTACGCACGGGACGCTTCCTAACCTTCACGTCCTTTCGTTTCGTGGTGTCAGCGCTTACTTGGAAGGCCTCGCTCGGATCAGAGCCCCTTCTCTCCGCATCCTCTATGTCCAGTATTTCAATCAGCTGACTTTCACCGTCCCATACCTATTGGACTTGATACAGGCATCAGAGAGCCTCAGCTTCAGTGCTGTCCAGCTCACTTTCAATAGGGATTTCCTTGATTTATTTGTGGGGCCTGCTCAGATTCAAGTTGGGAAGCAATGCCCCTTGCGCCTGCGGGTTTTGTGCAGACACCTTGATTGGCAGGTAGCATCTGCGGTCCAGATCCTGGGCACTTTTTCGCCCATGCTCTCCGTTGTGGAGGAGCTCAAGCTCATCCACCTGGCGCACGATGGGTCGTCAGAGCCCTACAATGAGGTCGAAAGATCACAATGGCGTGAGCTTTTGAGACCGTTCAGCAATGTGAAGACACTTCTAGTGAAGAGCACAAACCCACTAGTTGGGGGATTTCTTAAGTCTCTGGGTTCAGAGGATGGAGAAATAACTCTGGAACTCTTGCCCAATCTGCTGGAGCTTCGACACTTTGGTGACTGCGGTGTTGATGATATACTTATGCCATTCATAACTGAACGACAGGCAGCGGGCCACCCTGTGCATCTGGTATGTGAATCAAATCCAACTCAAAATGCTTGCTTCAAGCTGATTTATCTTTGGCATACATGATCACTGGCGACATTAAATAAATCTCCATCACCTCCACGCAAAAATAGTCTTCCTCCGGAAACCAGTGGGTTGGAGCGCTAATGTGGCAGGGAACCTCGACGCGGAATGAGAAGAAGGAGGTGCGCGCACAAGTCATGGCAATCGCACCGAGTGGCAATGCGTGCGTACATTTTCTTATGCATACATTAATCAATCGAAAAAGCTTCAACATTCGTTACAGACGGACATCGACGTGGCCAAAAATTTTGTCGCTTGCTCCTGCTGGACCCGCAGTGGCAATAGAAGAGTTCCAAGAGTGGATCAAGAAGACCAAACCGGTTATCATGCGGATCTTGCCCGCACCTGGGACGGACGAGCACAACTATGGGCAGCTGGTCACGTTGCTCAGGGATAAAGGCTACGTATGTCGTTGGTGTTTTCCCACCAAAAGCCGTCCTCTGACAGGCTTTTTTTTTTTGGACAGTACGCCATTGCGGGATGGGAAATACAAGGCACGGGCCGGCCCACGATGAATTTTCTCATCGCGTCATTTGCGCAGGGTTTGCTCGGTGCCGCGTTCCCAATATCGGGGATACCAGAGATCCCGAAGCCGCGATTACCGCAACTGGACCCGGTGACACGGCAGGCGCTAGTGAACACGTTGCCGCCGCAAGTACGGTCGCTGCCAGAGCCACAGCTCAACTTTGTGATCATGCAAATGCTTGCTCGTCAGCAGCAGAAACGTTTACAGGCACAGCAAGGCGCACAGATGCCAAGTGGTGGCGTCGGCGCCGGCGTCGGAGGGGACCTAGGCAGCGGACTGATGAATGGCGGACTCGGCTTCGCCACCGGTGGCTTGGGTCCCCTCGGAATCGGTGGAGGCATAGCTCCCGCGGGGAGCATCATGGGGGGCAGCACTGGCCTCGGATTCGGTAATGGCGGCGTCGCTGCCGTCGTGCCGCGGCAGCCACAACACCAGCCTCAGCAGCAACCACAACAGGCGGACAGATTCCCTCAAAATACGGGTACTAATGTGCCCTCTGCTGGCTCTATGCCGCTCAAGCAGGGAGAATTGAACCCGTTCCTTCCTGGGAGTCAGGCGAATGTCATGGCGAGCAGGCTACTACTAGGCCAACCAACATCTTTGCAACAAGTACGACAGCGCCAGCAACAACAACGACACCAACAACAGGCTCACACTCAACACCAGCAACAGCAATCGCAGCAGCAGCAAGCACGACAGAATCTTCAGCGTGCTGCGATGGACATGCAACTTGCACTTAGTGGTGCTAGTGGTGTGGCGATGCAGGGCGGGATGAACGGCGCGTCCATTGGCCTCGGCTTTGGTGGGTTGACGTCTGGAGCGGCTTTAGATGGTAGCAGTGCTGGTGAAGGGCCTGGAGGTGGTGGGCTGAGTGCGGGCGCTGGGATGGGCGGGTTGGCGCCTGGTGCTGCGGGCAGAGTGACGTTGGACATGTTTCAGTCGTTCATGCATCATAGTGGGGAAGGCAGCCAGGGCCAATGACCTTCTTTTCCTTCTCCGTTCGTGTTGTGTGCTTGTCATGGCCAGGTGCATTGAGATTATGAAAAATGAAACACCAAGCTATCAAGATACAACGGTTGGAGCTAGCATTGTTAACATTTAATTTTGTATAACTTATGCAGCAGAGAACGGGTTGTCCATAACGAGATGAGCGCTGTAGTTCTTACTGGTATATCTTCTACTCGGTTGCAATATCACGGGCTACTGGAGTTGCCTTTGTAGCCTTTGGTCGATCAATCATGTGGGTTGTCGGACGAAGGGAATTTCCTTCCTTTGCGCCGTTCCGAAGCATTGATGATGGGCCGCTAGTTATCCGTTCAACATTTCTCTTTGGGGTTTTGATTGTTACAATGTGGAGGGTGTAGCTCGGAACTTGAAGAATTGCTGCATAGGGGGCGAACACCTCTGCCCATGACACTGCGGCAAAATTTGCTGGAAATTCTGTATTCAATTGCGGGCAAGATTGCGGGCGGACAACTCGAACGTTTGAACCTTCAGATTTCTCTCCACTCTGCGGTTCTTGCACTACGTCAGGAGAGGGACATCTCAGCTTGACAGCAAACTTCCCAATGCATGAGGACCCATGTTGTTTAGTATGGCCATTAAGGAGAGGTGGCACTTTGTACTAAAAGCGGGAAATCACGGGGAAATTGTCCAATCTAAAAATGAGACCATTTTTGACCGAGCGTTTGAGGACCTTCAGTTCACCTTTCCCTATCCACCTACCTACAGGTTCTGTGTACCAAATGTCTTCCACCAAAAGCTTATCGTACGACATTATCATTGTCGGCGCTGGTATTGCTGGCTCCGCTCTTGCACATGCGCTCTCCACCTCGGCCTCTACATCCCGCGATACGCCCCTTCGTATCGCCGTCATCGAACGCTCACTCGCAGAACCCGACCGCATCGTAGGCGAGCTCCTCCAACCTGGCGGCGTCACAGCTCTGCGTTCTCTCGGCCTAGGTGACTGTCTCGAAGGCATCGACGCCGTTCGCGTGCATGGCTACGCCGTCTTGGATGGGGACCAGACCGTACACATACCGTACCCTTCCCGTGCCGAGGGTCGCTCTTTCCACCACGGCCGGTTCGTGCAGAAGCTCCGCGCGTGTGCCAAAGCTGCACCTGGAGTCGACGTTTTTGAAGCGACGGTGACCGACTTGATCGACTGCCCGCTCACCCATCGGGTAGTTGGTGTGCTGGTGCGCCGGGGCGGCGAGACAGATATCAACGAAGCTTTCTACGCAGACTTGGTCGTCATCGCTGACGGCTGCTTCTCCAACTTTCGCAGCGCTGTGATGGGAAATAAAAACGCGCTGGTGAACAAGCCCGCCTCGCGTGGTCATTTCGTCGGGGCCATCCTCGAGGACGTTACGCTTCCGATCCCGGCATGGCACAGTTGCGCTGATAAAGGGTCACGGTCCCGTGTTGTTGTACCAGATTGGGGAACACGAAACCCGGATCCTCATTGACATCAAAAACCCAGTTCCGTCAGATCTCAAGGTCAGAGGTTTAGGGGGGGCGGAGGGTGCAAAAGTACGCTTTTAACTCAAACTCGATTCTCTCTTCTAGAACTATATCCTCACCAACATCGTCCCGCAACTCCCCGAACCGCTCCACGCAGCCATTCACCGCGCGTTTACCAAAGACCGTCTCCGGCGCATGCCCAACTCGTTCCTCCCGTCCGTAGAACAAGGCGGGCCGCACAACAGGGAGGGCGTTATCCTCCTCGGCGATGCATGGAACATGCGCCATCCGCTCACTGGTGGCGGCATGACCGTCGCACTTTCGGACGTCGTCCTCCTCGCGCCGATGATCGTAGCCGAGCCTGATCTGGCCGACTGGCACGCAATCACGAACTTGCTCCACCGGTGGCACTGGGCACGCAAACCCTTAGCGGCGACAATCAACATCTTGAGCGTCGCGCTGTACGACCTCTTCAGTGCCGAGGGTGAGCACACACACAGAATCGGACGCTAATGATTTATAATCCCGCTACCACAGATGAATCCTTAGCTGTTCTGCGAAAAGGATGCTTCAAGTACTTTGAGCGCGGCGGCGAGTGTATCCGAGGTCCAATTTCGTTATTGGCCGGGTGAGTGTCCAATTTAACAAAATATTTTTGGATGGCCAAGTCCTCATGCGATGTCATAATCCAGTATCGCATCAGACCCTGTCTTACTCTTCATCCACTTTTTTTCCGTGGCAATATACTCCATCTGGGTGTTGTTCACACATCCACGAGATATGTATAACGGAGGCCCAGAAAAGCGCAAACTGGTCAGACCCACGCTCGTAGAATACCCGCACTATGCATCGCCGGTGTGAGGGCTGTGAGTGGGCTTATTATCTCGATCTGTCTGCTCTGGTTCCTTACATTTTTTTTCATATGGCCAGTTCTGGACGGCAATTGTGGTGTTTGCACCCTTACTATGGACAGAGATTCGTTGGTGGTAGTTGAACTGGTTTTACCTTTTTTCGTTACCTTCATTCACTCCCTAGATAGACTGCCATCGCAAATGGATTGTAGCGGACCCACTTTTGATTCGCGTGTGCTCTCACGAAGTCCAGGGAAAAACTCCCGATGGTTCGTACAGCCAGTTCCTTAAGGAACTTGTACGGGTTTGGAAGGGTGTGATGAAAAAAAAATGATGCTACAATTTGACTGTTGCTAGAGAAGCTTGGACATGAAAGATCACCCCCCCCGGAATGAAATCATTCTTGCACCGGCTCTTCTGGAGGCGGTGCTTGCTCCTGTCGGCGCTCCTTCCTTGTAGCCTGAACGACGTCATCCACACGCAACAAGACACGCGCGGCCTGTGGCAGAAAAAAAAGGAAAGGCAAGTCAGCAAAAAGGTAAACCAAAAAAAAAGAATTTGTCACCTCGATGGCGGTTTTGAAAGTTTGGACCTGTGGTGGATGCGCGCGTGCCATGTTAGGTTGTGTTGTGTGTGTGTGGTGAGAGGAGGATAACGAACCTTGACACTAGCAGACTCGTAGAGCTTGTACGTCTTCATATCCACAATCTCACCCGTCTCGCCATCAATGCCCCACGAATGTTCTCCACCAGCATGTTTTGCCTAAAAACAAACAAATCAGAGGGAAGTAAGGAATGAGCAAGCGAAGCGGAGAAAGGGACGGAGACGCACGCGAAGTGCCGTGAGGGCCCGAATAGCGTTCCCGCCCGCATTCTGTACGAGCGTGCGCGGGATGACCTCGAGCGCGTCTGCGACAGCGCGGAACGGGCCCGCCTCGACGCCCGTTACCGCCCGAGCGCGCGCGTGCAGGCCTACAGAGACGGCCATCTCGACCGCTCCGCCACCAGGAACGAGAGTCGGGTTGAATACGACGTTTCGCGCGACGGACATCGCATCGGCAAGGTTACGGTCGATCTCGTTCAGGATGTCTTTGGATGGTCCGCGAAGGAGGATGGTACACGCTTTTGGGGTTGTGCATTCGGTCAGGAAGGTGAAGTATCTGGAAGAAGGCGTTGAGTGGTGGTGCGCTGAACTTTTTACAGAGAGAGAAAATAAATAAATAGAGGTATTCACTCGTCACCGATCTTCTCAATGTTGAATAGGCCACAACAAGTTCCAATGTCTGACTCTCGTAGATCTTCTACACGATTGACGATCGTTGCGCCCACTGCGCGCGCGATGCGGTTGTTGTCTGACTTGCGAACTCGCCGGAGCGCCGAAACGTTCGCCTTGGCGAAGAAGTACTGAGCATAATCTGGAGATAAAGAGGTTATGCACGATCGATTCTAAGGGCACGGACAGCGGACCTGAAATGCCCTTTTCTGTGATGACGAGGTCAGGGTTGAACTCGAGGATGCGATCGACCATCGCCTTGACTTGCTCCTCCTCGATTTGATTGATGCGCGCAAAGTCGGCCTCCTTCGAGATCTCGATATTCGTCTGGCTCTCCCCTTTTTTATATTCGAGAGGACAGTCGAGGAGCACTATGCGTGGTTTGTGTATGCGACGACGCATTTGCGGGTGCACGATATCCTTGTTGAGCATGACGCCAGACAGAACTCGACTGTCCTCGATCTCTCCTCCCGGGACTTTCTCTACACGAGCATAGCGCTTAATGTCGACCGTGCGCACACCTGCATCATCGGCCGAGACGGTGCGAACGGCCTGAAGCGCGAGGCGGCACATAAGGTCAGCCCAGCGGATGACAAACTTTGTGCCAATAGAACTCTTGATAAGTGCAAGCATCTGCACGTCGTCGGTCGTGTCGATCGGAACGGAGACCCGGGAAACGATATCGAGCGCGGTCTGGAGCGCTTTGTTGTAGGCTGAGATGATGACTACTGGATGGATGTCACGTTCGAGTTGCGAGAGAGACTGTGCGAGGATCTCGCCGGCTACACGGAGGAAGACCAACGTCATCTCAAGAGCGATACAGAATCTGGCAGACGACGTACCCAGTACAATCACGCTAGTCGTCCCGTCCCCACACTCTTCGTCCTGTGTCCGGCTGAGCTCATCATATTCTTTGCTGCAGGATGAGCGACATCAATCTCGCGAAGGATGGCATTCCCATCGTTTGTGAGGCTGAAGAACAGTGATATCAGAAAGTCTCGGGACGATGGTCGAATGGCTTTGAACTGACATAATCCCTCCCATAGGATCGAGGATCATTTTTAACATTGATTTGGGGCCGAGACACGTCCGAATGACATCCGCAACCGTCTGATTACGGTGTTCAGCAGATCCTGGCCAAGATCATTTAACACAAAAAAACGTACTTTTGCAGCCGTAATGTTCGATACCTGAGCCTTCAAACCAGAATGCCGCTCCGGTGCGGCATCTGGTGATTACAGATTGAGCACTGCTGAAAAATTTCCCAGATGCTATTGACCTTACTCATCACAAATACAGGAGTCTGCCCTCCGAGCGACATTTTTTGCTTGCGTTGACAAGATCGAAGGATGAAGATGCGTCGCCGTGCCCTCAAGTCGACGCGCCTCGGGACAGGGCACGGACCGCAATCTCCGGTTCACGGACCGTTATCACCGGTCCACCTGGGCACCAACACTTGCTTGACTCTTCGAGGTTCATTGAGATTATGTCGTATGATATCCACCTACGACTACGACTTAATCTCCAAGCTCAAGCTCACTGCGCTCACCAGTGAGGTTTATGCCGCCCTCTGCCAGTGGCATGAAAACTTGGCTTGCACACCCATGTTGTGTTCACCAAAAAGCTCTCCGAGACGCCATCCCCTTCACTCAGACACTGACAATTATCAAGGCACTCCAATCCATCTTTAACCTCGGACCTTATGACACCCATTGTATGCTGTATGTATATATTTACTATTATTCACTACTCCTTAGGACTTGAGTTCTGTGAACTTCAATCCATGATTTGTACCATAACACAAGACCCAAATTGCACCTCGGCCACAATCATTCAATGCCTTGAATCTGAACGAGAACTAAATCAACACCGCACTGACCCATGAAGAGGCTCCATCGACAAAAGAAAAGAAAAACGTTGTAACGAGCCGCGTTCAACGTAATATTGCATGAAAATTTTTTCATGATCACCAAGCTTCATTTATGTGTTGACAGCTCCCGGTGATTTGTACATGCCCATGAATGTTCGCACGCACTTTGAGTAACATTGAACATTCCCCATCATCCCCTTGGATCCAAATGTCACACAGCCTCCACGTGGTTCAAAAGGCGCGCGTGTACCCAGTTCCCGCACCATCTCCTTGGGGGGGAGGGGATAAAGGACGGCTCGGGACAGGATGGAGAGATAAACACCACACATGTGTGCCACGGCGGTACGGTGAGGAACGGAGTGGGGTGAGCGTGGACTTCAGGATCTCATCTGACACTTCGTGCGCCGACCCGAGAGTTTGGACCCACTCTCACCCGTTCGCCAACTAAAATCCAACCAACCACCATGCGCCACCGTGTTGTGGGGACTGACAATTTCATCTCGGAGACACGACCCAGACCGGGGAACGTTAAAAATAAGTTACAAGCTCACGGCGCCCCCTCGGGTTAGATGTCTCTGAGCCTTTTGTCCGAGAGTGAAACCCATATTAAAAGAAAAACTGTATAATTGATGGAGAGTAGAACATAAGGTACGCACGAAGCGTACGCGTCATACTCGTGCGTTTAAAGGAATGGATGATGTGTACGGGACGGGGAAGGTGATGAAGGTGGAGAGGGAAAGTGTGATGGGTCGTGTGGGCATGCGATTGACTACATGTAAGGCATATTCGACAGATAGTTCGTAAGGCGTGATGAAAGTATGGTTGTGCATTTGAACGTGAGTAATATAACGTTGAGCGGGCAAGCAGATGACAGGAATCAGCTTAACCCCCCGAACGAACGACGCATGGCATGTCATCCATACACACAACAGAGTAGGCGCCGGAATCACATGGCCCTAACTTAGGATTAGGGGGATTGTAAATTTGTGTCGCGTAGCGACCGACGGATACTCCATGTCAGGCGGCGAATTAAAAGCGCCATTTCAAGAAGGGATAGAAAAAAGTCTGCGGTAGAATTACACACCCTGTGGAGTCGGCTGCTGCATTGGGGGGAGTGGGTGTATATCTCTCGCTTGACCTTGCACGTCCTGTCAGCAAAACCAGGGTCAGCAACACAGGGTCCGGACAATAAAGGGCCACAGGGGGATACGGGGGCACTGGGCGTAGACCATTGCTACTGGGAGCCACACACAGATATCCACCAGTTAGGGGATCACGCAACGCGAACTCTGGTGGTCGGCTATTAAGGTGAACCAAGAACTGAACTCACTACACGCTGCTTTTTAACAGGCCGCGGCCGCGCACCGGGCACGCCCGCCTTAGCTGCCCCCGGTTTTTGACCCTGCGTCAAACTTGCCGCTAAGCTACCGACGCCACTGACTTGGGGCGGGTCCGGGCCAGGGCCCTGCGTGTTGGGCTGTGTGACAGCGTTGTCATCAAATTCACGTTTGACGCCACGGGGAGCTGGTACGGGAGTACTCGTGCGTGGCGGTTGGGCAGGTGGGTGGGTGGGTGTCGGCGCAGCGGTAGGAGTTGGAGGTAATGGGGTGCTGGCCGAAAGTGGGGCAACACTGCCTTGTGCTTTTGCCAACTTTTTGAGTTCTTTCTGTAGTTTAGTGGGGGCGGATTAATTTGGCAAAGAGAACCACGAGAGCGGCACGTACCCGCTTCTTTCGGTCTTCGCGTGCTTGTGTAGACTCCGGGACAAGGGCATGAATATTCCACTAAAATGATTTGGGTTTGACTAGAGTATAATGAAGAAATTCGAAGATCATACGCCTTTGAGCCCTTCTAATGAGACAGCGAATGCATCAGTTTGAGTGCGAGGGTCGAATGGCGTTATTGGTATATGCTGCTTTGGAGGAACTTGGATAATAGTGGTTAAGAAATCATCCTTCTTTATGGAGTGTTTGCCTGATGGAAAAAAAAAAATCAGCAAGATTAGGAGAAATGATAGGGATTTTTAAGTACCTGGAACGCCTTTGATGAGGTGTCTATACGTATTTTTCTTTTTCTTCCCATCCCTCCCCTCGTCATCATCCGGGTCATGGTGCGTTCCGGGCGTTGCGGCGGACGCAATGGTAGGTGTTCCGGGGTCGCGTTCCCTGCCCTTGCCCTTGTCGGGCGAAGAAGCAACGGCGGGCGTTGTCGGTAGGTTGGAGTTGGGATCATGGTCTTGAGTGATAAAGGGTCGAACAAACTTGTCGTAGGCGGTGAGGAGATGAAATCTAGAGATGAGGTCTTGTGTACTCTCAAGAAGCTGTGGAGGGCGGGGAGAGGCTAAGGTGGGAAGAAGGAGAGATGGAGAAGGAATTAAGGTAAGGATAAATAATACGGACCTGGTGGAGGAAGAAATAGGGAAGAATTGATAGGTATTGAGGAAGGACCAGCTACGGCGTTGTAATGAGAGTCCTCTTGAAGAGAGTTTTTGTCCATAATGAAGGGGAGTCGTAGAGGGAGAGTCGAGGACAAGAACAAACATACTCTTGCACTTGCCTTCCGAAATCGACTCGGAATCGATCAATGGTCGTATTAGATAATTATTTCTTCTTTTCCCCCTCCTCTCATCACTTCCCACTAGACCAAGTCGGCTTTCATTTATTCCATCTAGAATTTCTGTAATCTATGTTAGAACACCCCACAATTTGCCTCCCGTTAACCACGTTGTTTCACCTGATCCCAACATGTATAAAAGCGCCTCTCATCATGACATTTTCCATCAATTCACCCCCACCTCCCCCTCGTGTCATTTCCCCCAACATAATACTATGGACCCATATCCACAATTCTCAGAAACTGATCCACTCCTTCCTATCGATCGTCCCACCATCAAGAAGCCGTTCTATCGACCCAGACCGTTATGGCAAGTCCCTCCTCCGTTCATCGCTCTTTCCTTTCGTTAACGTTCTTTCTTTCCAGGATTGTCCCGTTCGCATTGACCGCTGCCGTTGTGGTGCGTTGTTACTGATTCTCGTTCGGTCTTGGTCTCACTTGATATGTCATGTTCAGCGCGGTATGACTATTGCTCCCCGTGTACAGGTTTACACCCAACTCACTTGCAATACATTGCACGGACAGCAAAATGATGGTCCCTTTGGCGATATCCACCCCCCTCATGTTTCATCACCATCTACCTTTGGCTCGGAACACCCCGTTCCTATCCCCGTTCATTTTCTCCATTTCTCAAATCTCCGACAAGACGACGGTGCGCACGGCCCGCCGCAGCTCGTGTCTCAAGGTTGCCTCTCGGACCCAGCCGTACAGGCAGGTGCTGCACGTCTGCAGGCCGTCATGATCACGGTTATGGGCGTACTGAGCGCGTGCACCACCAGTTGGTGGGGTCATTATGGTCAGAAACATGGGCGAAACAAAGTCCTTGCGGCTTCTACCATTGGTCTCCTCCTCACGTATAGTCACCTTTTCATACCCATTTCTCCCACACTCACGTCCTTTCACAGTGATCTCACCTTCGTGCTTGCATCGACTCCATCCTCACCATTTTCGCGTTATGGTGGCAAGTTTCTCTTCCTTGCACCTGTCATTGAGGGCATCCTTGGTGGTCATGTAACCCAGCAAGCCGCGGTCTCGGCATATATCTCCGACTGCACCTCCGACGGTTCACGCGCTCACATATTTTCGCGACTCGCAGGCGTGTCCCATGTAGGGATCGCGCTCGGACCAACTCTCGGCGCATTCCTTATTCGACACTCCCTCCTTCACGTCCAGTCTCTTGGTCTGCATCATCGTGAGGGACAGACAGTGACGGCAGTGTTCTGGGCTGCAATTCTATGCTGCGCGATAAACTTTCTACTGATCCTGCTCGTGATTCCCGAGTCATTGGAAAAAGCCAGGCTGCGCGCCGCGCAGAAGGAAGATTCTCCTGTGGTGCTGAATAAACCTACTCTAAAGAAGCGACTTCTCGGCCCGCTGGCTATTTTTGTGCCAAGGAAACGCTTGATAAATGGCCATCTGCAGAAAGACTGGAGCATGTCGTGGCTCGCTACAGCGGTGTTTGCTCTCCTTCTCGCCAATGTACGTAATCTGAGCACTCTTTGATGCATTCCGGGCTAATCTTACTTTTGTCTCCGGCAGGGTGTCTACCCGGTCAAATATCTCTATGCGGGTCATGTCTTTGGTTGGTCTGCAGAAGAGGCACGTTTGTCTCGTCAGTTTGTAAATAACGACAGCTGATTTTAGCCTAGTTGAGCTACTACATCACTTGTGTCTCCTGTGTGCGAGCCTTCCACACTCTTGTCTTGATGCCCTGTGCGTATCGCCAACACACTCATCCTGCGCAACTAAAATCTTCCTCCAGTCCTTATCTCGACTTTTAAACCATCTTCTGCACCGACAACGCCCGTTCCCGTGCCGCCATCAGCTCCCACGGCTAATCATTTGGCACGTTCCATTACGTTCGATGTCTGCGTTGCACGGGTCTCGCTCCTCCTCGATATCACCTCGCACTCTCTCGTCGCATTGCACTTGTCTTCGTCTCCTCTCATATTCACCGGTATCACCTCCATCTCCGCCCTCGCCAGCGGCACATTTCCCGCGCTGGAGAGTCTCGCGATTTGTATACTCCAACGCTCGCGACAAGCCAACCCAGAACTTGGCGCGCTCTTCGGTGGCTTGGGCACCCTCACAGCACTTGGTCAGACCATCCTAGCGGTATGCTCCTGAAATTTCCCTCTCACCCATACTGTTCTGACTGCTCTATACTGTATCTTGACTATGCAGCCGGTCATTTTCGGCATCTTCTACTCAACTACCGTCGCATATTTCCCCGAAGCGGTCTTTGTCCTCGCAGCCGCGCTCGTCTTTGTAGCCCTTAGTGCGACATTCCTGATACGCACTGAACCTCCGCGCCGGTGGAAGGGCAAAGCGCCCGCCGTCGCTGTCGCCACACGCCGGCGCGTTCGGGCGGCCGAACGGGATCGTGGGCGCTCACGCGTGGTCAAGCATATTGGGGATCGCACCCGCAAACCTGCCCGCCCGCTCGTACCTACTCCAGACAGTGTCAGTGCGGCGGCCAGTCAGAGTACAGCCTCTTGCTCAAGCTCTTCCCTCGGATCAAGCGACGACCTGGTATAGCCGCTTAGTCGCACACGTCGTCTCGTTGTAATATGGGATCGATGAACTGATCTGATAGACTCAGACTTTTAAGGAAAGGTTATTTATTTATCTATTGTCTCCCCTGCATCATGGATTCCTCTCATTTCACCCACGCATATCACATCCAAATTCTAGTCGGGCTTGGGCCAATGTGATGATGATCCCAAGTAGTTAATACTTTGCTGTACATTGTACAATAGAAATTCCACACATACATATAGACACAACCCATTCATTTTCCGGACTAGCCGTTCTCCTGCTACCAAGACGTGTTCATTCATTAATATCCCTACATAGCAAATGTTAATTGGTCCCCAATATTCGGACTTTGCGGATTTCCGGTGCCGTATACTGTAGTACGCCCTAATGGGGCTTAACCCGGAAGCGTGAAACTTTAAGAAAATGCGCGCGCTATGTTACTGTACTGTATAGCGCCTGTTGAAACGTGCTGGTTGGCGCCGAGTTATTGCCACGGCGAGCCTGGGGGGTTTGGTCGGGAGATGAGACGAATCGATCCCACAAGTCGCGGAAATAAAAGGCTCACTGTACCGGCGTGGCGCTCATCATGGAGAAATGAAATTTTTTTGTAAGAAACATCTATTGAAACGGTGCAAGTACCAGTGGGGCCCATCACTTCGAATGTTCTACAGTATATCCGAAAGCGAGCCAAATTCTTCCGAGAAAAAAGTTTTTCCTTTCGATCGAAAGTTAAAAAGGTCATGTTATCCAAAGGGTGTTGTGCAGGCATCGAATCATGCACACATGGAGAAATCGGAAATGTTAACAGAGCTGATCTGTCCATATCTACGGATGGGAAACGATATGGAAGATGGTAGTGTGTATGGTATATTGATGGGGAGACTCGGATGGTTGGGGAGGGCCGGCGACGGTGCCGCTTGTCGTGAAGAGTGGACTGGCGATGGGGGGCACTTGCAATTATGTAGATAGTTGTGTGCGTTGATTCGGTTTTTGTGAATTGAAAAAAAAGAAAAAAAATCAAGGATTCTTGGCAAGATCAGGATTGCTAGCAAGATGGGCGGCCTTGATATGGGACGGTAAGGTCAGCAACAGCGCTGTTCTCAACAATGAAAAAGAGGACCGCACCAGTTCTATGATTTAATGGCCGCGCTCATAGCATCAAGCAACTTGGCCCGCTCCTCTGCCTCTCGGTCCTCCTGATCCAAGTATTCTATGAGTTCAGAGGCAAGCATGATACGTGGCATCTCCTTGGCTGTTCTATGACAATGTTTTTGTTCGCATTGTCCATATGCGTATCAGCACCTTTGTTCGTCCTTTTCCCCAGCGTACGTGAGAGGTACCACTTTGTTGCAAAGTAAGGGCTTCTAGCAACTCGGATTCTAGTTCACGAACTCGGCCTTGCATGTTCAGCAGATGGCTGATGAGCATTTCCTTTGACATTCTTTAACTTGTCCAATGGTATTGTTGGAATTGACCGGATACATAACGAGACATAGGGATGAATGTGGCAGAGTTAGAGTAACGTGTATTCATTCCACGTGATCTCCCTCCTCAGGCTTCGCGCTCATAGCACTCGTAGTCTGCGATCATCGTCATCGTCATCACACCCTACTCTCCGTGTCTGAATCTATGCTTCAAGAAGGATACTTCTCCAACTCACTTGGGCAATAACTATCACCCGAGAAGAAGGGTCTTCGTGGAAATGGCCCTTGCCTTGGATGGCCCAACGACCGAGTGCGTATTGTTCAACAGCGTCAGAGAACAATCTGAATTTGCACGAGTCTCCCCTGGATGCGGGAAGGAACCCATCGCCACTAGTTCTTTCCGCTTGGCTTTTCTCGTCCATCGCTAGCATTCAGTTGGTATTAATGCCTGACGTAAGTGTATGTTGCTGACGTTATGTTCTAGTCGTGCATTGCAGTAGTGAGTGATGACCATGGTTTGGAGCTGCTGTCGCCCCCACACTCCTCGTCTCCAGGTCTCTTGCCACAAACTCGCTCTCATGTACGAGCTATTGCTTGGCCTGATGGCAAGTGGAAGGCCGACCGCATCATGGATACTTCCCGGCCTGTGCCCATAGATTGCCTTTCAACCCTGTAAGATATGCTTCCGCAAAGCTGATATTTCCGTACATCGTAAGACCTCGCCCGCCTTCGGGTAAAAATAAGAAGAAAGTCTGGTTATGGTGTAGACATGGCAAGAGAGAGGCTCCTCACTTGTAAGGTACAGCTGTTTGAAGTGTCCAGCCAGAAGGTGGTAACTTGAGTTATTGTCGCTGAAACATGGAATAGCAGGGGGATTGAGAGATGGGTTGCCCCACGTTTGTGGAGATGTGGAGGTCACGCAAAGTCACGGCACCGGCGTGGCGTCCGTGTAAGATGTGAAATTGTCTATCGAAAGTTGTGAAAAAGAGCCTGAAGCGCTTCTGGTTATCGAAGCCTTGATGAGGCGAAACTGTTCTCTATCTTGTCGCCCATAAAGGAGGGTAAAGACTCGAGGGTCGGTGCATCCCGATTTGCGCCGGCAAACGCGTCCAAATATGACGCTTGACGGCCAGTATCTGCTCAGCTCGAGTTCAACCCCGGAATTGCTGGTCTCAAAGCCAATGTGGCCGGGACCCCACTGGATCTCACCTGGTTCCAAGAAACGGCGCAAAAAGGGGGTCCCAGCAAGTCTCAGTACTAGGCAGAAGCATGGGTTATGAGTGCCCAGATTCTCACTTTACCTAATTATTATAACCTGGCCGTCACCACGATGCCAAAGAGGCGCAAAACAACCCCCACTACTACTAACAAACATCATCCCGGTTGTTGAGACCCCTCCACTCTGCAGAACAACCCTTCATCTTTTCCTCTGCAAAACAAGCTCAGGCTGAGACTCGGGACACAGTCGCATCGACATCGACTAAAAGGAAGGCTGGCATAGCTATCATGGATGAAGCTCTCGGCCAGAGCTCGCATACCACGAAGCAAAAAAAAAATTATGCACCCCGTCCTAACATACACGATAACATCTCTTCCTCGGAAAGTTCTGACGCCATTCCCGACATTATCGAACTTAAATTTCCTACGAATAGGCCATTTAAGAAGCAGGGTGGCGTTGACAAGGCAGCAAGGGATGATGAAGATAGAAAGGAATTGGGTCAGTAATCAATATGATATCACGCAATAGGTTTTACTGACTTGAATCTCCAGAAAACTTGATGCGCGGCTGGAAATCTGCGGTCTATGCCTTCTACGAACCAATTCCTCTTATTGAATATGTCAAAGGCCGAAAGGCACACACATTCGTATGCACACGTACCGGGTGTAACTACCGATGCCGTCGGTATCTTGATTCGGAAACGGTCGGGCATCCACTGGGAACCTCCGGCGCCATGCGTTAAGCTGCTGGAAGGAAGAGGTGTTCAACAGGGCGGTGAAATGCGGCAATGCAATGAGGCGAGAAAAAAGGTTTTAGAGCCGTTTAATGTGTCGGGAACAATTCCTGCTTCGTTTGAGAGAAGGAAAAGGGGATCGCTGCCTACATGGCACGGAATGATCTCAAGGCGGAAATCAGGCAAGTGTTTGATATTCTTTAACGGAGAGGGGCTTACGCACAGTAATAAGGGCCCAAATTGTACGTTGGGTTTCGAAAGCCGCTTTGCCCTTCGATACTGTTGAGGGTCGTGGCTTCATGGCCTTGATGAAGGCCCTTCGACCTGAACCATTTATCCCATCGCATCTACTGTTGAGCTTGATGTCAAGTCGGCGTTTGTACGCACACGGGAACGGATTGTAAAGCTACTCAGGGTAAGCATGGTCCATTATGTTGTCCAATAATTGACCTACCTGTGCAGGAGTACAAAGGCCGTCTGAACTTCGCAACAGACACCTGGACGTCTCCTAGCCACCATACTTACATGGCTGTCACGGTCCACCTCGAGTTCAATGGAGACACAGTGGCACTTGTTCTTGACATTATTGAAGTTCCTGAGGCAAGCCACTTTACATTGAGCCTGATCAAAGGGGGAAACATTACTGAACGCATGATAGTCACGTGTTAAGCTCGCTGTTGCGTTCCAAAAAATCCTGAAGGACTTTGGCATCGAACACAAAGTTAGTATCACATATTTACGAATGTCAGACGACTTATCTTGATCCTAGATCCTGTCAGTGACATGCGACGATGCATCAAATAATGACACAATGATCAATGAAATGCACGAGCGCATTCCCGCATACAACAAGGTCAATCGCGCTCGTTGTTTTCTCCACGTCTTGAACCTCGTTGCAAGGTCCCTATTAAACAACTTGGCTGCCAGAAAATGAGGCTGAGGACCTAACTATTGAGGAGAAACACGCCCTTCGTGATATCTTGGAGCTGGCAAAGGGGATTCAGAATAAAGGCGATACAATCCAGATAGACTGGGAGGACGAAGACTCCGAAGGTGACGAAACATATGATGAATACCTTGTTGATCAGGTCAATGAAGTGGAACCGGAATTGACACTGACACCAGAGGAGGAGCTGGAGTTGAAGGAAAGCATGGCACCGATTACTCGTACGCTCGTGAAGGTGAGTGATTGAGAACGTACCTCTAACCCCGTAGCTAACACCCTTCAGCTTCGAAAGCTGGCCTTCATCACGACAGATTTGTTGGTAGTATGGAAGGCGCTGCTTAAGAGACTTGGGCTAAGGATTCAGATCATGCCTCAAGATGTGAAGACTTGCTGGAATTCCACCTATGACATGTTACAATTTGCTTTAAAACATAGGAAGGCACTGAAAGAATTCACCTCAGATCTGAGCAACGAGCTCCAGAGGTTTGAGCTTGATGAAATAGAATGGGAAATCACAGAGGAGTTAACGAATGTGCTAAAGGTGAGTTGGATCATCTCGATAGGTCCAACTACGCCACGTTGACTTACGCATGATCATCGCTTCTCCCCCACTGTCTCACCATCCTTTTTCATCGTGACCGTTGTACTCTGCGTCTATGCAGTACCTCAAAGATGGTACCTTGTTCTTTTCACGCGACTCACCCAACCTCCAAACGGTTATCCCCGCAATGGACAAGATTGACAAGTATTTCACCAACCGTCTAGAAGACCCTTCTTTGAATGTTGCCATACGCGCTTTGATCGTCTCAGCTAAGGCTATGCTTGATAAATACTATGGATACGCAGACCATCCAGAGATATATCGCATTGCAACGGGTGAGCGAATTGAAGCATTTATCCGAGCGATACTTTATGACAGTGCCATGTGTCTTTCAAACAGTCTTACATCCTCGCTACAAGCTCAGGTACTTCGAGCAAGCTGGCCGGGACGACAAATGGATTCGGACTTCAAGAGAGTTGGTACGGGACGAGCTCAATCGATCTTGCTCAGATGTACTGGTGAAGGTTGAGGAGGATGAGGCCCGGCTCGATAACGATCTCGATGTGGAGATTGTGGATCGGCCTAAAGGAAAGGCCACAGCGGTACGTCACATAAAGCTGCTCAAAAGCGTTGATTGAACGGGTCTTAAAGAAGAAAGGTAATATATTCGACAAGGGCGATGACTCCGCCTCCGACACGTCTGAGGAGTCGGCACTGGCTCCTGACGAGGAGCTAGAACTCTATCTCAGCACTAGGCCTGACAGGATGTAGCTGACCCGATTCGCTGGTGGAAGGAGAAGCAAACAGTATATCCTCGTTTGTCACAAATGGCAATCGATTTTCTGACCATACCGGGTGAGCATGGTACGCAAATCTCCAAGTTCAGCTGGTTGAATCCTTTACAGGCACCACTGTCGACGTCAAACGCATGTTCGGCCGTGCCAGCATTATCCACTCACAACCACGACGCCTCTTCACTGTCGTATCACCACGGGCCTTCCTCTGTGTTGGATCATGGGGCATGCTTATACGGGCTGAGGATCTGGACGAGGTTAAATAGTTACATCAAATACAAGTATATTGGGTCAGATTCATCGCACCCAGCTTGGCTAGCTCAGTTTCAGACAGTCGACTTTGTAAATTCGTTATATCAAATTTGGACCCGAGTCTCAAATAACGTGGCTTCTGACTGTGCGGTCGAGGTTCTGATTTCACAAGCGTGTATTAACGGATTGTCCAAGAAAACACTTTATCGATCCAGCGACGTTGTGATAAAACGCGTACGATCCAAGGAAAGGACCCAGATGTTTGGGTCTTTAATTCCGCTCCATAGCCTCAACGACATGAACGACTGGAAAAAAGGCGTGATACGGCACCTCAGTACCTGATGTAATGCGATTATTAGTAAATCATACATGTCTTCCCACTGTTTTCCGATCAAGGGAGCGTTAGGTTTTGTGAGAATAGCATCGCGTCATGCGGCCACCAAGTCCGAAAAAGTCTCGTTGAAGTAGTATTAAGTAGTGGTTGCGGAGGGAGATCGACGCCTATAGATAGCATACACACGCTGAGGAATAAACATATAAGGATCGCAATTTGATGGGATGTCATGAGTGAGCTGGCTGCATCCCTACCAGTTCTACCAGGTTGCTAGCATCCATGCCGCAGTGATTATCTTACAGACGAGCCGCCATATCCGGTACTTGTCATCATAGGTCCGAGGCTCGAAGAACCCTCTCCTCTATTGTCTCTTTGACTACTCGAAGACTGGTGCTGCGAGGATGTGCTGCTGCTCGTTGCTCGATAGCTCTGGCGTTGCCGTGGAAAGTGACGCTCCCAATCGTAGGGTCGGGGTTGAGGGTCTGGGTTGCGCTGCCGAGTGAAGAGGTAAGTTCCAAGACTGCCGAGCGCTGCGCCGCTCCAAAAGCCTGGACCATCTCGCGTCCCGGATGACTCTGAGGGACCTGCAGTGTTATTTGTGCTAGGGGGATGTTTGGAATAGGGAGGTGGGGGCCCAGGGCGACGATCATCATGGCCTCCAGGAAACCAGCCGAAGCTGGATGAAGGGGGAGGGCGAGGTATTCGTGGTGGCGCAGACCTAGGCCGTTCATTGAAGCACGGGCCGAGGAACTTGTACAGTACGAAAGCTAGGATCCCGAAACAAAGCCACAGGGCTGCTGTCTCCACTTTCAGGTGGTAAGCATCATCTACCTTCTGGGCGTATCAACACGAAACGGCGTACAAGCAGACCACCCCGCTGGTGAGTTGATATGCGAGGCTGAAGGTCGCAAGGCGTCGGGTACCTTCTGAAGGCGATACTCTAAAGAGCAAGATCCTATATCGGGGTGTCAGGGATGAGGAGAAGTCTAGGCTGTCACTTTTGCGTACCCTTTAGGACGTAAGAGTCGCCGGGGCCAGACCACCCCTCACAAGATACCTGGACACGTCCCAGTCTCAGGGCTTCAGGAAGGTCGGTGTCACACTTCGGCGCGCCACATAAGGATGCCGCAGAGGACCACGACAGGATGTATGATGTGGACGTACCTTCCAATCCACCTCCGTTCCCTCGCCCCCAAGGTTGACACATCGGATCACGTCGGGAGTGAATAACTTGCAAGCGTCGCCCTTGCAAACGAGCTGGCGAATGGGCTGACCTCGCCGGGACAGTGTAGGTTCGCCACTGTACAACGTCAGGGCGGATATGTCTGTGAGTTTGACGCGAGACATGATAGTAAGGGCCCCCAGATGTGTAGTACGAAATTGCTATCCAAGTGTTCAGGATTGATGGTCAGGATGAAAGGGCGACGCTGGTATGGGGGTAGACGAAAGTCTCACAGTTTCATATAATAGTGCCGTAGCGTACGTTATCGGCAGGACGGGACGAGCTATTAATTATAAGCTTCTGTCAAGGCCACGTTGATATCGCGAGGAGTGACGTGGATGGTGCAAAAAAGGAGACCGTTACACGAGGCCATCCCCATTCGAGTCAGAAACAGATTAACTTGCGCCGCCGAATCACAAGCATCTGATCGTATGCATACGATTAGGCAATTCTAGTGTAGCAAGTCTATTGTCAACTCAGATGGACACCCCCACACATCCCAGGGCTGCATCCCCAACAACTCGCTATCCCGATGCCCAACGTCCGTAATACAAACAAACAATGCTCATCACACCTCACCCAACACAAAACCACTAGCAACTACAATAAGTCGTATGTCGCCGGATTTGCCCCTTGAAGCGAGGCTTCTGTGATAGAGATACTCAATGATACCTCCGACCAGACGCGCAATCGAGAAGGCTGGTGTGTTGAGAAACCCAATAGCGAAAGCCACCCCCGACGGGATCCACTTGGCGTACCATAACCCACGCCTGGACGCATGAGTCTTGAACACAGAGATCAAAGCAAAGATGACCGCGGAGGAAAACATAAAGACCGCGCTCTTTTCGGGAAGGCTGCCGTTGCCTGTCCGTCAGGTCAGCAAAGGCGAAGCAGTCACAGCATGCAAGGAAGGGGACCCACGAAGTAACCTGGCGAGATTGAGCCACACGTAGGCAGTTGGGGCGGGGAACGTGGGGCCGGGGATCGTATACGCTTTATTGTATAGTATGAAAGCCGTTACTGTGACTGGGATAGAGAGTGTAGATCCAATGAGCTGGCCATAGAACTGTGCTCTCGGAGAAGCTTGTATTAGATGTCCAGTTTTCAGATCTTGCATGAGATCCCCGGCCTATGGTGGGTATCACTCAAACAATATACACGCAATGAAACATTGTCAACCCACTGTTGTGCCCCAGCTTCAGCCACTCCACCAGCGATGATATTGGCAACGACGTTTCCGGGCTGAATGACTGCAAATAACAGTTGGCTGATCTTTCCTAGTCCACTGACGGGATTCAGATCCGTTTCTCCGAGTGCACGAACCCTTTCAGGAGTCAAGGACAATTTTTAGGCAGGTGATGTAGGACATACCCTAAAATACTTAGCAGTGCTCCCAAAACGAAAGAAAGCAGTGTGGCCCAAGGCTTGATACCCTCCTTTCCAAAAATAAGCCAGACAATGAGGATTCCGGCAACTGTGCAACAAGCGATACCCCAAAGCACCCATCGGGCAGGTACTAGCCTATCATCCGTTTCCAACTCGGAATCGGGGCCTGTTTTGTAGTGATCAGCTTTGCGCTTTGTAACAAGCCTGCTTGCAGATTCCCAGGTAGCGGGGATCAGGGCGACCAAGCTGTCGGATAACATTATTGCCAAAGAAGTCCATAGAATCCAGCCCCGAGCCCCACTCGTCATGTCCCCAACGGGTCCTGGAGCCCAGTTATAGTACACGGAAAGGGGTGACAGAAACCCCCATCCGACTAGCATACCCTCCAGGGATATCAATTTAAAAAAAATAGCTTCAAGTGGCCAACTTACAAGATTCATGCTCAGAGTGGTGGGAAATCCCATTATAATACCTGTATGCGTGACACTCAACGAGTTGCACCAGAATTCAAGCGTCAAACTTACCTTGTCCCACGTATGACAAGCTCGGAGTAAAGGTCCAGAGCCAATGTCGAGCTAAGTAACTCCCAAATAAAGGAAGGGCGAATATTACAGGGAAAAAATAAGCCGTTAACTACATAGAAGCCTCAAATTCAGTATTGGTTTACGGGAGAGTTGAACTCGGTTACAGTAAGCACGCCTGAGGCAAAGAAGCTCCACGTGAGTGTAAACAAGGCTGCCTTTTGAGGCACTTCGCTTGTTTCGGTTTCGGGGTCTTGTCTATCATCCGTAAGGTCTGATGGGGGTGACGGATCCTCTCCTGTAAGGTCAGAGGGCTGTATCCCCGCCTGTGTCCTAGTCCGGGGTTTGTTATAGGTATATTGTGAAGCACCGATATGACTTGTGCAGTTGCAGTTCCTGACGGGAACGCGAGCTGTTCATCAACAATCTGCCTTTATTGAGATTCTCCACTACTTCGAACAGATCACTGGTCAACTTACCACTCTCTTTCGTATTGGGGGTGATATGAAGACGCTAAAAGATCGTCAGTTTTGTACGTTGCAGAAGGGAACCACCTGCCCGAAATAGGCGACGGCGCAAGACCAAGCAACAGCGGAGTCCAAGTCAAGCTGAGTGGATGAGACCCGTCTTCGTGTTCATTGAGCAAGCTCAATGCTGGGATAATGCCGACAAACCCTGCTGCCAGCGGCATCTAATGTGTGTCAGAAGATGTCACTCGCAACATTCATGAGTTGACAAACAGTCCCAGTTGCAACAGCTGTCGATTGGATTACCACTGTTTCTTGAGGAGTGATGGGTATAGCCAGAAGCTTGGATATCAAAAAGCCAATAATGCAGACTGAAGAGACATCCTAAAAACAGAGATATGTGAGCAGGAACCAGGATCAGAGGTGATGCTGTACATGCTGATCCATCCTGTTTGTAGTCCGAAATATAGGTTTGTGAACAGAGCAGGCAGCCGATGAGCAAGCCAGAAGGACGGCACGAGGCTCCAGAAGGTTCAGAAACCTACTTAAAGCTAACGCGTCGATACTCACCGTCAATCTGGACTCGCGGAAGATATTAGTCGGCTCCTGGAAGCGTGAGAGAAGCGCGTGAGCGACGCGAAGCCAACAAGGTCCCCAAGCGACCAAGCGACTTACGCACCGAAAACGCGAAAGAACTGTATGAAGGGAGGAGATACGAGACATGTGTGTCGATTATCTAGTTGGACGATATACTTTGCTTGCCTGAAGTTACTTAAGTCACGTCATTCATGGTTCTATTAGTGTGTTATGTTATGTTATGCCGCAAAATCGGACCTGTTGGGCTATACTGTATTTGGTATAAATCAGATTAGATTAGATTATCACAATCCAGATTAGGATCGGCGTGACTCACCGATCCGTTTCTAGGCACTCCTCCATCTACTTCTTTCATCATGGCTCAGAAAATTAGGTTCGCAGAGGGTTTGCTTAGGTCTGTCCCAGAGCCTGGCCAACTCGTGTGAGTTTCGTTCGTCTCCGCGCTTCATTCATTCGCAAGCGTCATTTCTTCAGACTACCAAAGATGGAGAAAAAAACATCCTTATCACTTCCGCTCTCCCGTATTGCAATAATGTCCCACACCTCGGTATATTGCGCACCCATTTTTAAAGCCATTTACTCACGTGTTCACCTTGCACCAAGGAAACATTATCGGAAGCATTCTCAGTGCCGATGTCTACAGCCGGTGAGCCCTATCGTACCCATCACCACACCCTGCTGGACAACCCTACCATAGATATTCTCGTGAGTGAATACCTGCGTTTTATGAGACAAGATGAAGAGACTTTGCGTAGGCACCCGAAACCGAAGAACACTGTATGTATGCGGAACCGATGAATATGGCACAGCCACAGAGACTCGGGCTTTGAAGGAGGGTATTTCTCCAAAGGTGTTGTGCGACAAATATCACGAACTCCACCACGAAACTTACAAGTGGTTCGATATTGGGTACGCAACTATCCTTGGCTACTTTTCGGATGACCTCAATGGCAGTAGGTTCGACTACTTTGGACGCACATCCACGCCCCTACATAAAGAGTACGCTAGGCTGTGCTGACATGGGTTGGCTTCCTAACTGAGGGACAGGATATGCCAGGAGATCTACTTGAATCTGAAGAAACAAGACCACCTTTTGCGACAAGAAAAAGAACAGACTTATTGCGAAGATGATCAGAAGTAAGCAAACCATACACTCGTCAACGTTCTAGTGTCCAATTGTAGGCAGGTTTCTCGCAGATCGCTTTGTAGAAGGCATCTGTCCACATTGCAATTCGGATGTAAAGTTCTGGTTCTCTTCAAGTACGACTGCCTTTCTGACTATTTATTAGGCCGCCCGTGGTGATCAGTGTGATACCTGTGGACGGACTCTCGATGCTGTGGAAATTATCAACCCTCGTTGTATCCTCGACAAGGCACACAAGGTCATAACTCGCATTTCTGCCCATATGTACGTGCGCCTAGATGCAATCCAGCCTCGAACAGAAGAGTGGATCAAAGAGTCGTGGAGAAAGGGAAAGTGGTCTCCGAATTCCGTAATCAATAGTGACGGCACGCTTATCGACGCGCGGCTTAAGAGCGGTCTGCGTCCCAGCCCTGTCACCAGGGATCTCAAATGGGGTGTCCCCGTTCCCGTGACAGATGACGACCCCGATCAAGACATGAAGGGGAAGGTCCTCTGTGAGTGGTTTATGTCAACTCGTCTCCGCGCGCGGTTTAACGAATTTCCTCTAGATGTCTGGGTGAGAACGCTTCATCTCGTGATAACGCATCACCTAATCACCCATAGTTCGACGCTCCTATAGGTTATATTAGCATAACCGCGAATCTCACACCTGAGTGGAAACAATGGTGGCTGAACCCCAAGAACGTTCTTCTCTACCAATTCATGGGCAAAGACAATGTGTATTTCCATACAATCTATTTCCCATCAATACAAATTGGTGATGGAAGGGATTGGACTTTACTTCACCATCTCTCTACTACGGGTCAGTGCAAAGGTTGATTGCTATTAGTCTGCCTGAACTCCTGTTTTCAGAGTATCTGACCTACGAAGGCGGAAAGTTTTCAAAAAGTCATAACCGCGGGGTATTCGGTCCAGCTGCGAAGGAGACTGGCATTTCTGCATCTGTATGGAGGTACTATCTACTGTCGACCCGCCCCGAAACCCAAGATGCGTCGTTTTCCTGGGATGATTGTGTAAGCTGACTCCATCCGATGGGCAGGTTATGAACTCATCCATGTACTAGGTGGCGGCAAACAACAATGTCCTGTTGAATAAGTGCGCTGTCTTCGTTGTCCAGGTTACGATGTTGTTGATATCCTCAGCTTTGGAAACTTTGTCAACCGAGCTCTCAAATTTATTTCGACACAGTGCGGAGGTGTCATTCCAGAAGGTGACACTCCCGGCCCTCTCTCGCCTAACGATGAGAACGACGCCGAGTTTGTTACCGATGTCAACGGCCTTCTGAGGGTTTATACGGAAGCCATGGACGCAGTTAAACTCCGGCTCGGCCTTCAAACGGTCATGCATCTCTCACAGCGTGGCAATCTATATTTGCAGTCCTCTGGCCTTAACAAAGCACTTATGAACGAGAACCCGACACGCTGTGCAAAGGTCGTCACGCGCGCCACGAACCTCATCTATGTGCTTTCCACACTTGTCTACCCCTTTATGCCCTCGATCTCCGCTTCCATCTTGGCGCAGCTCAACGCACCGGCCCGCGCGGTACCTGACACATTCTCAATCGACCTCTTGCCCGGCCACCATATCGGTAGGCCAGAACACCTGTTCAAGAAGATTGAAGAGAATATGGCAGATGTTTGGCGCGCTCAATTTGCGGGGGGAGGTGCTGCACCAGTGGTGCGCGCTGCGAATGAGAAGCCTGTGACATCCAAGCGTAAGGCGGCAGCTGCAAAGAAATCGGCACAAGACGTGGACGGAGCGGATGGACCCAAGTCTGCTGAAGTACTGGCACTGGATGCAAAGGTCACTGAACAAGGTAACCTTGTGCGTGAACTCAAGGCTAGGACACCTAGGTCCAAAGAACTAGAGGAAGAGACTGCGGCTGCTATTGCAGACCTGAAGAAATTGAAAGCCGAACGCGTAGCCCTGTCTAACTAGACCAGCGCACGAAGGAAGTCGTGTATGAAACGTTGATCGGATCAACCGTTGTACCCACGCATAATACAAGTAGAGGATTCACGTCTGGGAATTAGTGTAGCCACGTAGTAGCATTTTTTCGCTGTAAAGGATACCGGTGTGAAGATCTTGTTGATGTACAGTAGTGTACATCGCCAGTACCACTTGCCCACAGGCCTTTATACTTAAGGAGAAGGTCGACTTCATCTCGGCCCACACTTAAGTCAGTCAGTCAGTTGTCCGTGTCGTCCGTGTCGTGCAAACGAAAACTACCTCCTTCCTATTTTGGTCCGGGTCATAAGCTACTTTCATTTCATCTTACAGCTCAACGATGACTTTTGAGTCCGCAACTCCTGAGCTCCACACCACAGAGGAGAACATCGTAGTGAGCCTTCCTGACCATTGCTTTGTAGCTTAGTGCTTGCTGGCGAATGCTCAGGCCCTTGCAGATCAAGCAGAGACGCAAACGACTGCTGGTTCCTGAGCCTCCCGTAGAGGAGTCTTGCATGAGAGCACTTCTAAATACTATTGTTCCCTTCCCTGACTTCCCGTCTGCCGACGCCGACACTGGAGAAGGCACCTCTCCTCGGGGATTGTTCACGTTCGAGGAAAAGGCTGGCGAAGGTGGCACGCTGGCTACTAGCCGGTCCCCTCTCTAGCTTGCTCTCACTCTGTCTGCAATTGCAACCCCAAGTGACGAAGGCCGACCCGTCACTGTCCACGAGTTTCTGCAGGACATGACAAGCAAGTCTGTTCGAAAATATGGCCGCCGAAATCGTCTTGGCACGGTCAAATTAGACGTCGGTCGCAGCGAGGATTCAAGCAGTCCAACAGACCTGCTCCGAGTCGTTTCCCTGCCGAAAATCCATGTGACAATCGTATCTCTGCTCTTCCCGCATACCACCCGAACATGCTTCCCGACTGATCGCACACCTTCGTCGGCGCAAAAAGCATCTTGCAAAGCCCCTTTCTCAACGACTGTTCGAAGCTGACATCTTCTCCAGCGGGACGTCTTCACGCCCCACTGGCACGCCCCAAGATCTCGCGCATATACCCACTCGGCAGCCGTTGCAGTTCGTCACCTCATCGAACTTGACTCCGTCCTTGGAAAGTCGCCGGACCCGAGAGCGACGCCAGTAGATGGTGCTAGACGGGGCACCGTGACCCCTGCTGAGATGCTTGCGGTCTCCATTGCTCCCGTTACCTCGCCGAATGCCGCATCAGGTGAACCCCCGAGTCTAAACAGGGCAGTCACCACGCAGAGGGCACGACCACTTGCAGGTAGCTCTGGCGCCGTTTTGGCTTCTAGAAGAAAGGTATTCCGGGCACATGGCGGGAAGCAGAGTCTAGCGCGGTCGCCACCTGGTCCCTTCCAATACGCCCGGCTACCTCTCGTGCAAGTGAAAATTCATCAAGGAGCCATGCTACCCTAATATCCCGTTGCTTATTCTGGTTCGGGACCGCATACTAGTGTCCAAAGCTGGTTCATTTAACGTCTACCACCACCCACTGGCATGGGTCTGGTGATATTGATAACCCCTTACTCGCGAACGTGATTCGTCATGTCTGTGCTATTGTGCAAGATACGCCCACTTTCTTCGTGAAACGTTTTTTTCTCGATCATCTACTATTCACGGCTGGTGCCCGTCACCGGTTGTTTTCCATCCAGCAGTCAGTTCCCAAATCTTCTATATACATACCTCCATCGTGGCCTTCGTAGTGCTTAATTTCTGTCTCGTGTCCTAATACATATTGGCTGTGCGTCCGCCTCGAGGCTTCAATTCAGGCTCTTAGGGGTTGCTTGGATGTCCAGTACAGTACTATCTTGAAGGCGTAAACATAAAAATGAGAAGAAGGGCTTCTCGGTCCTGCTAACTGTACTTCTCGACATCTTGTCGCCGTTCTGGGTTCTTGGGCGTGTATCTAATCAGCTTCGAGAGCGTCCGTGCGACAGCTGGCGCCAAGTTTGCGCTCTCGAGTTTCCATAGATTATTCTTCCGGATCATCTCCACGTAATCATTACCTCTAAATCACACAATTCTTTTCACACGATCACCACTCGAGGCTCCGTCCAATGTGTTCCATTATCGCCTCGCTCGTGATATTACAATAAATACAAATGTGTTACATACAGATAGATACGCTTGAGTCAAAAGGTTAGCGTACACACACGTTAATGCAGACCACTCTACAGAAGCGACCTCCGATAAGGTAAGCTTAAGAAGGCGGGCAAGACAAACTACACCTTGCTCATGCGAGTAGGATGACAACTGCATCTCGATCAATGCTCACCATGCGTCCAGCGTTTGTGACTCTGATCCACCATGCCGTGGTAAGCCGCGCCGCTGTGGTGTGGGAGTTCGCGACTTGGCTCGGGTGGCATGCATTTTTGGGTATGTGAGTTCAAGGCGACGGAGGAGCTTCGCTTCTATCTCGTCGAACTGAGAGGAGGCACGCTCTTCTCGTGAGAGAATGAAACAAAGATACACGGAAAAGAAAGCTCACTCTTGTCCCTTCGGGTAATGGGATGGTTCGACAGACCGTTCTTTCTTCGACATCCCGGACTGTCATGCCCTCGTCGATCTCTCGTTCCGTGACCTTGACGGACTTCCAGCTGACTTCAAGTCGGGCGGGAAAAGGATGATATGTGACGTTCATATCTTCTTTTGCGACTCCTGGAATGTCAAACTTGGCGGTGACCTGGAGCAAGCTCAAAATATGGTCGCGATAAGCGCGTCGATCGCTGCGACTCTCACCCTGGTGCCATCAGGAGAATCCTTGAATTCGATGCTATGAAAAGGAAACGTGGGTCGTATCATTCACTCTCGCACACGTGTAATGTAAATGGCTCACATCGATTCTGCCTCCTTAACGGAGGTGCTGGAGAAGGCACGCGTCCGACCGGCGGCGTAGACGGTTCTAGTAGCAAGCCTCTCAAAGGTGAATGGATAATCGGAGGAGATCGCTCCCTCTGCAGCGACTTGATCTTTGAAGGAGAGGCGGCCATTTCGCGTTCCTTGGCCTTGCGTACCGCGCTCCACACTCGGTTCAGCGACTCTGACTCGTCAGGAGTCACGGGGCCCGAGGAGCTCGTCGAGGCTTGAGAACAAAAGGGGGGAGTTGAAAAGGGCTCGGGTGCCATCGGTCGGTTTCGAGGGCGTTGGAGATCGAGCGAGTCGCTTTCTTCACCTGAGCTATGCGATGCCGGCTGCGCTGCGAATGTTCTGTCGAAAGCCTCCCAGGAACGTAGAAAATCGTCAGAGATTTTACGGCTGCCAGCGGGCATTATGAGGGTGTGGCCGTTAGCAGCAGAGGCACCGGTTGGCGCGTAGTACTTTACGCACAAAGGGCGTCCGGATGAAAAGCGGAGAATTGAAGGTCCGAAGACCTAGGCTATTCTTACAGCGCCGATGAGTTTTTCACTTGAGACTCCACCTGTCTCCCTTGAGGCACGGTGACAGTGGAGATGAGAAAACCGCACTGGGAAAAGGAATGGGAAGAGAGACGATCGGGAAACGAGCTGGAAAACGTATATGAGCCGTTTATCGTTCGTAAGAAAAGATTGCGAGAATCGGATACACACCTCTGATAGTGTGCAGGTATAGGAAAAGATGATGCAGGATAGGCCAGCAAAAGGCAAACACATGGCCCTCCGGATTTTGTACCCGACCTCGCACAGACCATGAGGCAGGTGGCTGGTGGCACCTCACTCTCTCCGATGACCTCTAAGGACACGCAGACGGCACGCGCCGAATGAAATAGCGTAAGAGGCTGTTATTGTGGGATCATATGCACAACTGGCCTGGACAGTGGATAGTGAATGGTGTGACGGATCAAGACCAAGTTGGCTTACGGAGTGGAGTGGAGAGAAGCCTGAGAGCGGAGGAGGATAGCTCATCCTTCGATGGTGGGACTTTGAATCATTTCGATAAGAGAAATGGAACACCTTCCAATGAAAATGTAATGTGATTGAAGTAAAGAACTACCAGCGTGAATTGATTGTTCTCGAGGGCAATTGTTGCTACACTGTGGCTAGCATGACACACACACCCTCCTCGGCCATTTAAAAAGACATGGACCCGGGAAAGGGTTCTTATCGTCGTAATGGTTCACCTCACATCACCTCGGAACGTCTTCATCGCCACCTTTATCAGCATCTTCGCGTGGGCCATAGATGGCGCCGAACACACGGATACCCATGCAACTGCCTGCCTTGTCCCTGGACATGCCGACACCTGTTCTAGTTTCGGTAGATCTATTTCCCCTCCATACCAAGGCACCACTGTGGGTAGACTTTCGAGTTCTGGTTAACATCGAAGGAGAATGATTCCACAACTTGCTTGATGAGGTTTCGATGGGTCTACGTTTCCACTCGACATGAAGCAAGCCGTAGGAGACCTTCGTGCGTTAATGCTCTTCGGCGAACTCGACGATCGCGAGATTCTCGCGGATTCCTTGGCGGAGTTTTTGATATGCGCACGTAATTTAAGAAAAAGTTTGGTGCGGTTCTACTCCAGGGTCAGGGATACCCTTGATAGGTAAGTAAAGACCTACCCGGAAGACGAGCTCTCACGACCCTCACCAGCGTGCTTCTTGCCCGCGGGCATGCTCTTCGTGTAATGGAAGGCACCAGCCCTGAGTTGCCCAGCGTCTGGTTTCAGCATTTTTTTCCCCATACAGTTGTCAGTAAGGAGAGGGTAGCAAATAACATTCGAGTATTTGCCAGCTTGATGGACTCAAGACAGATCGCCTTGCTCTCGGGGCAGAAACCCCCCTTGCGGACATCATAACATTAGAAGAGCTACTGGAGAATATACAAGTGGCTATCTCAAGCTATACCTCTCAAAAGAACTTTGACAAGGTTGACACCCATTCCACCTATGGGAGGCACTTGGAGAGAACCGAGTGACTCATGTGAGGGTGGATGGGAACCGGAGGTTGCTACAAGACGGCTTTCAGAACAGCACCCTTTCCTACATGACTTCAGCGCTGAGAACCTTAAAGAGAGCGAAGAAGGAATTTGGAGAGCTTCAACAGCGTGTGGCCACCCGAGAGGAAGGAGAGAGGATATCGACCTGAAGGAATGTCTAGAGCACTTGCAAGACAAGTGGTAAAGAGACAGGAGCGAGCTATGGAGGTAAAGACCGTGACGCGTGATGAGCTTGTTGTGACAAGATATTCCCTCCATTCCAACCGTGACCCGCGGTGTTGCGTGCTAGTACTGCTTACTCTCAATGGATTGGATTCAGAGGAACAACCCTTACGGCCCACCTCCTGGTCCGCCACCGAGGTATGGTTGATAATATTAACCGATTTAGCTATCTCACTTTTAGCATCTGGCAGTCATCTTGGTCCTCCTCCTGGCCCGCCACCGAAGTATGGTTGATAATGCCAAGCGCTTTGTCTATCTCACTTGTAACACAACATAGTTATGGCCCTCCTCCTGGTCCTCCTGGTCCACCACCCATTCCGATGAACAGCCGCCCATGGCCCCCTCCGTATCCCGGACCTGGTGGAATGCCGCCCCCGGGCCCTCCACCTGGCCATCCATAGTAAGTTTATATCGACCATGTCAACGGCCAGACATCACGGTTCCGTATTTAACAGTATGGGTCACACTGGAAACTATGGTCCACCTCGTGTGTATCATTTCATGACTTAATTGGAGATGACGTTAGAACCAGGGACGGGTAGATGGGCCTCCTGCCCCTCCCCCTCCGTCGGGGACACAGCACTACGGACCTCAACTTCAAGGATCTCAGCAACAACAACTGTCTTACCAGTACTCGCAATGCACTGGAAGCAAGAAAGCCCTATGCGTATGTTCTATCCCAGGTTCTGAGGTCGGTGCGAGCGGGCTCACTTCAGGCCGACTAGATTGGGATCAACTATTTGAGACAGTCAAACGAGTTGGGAGGGTGCATCAATGACGCTCGTAACATGGAGCGGTTCCTATGCGGTATTTTCAGCTTTCGTGCCTCTCGCAAATTTGCAGCCTCATCTCCCACTTTAGAGAGATTTGGCTACAGGCGTGAAGATATTGTAGTACTGACCGATGATCAACATGATCCACGTTCGGTACCGACGAAGGCTAATATTGTAAACCTTTTTCTATGAAGCTTCCTCGTTCTCACGATGTACTCGAAGATAAGGGCGATGCAATGGTTAGTAAGTGATGCGAAACCACACGACTCCTTGTTTTTCCATTGTAGGTTATTTTCTTATAGAGTTGGCATTCTACCACTGAACTGTTGTCTAGATTCTGGGCATGGCGGTCAAACGGAAGACTTGGACGGCGACGAAGACGATGGATATGATGAAGGTTTCTCATGGCCTCTTGACTCTGACTTTGCACTAACAGATGTTTGTTAGTCATCTACCCTGTGGATTTCGAGAAGGCAGGGCACATCGTAGATGATGTAAGTAAATTTGCAGCGGCCTCGTTGTGCTTGCTAAATCTTTGTAGGATATGCACAATATCATGGTGAAACCTCTTCCTCCTGGCTGCAGACTCACTGCCATCTACGATGCAAGTTGGATTTGCATGTGCTGTTTGAGCTATACTGATTCGAGATGATAGTCCTGTCATTCTGGTACTGCATTGGGTGAGCTCTCCCTGTCCGATGAATATGATATTTTGTGACACTCCTACGAAGATCTGCCCTATATCGTACGTGATGCCCGACTCGGTCCACTCAACCGACTGTAAACTCTTTTCGTTGTCTCAGTATTCTACAGAAGGCAAATTGAAGGAACCCAATCTTGCTGCGGAGGCAGCTCAGGGCCTTTTCGGTGCCGTGACATCCTATGCACGTGGCGACCTTGGTGGTGTTTTCACATCTGTCAACACTTTATTCAAGTCCGCGACCACGGGAAGGAATGCAACACAGAGGGCCCGTGCAACTAAAACAAGCCCAGCTGATTGCGTGCGACGCTTTGTTTCCTTCTATTCACGCTGCTCAGGTGATGTACAGATATCGTGGAGTGGATGCAAGGACTCGCAGACGAGTGCAGATGCCGTCGAGGCAGGTGCTGCTACGGGTGCCATGAGCTATGTAGGCAGCTCTCCCGTTCTTCCGGTTGTAGTATTACTCTAACGTGATTAAATAGGCCTTTATTTTGGCGCTGAGTAAATATCGCCTTGGAAGAATTTCAGACGCCTCTAACTGACCCTATCAGCCCAGCAACCTCAACAGAGCTATCAGCAACTCCTCGTGTCTATTCGGTTATTGCCTTCTCTATCTATCCCCGTGCACAAAGTCTAACGTTGTCCAATCAGTTCTATCTTGGGTCCAAAATATGCCCAGAGGCCTCAGGTAAGCAAGGTGGAGGTTCTTGTGCTCAGTTCGATCTCACCTTTGGTTGCTCAGCTTTCTTGTTCTCACCCATTGGTATGAACGGTATATTTGCATTTCCGGGAAAGATTGCTCAAGGGTTCCTAGGACACATCCCTGCTATTCATCGCTTAACCTCGCGGCCCATACTGATTCTGGTGGACGTTGTAAATATTTCGATTTGTTGTAAAGCTGGGAGAATCGAATCCATAGTCCCGTCGAGCTACTGTACTTGTACTTGGAACGCAGGTCTATCCAGATGATGACAAGTGTAGCAACCCTACCGAACAAGGCCCACAACGGTACTGGGTGTCTGGGCGTTTGGATCCTGTGCCGAGCACCCTTGGATGGGTTGTACCCTCAGTCCGTATGCGCTCGGCTGACACGGGTGGCATTACCTTTGATACTAGTACGTGTACCGAAAATTTAAAGGGGACCGTGCCCGTTTAGTGGACACCGGGTACTGGCGTGGGCTGCAAGAGCACAGGGTTTCAACCGGATTAAGAGCGGGTGCCGAGAACTAACCTCACCCGTGTACATACGCAGAGAATTGCGCCTGAGATGAACCACGCAGAGTGCTACGTCGCAAACTTGAATGCTTGAATGCCTGGCGGAATTGCTACTCGTATCTCATAGATCTTATCGGCCATGTTTGGGATAGATATATACCCGACACCGCTCGAACGCTGGTCCATAAGGTCTGCATCGTTGCCATCACTGGCACATTTCTTGTTGAAGGTCTCATGAGAAGACTAAGACTTCCATCGCAAAGCTTGAGGCCTGAGTAGCCGTGATGATGCAGAGGTCTTAAGATCTCAAGCTCTCAAGTGTCATGGTCCGCAGTACACTGGTTACCCTAAAAGTGAAAGTGTCAAACAATGACGACGACAGAGGGACTCAGGCATGCACTGAAATGGCACAACTACTGTACAGTACCAACTAGTTTGTGCACGCCACAGCTGCACAGGCGCTCAACCACTCTTAACCCTCCACTGTGATCGATCTTTTCTAAAGCTACCCAAATGACCCCGAATCCTTATGTCAAATACTCCGATGCCCAGATTTCCCCGCTATTGATCATTACCACAGCTCACTGCCACAGATCAGCCACGCTCAGGTAGCCGAAACGCAACCGAACTCGCTCCCACTCCAGATTACTGGTACGTATCTTTATGACCGCTCTGAGAAGTACTAAATCACTTTCCCCTGCCGTACTACCAGCCTCTCGTATCACAACATCCCTTTATGCGAAAAGGACCGTGCTAAAAGATATCCTTGTTGGAAGACAGGAAATAACCTGTGAACCTCAACCCAGTTCGTCTTTTTTTAAACAAATTCTTACACATGTGTCTGGCTGAGCATCTTATATCTAAGACTTGATATTGTTTTAGGCAATGCGGATGGACATGCCAGAAATCCGAAGGAGCCGGCCACAGTCTTAACGATCACCGTGTCCGCAAACGCGAGTTCCCTTCTGACTACGACAGTCAACACCCCGAGTCCCCCAGTGGACAGCCCAATCACCGAAGGAGGGTTATGCATCCTATTTTCCAATCTAACCCTGAAACCGCGCAACTCATGGAAATGACCGCTCCTAGTCGTTTCTCCAGGGCGGGTGATCGTCCCATCGAGAGCGGTACTCATGTGGGAACAGTGGCGGACAGCCAGGCGGAGATGTCGCGTCCTCCCGACCATGCTGAGGAAATTATGGATACGGTGGAAACCTGGAAGAGTGCCACTCATTTTATCAAGGGTGATGGACACTATCAGTCCAATCGTCAAAGAAATATACCCAGTACCTTTTTTCTCTATGACTCGCTAAGCTAATTTCCACCACTCAGCTGCAACCGCGTGCCAGCTCAGCATGGACTCTGCTCTCAAATATTCCCGAGGTGCGTGTCCTTGCCTTGTTGGATGATATGGCACACTCACCCCTTCTCTTCTCTTCTTCTTTTCTTTCTTTCTTTCTTTCTTTGCTCGCTGGTAGGATTTGGTACACCAGTTACAGTGTGACGACAATGCAAATTCAAATGCATCCAGTATTGCCATACTAGATACATTTGAATTTGCAATGAGGCAGATGTTTTGAGGAACATCCAACCGGCGTCCACGCAAGCAAAAATCCTCGATGAGCTGCTACAGTGTGTCTCCGAGTGTGCCAACTTGATCAAATCGTACGCGTTTACCGAATCGTTTGTCGTCCTGACCTCTCTCGTTGCTCATTATTAACATGTGATTTTCAGGTAAGCAGGCTTCGAAAAATGCTGAACACCGCACGACCCTCGTCCGACTACGAGAACTACGAGAAAATGTTTTCTACATGTCACCGCTGGCGCTGCTGTCCCTCAAATGCGGAACGATGTGAGAACACAGGTAGCGGAGATGTCGGACCAAGCGTTGGAAACTGGTGCGTCATTCTAGCAGTCACAAGATCTCCGATTCGTGCTGATAAGAGCAACGCAGAATTGGGTGCAATAATCGGAGACAGCCCTGCTTTGGGGGGATGGCGATTGAACGATAGGAAGGGCTGTCATCCAGACACACGTAGATGTTTCTTGGACCACATCATCAAGTGGGTTGAGAATCTTGAATCTGAATGTGCCTCGTTCTCCTCGGCCAGGCAGGCACAGGAAAGTCCTCAATTGTACACGAGGTTGCACTTCACTTCGACAAGGCGTGCCTCGGTTCCTATGTTGCCTTTCGGCGGAAGGAACAACTCAAAGATGAGGCTTATCATTTCTTCGTATCACCCGGGATCATCGTAGACTTTTTAAATGGCTCCTGCTTGAACCACTCAAGAGCCTACCACTTGGTCATCCAATGCTTATCGTAATCGATGGATTGGATGAGAGTGGTCACATCAGCGGAAATGGTCTGCACACATTACTTGCTCAATGTCTCATCGACCTCCCGCCAAACTTCCGTGTACTCGTCACCTCGAGGTCGGAAGATGGTATCAACTGGTTCGCCAATGCGCGGTCCGTCCGTACCCTCTATATGGATGATGCCCAACTGGCTGCCGATACGGAGCTAAATATTGGTTTGTATCTTCGGAAAGAGCTCCCTGAGGACGTCTTCAAAGACTATGGTGGCAAATTAGTGAAGGCGTCGGAGGGATTGTTTCAGTGGGCCACTGTTGCAAGCGGTTTCATAAATAACTCTGGCCTTAGTGACAACGAGTGTGTACAACGCCTCTTGGGACACTCTCGAGGTCAGGGTGGCGAAGGTCTGTTGGACAACTTGTACGAAGAAGTTCTCAAAGAGTACTTCAAATCAGAGGAAGCGCAGAATCTATTTCGGTCCGTCATGGGTCAGCTTTTTGCTGCGGCCGAACCGCTCTCCATCCATTCGCTAATCGCTCTGCGACGGCATGCACCCACTATTGACCCCGAGGATTCCAATCGGGTTCCCAAAATGCTCCGTCACCTCAGCACGCTGCTGAGCGACGTCACTCCATCGATCAAACACGTCCCATCATTCCCCTCCATACCTCATTCTGTGACTTTCTGACAAGCAAGACGGGCAATGTGTTTTATGTGGATCTTGCAGATGCCCACCATCAGTTGACACATTCCTGCTTTGAATTCATGCTTGATAACCTCAAATTCAACATCTGCAAACTGGAGTCGTCATATCTGGCCAACAGCGACGTCCCAGACTTAAATTCTCGAATCGCCTATTATATTCCATAATGTGTCCGCATCATTGTATATTTGGATGGCACCAAAAATTCGAGCTCTGCCTCCCAGTCGCTGAAAGTGGATACTCTACCTTCTCTATTACACTGAGGCTTTTCTATCATTCCCACTTTTCTCCTTCGAAGAACTTGACCAACTTAGCCATCTCAATTTCCAACGCCCCCGGCCATGCACTCTGGTCGTTCCTCCCGGCGACCGTCACCCCCCACGATGGTCTCCGTCACTAAATAAGTCCCTAGAAATATCCAAGCCCTGGCATAGTGCGCGCTGGACCTGGCCAGTCGGAGTAAGTTTACTGGTTCAAACCGAGTCGCCAAGCGGTTATAACAAGACAGCACCAGTATTCCCATTCCCCATTTATAACAACGATGCAGACCCCGTTGATGACTAGGCATTCCCACTGTTCGTATCCATTCACAACTTCTGTATGTGCAGTAATTGTCTCGGAACTGGTCCTTGTGACCGAAGTAAATGGCGATGTTGGTGGAAACCGTATCGTAAGGGGATGTCTAGAGTATTGTATTGCGACGTCTAGGTGGAGAGCAACAAGTACGAGTTACAAAGAATAACACAACTATGAATCAGAAATAATAACTGAATTCCATCCGAACGAACGCTGGGCATCAAGACATTGGCACAGCTGCGTCAAGAGACTTGTGCAAGTAAATGTAATGGGACAGAAGCACTAGGCAGAGGTATGGCCACCACGTTTCTACACCTTGGGCCTGTGACACCGGACGCTGACGAGTCGTGCTTGCCTATTATCTCCGAAAGGAACGGCTTGTGGGGTTGATTCGATACTATTGATATCTCCCTCCTCGTCATCATGATAGTCGCGATAGGCATTGCGAAAGTCTGTGCTCCGGTGTGAGTGCTGAGCACCCAAAACAAGCGCCGTGAGTCTGCGACCGTAGACCTGGATGCTGCTCAGAAGATGCACGACAAGGAGAAGGGGATAAACGTACGCATCCGGTGTCTAAACCCACAGCCCATCTATGTATGTCCAATCCACGCGAGGCGGCGTGGCCATAGATTACTGTAGATGGATGGCAAGGGAGCGTGTTTTCTCCCTTCTGCGCCCCTCGCTCGAACCCTACGCATCGAGATACTGTCTGATTCCACACATCAGCCCAAGCCTCACCCTTGTTTGTCTTCCTGTTTTATTCATTTCTTGTGTCAATGGAAGTGTCGAGAGTGGGTAACCACACACACCTCGATACTGTATGATCCTTCCGTAGATTGCGGATATTCAATACTACCCAAGGGTTATTATTTTGCTTTACATCGTCTAGAATGGCGAGTTCCTGTGCATTCCGCAGAGCTGGGACGGAGCTCCCAAGACTAGCTGAATGGAGCTTCGGTAGGTGTGCAAGTGGCTGCCGTTTGGATGTGATGGAAAGTTTTGGGTCATAGGGAAGGAGTCCTGCATGTACAAAGAAGGCGTGCTCGGATGGGACATGTAGCACCAGCGGAAGGGAGAGGAGGTAACGATAGTCCGACTCTGACATGAGGCTGGCCTTTCATTTAGAATTTTTACAAACTGCCAGCGAGTGGAAAGAGAACCTACCGGGCAATTCGATAATGATCAGAGAACAACTTCCATCCTTTGGGAATTCTTGACCACCACTTGTGGTGCTTTCTCCCCGCGCGCATTTGCGTTGCTACCCACTCTTCTGTATATGAGGAATCCTCCAGCTCACCACGTACATTCCCCTCTTCCCATTTCTTCTCGAGATCTGAAAGCCACCGCGAGCCGGCACCATCTTCCAAACGATTGGCCCAGTTTAACCATGCACGCCACTCAATAACCATCTGGTCATGATTACCACGTACACCGGTGATGTTATACTCGCTCATAAAAGACAGCACTGAGAGAGACCCGGGAAGCGGGGCCTTTGCTGTGATGTCACCGAGATGAATGAGAGTATCTTTCTCCTTGTTGTAGGAAACCTGTTCCAGGAGATCACTAGTTAGCGAGGATAAGTGCGTGTATAAGTCCAGAAAGTTCAAGTGCGCACTCCAAGGCTAACTTCATCCCATGGACATCTCCAACTATTATGGCTCGTCTCTCTGGGTCATCTGAGGGTTAGGGCTATTAGGTCACCCTGCTGCCTCGCTGTAGAGGAAGAACCAAAACAACCTAGTGAGAGTTGCTCGGCCGACACAGTGGCCGTACGTCTATAATTTCCAAAGTCGGGGAGCCCTTGAGTGGGATGAGGCCAAATGCGCAATGGTAAATGACATTGTTGACGGACCAGAGCCCTTCATGAAGACAGTACTCTGCGAGTCGCTCGACAACTCATGTTGCACACCGGAAGAGAAGATATAGACCAAAAAGAAGGAGAGTACAAAAAAAGGGATTGCACTCCTCGGCTTAGATGATGTTCCATAAGAAAACGAGGCGGAGAATTTCAAGAGAGGCGAGTGCGTGTTGTACTCCAGCTGGAGTCCCAATCCCACGATCAGCCCAGATTATGTAAGATCTGATCTAATCACCTGCTTTAAAGATCTGAGCTCATTGTTGATTCCCATTCAGCAGAAGCGGGGTCCCTTTGTGGCTAGCACGCCGCAAGTCTTGTCTCTCCATGGAGAGAGTCTGAGATTGCACGTGCCCTTTGGGTCGCTTTGTACGTACGAACCCCACTTAAACGTAACTTACAACCGCCGGTGCACACGCACAGGGGCCTGTTAGTTTTTATCACAAACGCCACCGCTTTTCTCGCCGACCTTTACCAGTAGCACATCATTCCAAGACACAACTGCCGTACTGAATGAAAAATGGCTACACCCAATGAACCCCCGCCTGCGTTTGGCCATCAGATGCGACAATATTTCAGCTTTGAGGAAAATTACGTGAATCTCAACACTGGTCAGACCTTCTCCCCTATCGTAGTCTGGCCTAATTCATACTTTATCAGGTTCCTATGGCTCCGTGCCAATCCCCGTTTCCTCTGCCACCGAAAATACTTTTAGGTCCATGGAGAGGAATATCGACAGATTTCTCAGATTGCGTCTTTCTGAGCACCTCAATCTTGCCAGACACCGCATGGCCAGATTCGTCGGTGCTGGACCCGAGGAACTTGTATTTGTGCCAAATGCCTCTCACGGCCTCAACACCGTCCTCAGGAATCTCGTGTGGAACAAGGATGATATCATCATTATAGGTAGGAGGTAGCCTCCGGAAAACTGAAAACTGACTACCTACCTTTACTTTTGCCCTTACCCCGCAGCAACTACAACGTATCTCCCTATAGAACGGGCGCGCAATATATCAGCGATTTACCGCCCCACCCTTCAATCTCTACATTTGAGCTCAACTTTCCGACTACTCGCGCATCTGTCTTGCAGAACTTCCGTGTGCATGTCGATGCATTGAATGCCAAGTTGCAGGCTACTCAGAGCCAAATCAGCAATGGACCGAAGTTGAAGATCGTTGCCATTATTGATAGCATCAGCTCCAGACCAGGAGCTTACCTTCCATGGAAAGAGATGGTTGCCATTTGTCGTGAAGGGGTGTTTTGACTGTCATAGACGCCGCCCACAGTGTTGGGCAAGAGCCCGACATCAACCTGAGCGAAGCCAATCCGGACTTTTGGGTATCCGTAGGGCCGATCAACAGCTCATTGTATGGATGTGCTGAATTGTGCACTCACAGAATTGTCACAAATGGCTCTTTGCCAAGCGAGCTTGTGCTATCCTTTACGTACCGGAAAGGTTCGCTTCGGCGGGGGAACTAATGAACTTTCATCTTATTGTAACTCGCAGAAACCAACACTTGATACGAGACACCTTCCCAACTTCCCATGCCTATGTATCTCCTAAGGACTTCCAAAGAACCACGGGAAATCTCTTTTATAGAGATGTTTGAATGCGAGTGCTCGTGCACATGCCCATATGTGTGGCGAGCTCAATAATTGTTGTAGGGACGGGAACCGCGGACTACTCAGGATTTCTGAGCATTCATCATGGTATGATTTCAATTTGACAAGCTCGTGGAAACATATTAACCAATGGAATTGGCAGCCCTGACTTCCGTCAGTGGCTTGGAGGCGAAGAAAAAATAAGTCGTTATTGTCGCTCACTCGCGCTCTCTGGCGGTAGACTGCTCTCTCAGCTACTCGGAACCCAACTACTAGACCCTACCGGGGAGTTCACGCTCAACATGGTCAACGTTGGACTCCCCCTTGCACCGAATACCCAGACAACGCCATTACACATGGGCTTCTTCTGCACAACTTGTTGGAGGTTTGGCGGGTGTCTGCCCTAATATTCCGACACGACGATAGGTGGTGGGTGAGGGTAAGCGCGCAGATTTGGAATGAGGTGAATTCTCAAGACTGCTAATAGCTGGAGTTCGGCTCATCGATTCTAGATCTCTGACTTTGATACCTCGCAAAGGCGCTACAAGATTCGTGTAAGAAGTTGGAGCTGAAGCATCGCAGGATGGACTCTGTAAAGTTGTAGGTTTCTGGTAGAAGAACATATTCTAGTGTTTAGAATAGAGATGAACGCATCCAATGCGTTATAGCAACCAAACTTGTTGAATGGGCTAGCTGAACTAGGCAGCGAAGCTTGCTAGCAAGATGAGACAGATTGCACGTGACTCGTCCGTGTCACGGCGTTGCGGACCGTCAAATTTGCGCGATGACTCTGAAAAGTTTAGGCAACAAACATACTGTATAGCAGTCTTTTACTATGTCCGAACTCTGCGGAAATCCGGCTGCCGAGACAGGAGAGGCCCTTATGCCTAGTGAGCGGGTCATCCCGTTCTCTCATTTTCTAGTTGTCTCGTTAACGCGTTGGTTTGTAAAGAAAGGCGAAAATTCGACAGATCAAGAGTTTGCGTCAAATGTAAGACTAATCCTGGAAACTTGGTTATTCGTCACTCAGTCTACTGCAAGTGGGTCATCTCGCGCGCTCCATTTTATGCGTTGCAGTAAAGCAGGAATGGTGTCGTATAGAGATTGTTTTACGCCACTCATATCCACCAAGTTTCGTCAAGCGCTCGAACCTCACATCAACCACGTATCCACTGGTCACGGCGAGGTGCGCTCAAGTCATCGGGTGGTCTACTTATAGGATTCTCTGGTGGCCTTGGATCCTCTGTCTTACTTGACCTCGTGCACAAAGTTTACTGCACGAGCGTGGGAGGAGACGAGTCAAAGGGCGGAAGAGAGCATCCGCGCAGGAACAGGGTTTGGAAAAAAATTCACGTCTGTTATGTGGAAATGTGTGATGCATTCCCCGAGGCGCGTCATCCTACTTCTCCCTCTTCTCTTTCTGTTTTAGCCTAAACGTGCAGTTGTGCTAGACAAGCGAACGGATTGCGCAGATCCGCGGAGCCGTCACACGGTACGAGGATTACGAGTTCATATCAGTGCGCATCCAAGACGCCTTCGACCGCGGCTGGTGGGAAAGAGTTTCTGGGGGCGTAGCTCTCGATCTCGCAGAATCATTACTACCCTTTAATCTGGGTGTCGGGGGAGGTGTGTCCAACCGTGCTTCTTTTTTTCCCTGAACCAACTAAATTTGGATTTTAGACTCGGGACCAATTTCTGCATTGCGGAGTCACCTCCGTGCCTTGCCCACTCCGACGGCTATTCAATCGACTCTATCAAACCTAACGAGGCTGCTCTTGTTATACACCGCTTATTCGATTGGTGCTTCTCATCTTGTCCTGGGCACATCTCTCACTTCTTTGTCAATATCCCTCATCTCTTCGATATCTCAAGGAGGTGGTTTTGTCGTTCCCCAGGCAATACACGAAGAATGGATGCCCCCTTTTGTCCAACGTATGCCTGACGATAACTCGTGGAATGGAGAGGTTCGCCTAGTCCGGCCATTGAGGGATATCGGCATCAAAGAATGCACCGCTTGGGTCTGGTGGCATCAATTTCCGGTGGTCGGGAAGCAAAGAATTCCTATTCCTAAGCAGACAATTGGGAACTTGACAAAAGGTAAGCAACGAATCACTTGTGATTTGCCATCTCTGATGGCAACAACGCAGATTTTATCATTGGGCTCGAGAGAGACTACCCATCAACGGTATCCACCATCGCCAAAACTGTTGGTAAACTTGCACCAAAAGGAAAGTCAGAGATACGGTGCATTATGTGCGAACTGTAAGTTGTTAAAATGGCGGGGTCCACGTCACACATATTCAACGGGGGCACCTTTAGACCAACACAACGGTCTGTTCAAGCGTGGAAGGCGCAGACTGCGATCCATTCATTTACAGAAGGTTCTCCGGCGGATCTCACTTCCGCTCTCCCCTCATATCTATGCTATTCTTGCCACACTACGCTCACCAGCAAAAGTAGCCGAAGCACAGCACCAAGGCCTTCAGACATGACGTCAGCAATGAATCTCCCTACCTGGGCAGCGGCGCGGCTTGCCTTGGAAACGCCTGATAAGCAGAGCGCTGATTTGCCGTCATGTAGTAGGCCGGTAAATGAGATTTGTGAGATCAAAAGAACGAAATTAGATGTCGATGATATGAAGTCTGTAGTAGACGCGTTTCTTCTGGACAAATGAAAATGAATACACATGCATTTTAGGGAAGGTAGACACGAGGAGGGAGTATAAACCCGCCGCCGATCACCGATCATCGCAGCAATCGAGCTGAGATGTCATAGTCATTCATCCCTCCCTCCGTTCACTCGCCTAACTTCACTTTCTTCTATTTAACCGCCCGTGGAGCATTTCAGTTCTTCACTTTTTGCCTTCCCCACCATGATGTCTGCTTTGACTTGGGCCGTTACTACAGCTTTCGTCGTACGTCCGAATATTATTATTATTTCCCCTAACTTGATTCATGCCATCCAGGGATTCGCACTCTGGAGAAACGGCCGTAGCTCTCGAAACATGCTCATCCCGACCCCCGACTTGCCTCATGGTTATTACTCGGAGGGTACTCATAACGCTCACTGCATGATCGTCCGAGACACGCTTTTTAATGACATGAGCCATTGCGAGGACGCCGTTTTCTGGGAGAGGGTCGAGGGCTCCACAGGTGCCGTAATCGACAAGGTTCTGTTGCTCAGTTGCGACCCTAACCGCAAGGCGTGGAACACCGTCATGGGTCCGCTGAAAGACCCTGACCCCCGCGGGGCACTCTGGCTCTATCATCCCAACACTCGTCGGCCGCCAAGACGAATCGGACTGGAAGGGTATCCAGACTCGCACGACTTTCATCCCTGGGTTTCGACGTTTACCCTTCGCGTACAGACGAACCACCCATTCCAACCTCTTCGTCGTGAACCACGCCCGGAACGGCAGTACGATCGAGCAATTCTCAATCTCGTGGAACGCGCCGGACCACGCGCGTTGGGTACGCACGATATCCGGCCCGGAGCTCGTCGCGCCCAACTCGCTCGCGCTCACCGGTCCGACGTCGTTTTACCTCACGAACGATCATCTATTCACGCGTCGTATGCCCGGCGTGCTCGGAAAGACGTTGCCCATCACAGAGTCGGTCCTCGCGTTACCCCTCGGTTGGGCCACTCACGTTACGGTTTCGGCAACAACAACAACATCATCATCATCACAAGAGACACACACGTACACGACAGTCGCATCGTACATTCCCTTTCCAAATGGCATCGCATCTCCCCAGATGGCACACAAGTGCTATAGCGTCCACGACGCTCGGCGAGATCCGCTTTTACACGCGTGACCCCGCAACAGATACCCAAACGCGAACGCAGGGGACACCCTCACTCTCGCTGCGCGCACGCGTACCGACGCCGTTCGCGCCGGATAACATCATGTTTGATTCGCAAGGGGTGCTCATCGCCGCGGGACATCCGCACTTTCAGTCTCTCGTGGCGGTAGCGCGAACCAAACAAAGGCGCGCGCACCTAGTTGGGTCGTGTCCATCACGCCCACGCCCGCAGACGCAGAGCGGGGACGGGAGGTGCGTGGGATGTGGGGGTACCGGTACCTGCTTCGCGCAAGGTGCCGCGAGTGCCTGGGTACGAGTTGCGAACGTTATACCAGAGCGATGGCAGCGCGTTTTCGTCCTCGTCCGCCGCACTGCGGGACGCAGAGACAGGGGTGTTGTATATCGTTGGGCTGTACGAGGAGGGCCTGATGGTGTGCTCACCCTAAATTAGCCAGCTTGAATTATTGTCCTTTTTTGTACGATTACACGGGTGACGTTGAAAAGGCAAAAGCGGTAGCCATTGTCAGTGGTAAAGTGTGCCATCAGCTCCTGCCAATTTCCCAGGACGCCATACTAAATACAGAGAGTAGAAAAAAAAGAGCGGTAAATAGAGGAAAATATATGATGACAGACAACACCATTCATGGAGTAGCCGTCCGACAGACGACAAAACAAAACGACAACGCATTCATTAACAGAGGAAAGAGTAATGAGGCGCATGGAGCTGGATAGAGGTCGCCCAAACTGCCTAAACCACAACGGAACCCTACCTATGAGACTAGTGATCGGAACGAGAAACAGCGTGAGAACGTAAGAGAGGTTAGAGCCACGGATTTGGGATGTATGTCCTGCACAAAACGAAAATAAGCGACCATAAACAGAAAAAGGCTTTTTTAAACGGCTCACATGGCACCGACTGCGGCCGCAAACGCAGCAACACCCCATGCAAATGACCTCCGCTCCGGCGTCATCTCTGGCAACCGAGAAACGCGCCTGTTCGTAGCAATCTGTCGTGGCTCGGTTTCCGGCTCTTTAAATTCAAACTGCAACGTTGAGCTTTCATCGTCCCGTTCGCGCTTCTTCTCTGACCCCTCGATCATCCCTTCATCCTCGTCTCCTGCTGCCTGTACCCGCGTCCCCGCATCACGCTGCGCCTTGAGGGCCTCGATCATCTCCTTCTGGTCCCGAATATCTTCATTCATATCGGGTCCCGGCACCTCCGGGGCATCGTCATCGACGGCCGTCTCATCTGACCCTGCGGGCGTTATTACTTCCAGTCTGCGGGTCTTCACGGGAGAGCGAGACACTTTCGATGATTTCGGAGTGGTAACGGCTTTCTGGCCACCAAGCTTAGGGGTAGCGGGAGGTGCGGGGCTGATCGTACGCAAGGAGCGACGATTCGAGATTGGACTCGAAGGAGGCTTTGTGGGTGAACTGCTAGCAGCAGTAGAAGGTGACTTGATTGGAGCTGGGGACGCCTCACGTCGGCGCTTGGGAGGATTAGGAGAAGACATGGACGGAGATGGAGTAGGGAGCTGTTTCGGCCCAGGTGAGCCACCATCTGACATCTGCTGTTGTTGTGCGCGCGATGACTTCCGATATTCAGTGTTAGGATCAGGCCTGGCGTCCGTGAGTGGGGTAATGATCTTTCCGAGCGAATAGTCATCGGCGATGGTGACTGCAACCTCTGTGGTCACCCATGTACCCGCGAAACGCGCTTTCCCGGTGCGGTTGCCCCCTGTATTGTCATAGTTGGCTTTTACCCAGTTGGCCTCTGACCTTTCCGATTCATCGCTAGCTGTAGGGAAAGCAGCACGGAACATAGTCGTGAGGCTGATCGCGCCTGTATCCAGACGGCGGAGGATAAACGCGTGACCTGCAGGCTACGGGAAGAAAATGAGGCAACTGGGAGGCAGATGGGAGATTGATGGAACACACTGTCGGGACCTTCATGCGCGCTACCTACAAAAAAAAGGGTTCAAAAAGGGATTGGGAAAAAGAGGAAAGGAAGACGCACGATCGTTGACTGGCCTTCGCGTATAATCTCCTGGAACTTGACATTAGGCAAGTTGGAAGTATCAACTGACAAAGTTGGTAAGAAATAGGTGAGAGTGTGATTAGAGAAGAGTACAGACGTGACTTGATATGGGGGTTTAAATGTTCCAAAGGGAGAGGTGGACGGGGAGTACCGGAAAGGGGAGCAGCGAATTGAGAGTGGGATGGCATTACAAAGTAGAGGACGAGTTGTTTGCGCACCGTGACCGGGTGGCGTGTCGTGTGTGTGCAAACGACCGTGGTCAGTCGCGTTTTTAATGCTCCGCTTAAATTTCATCACAACAACAATCAGTCAACAAGAACACATAATACATCACATCACAACAACTGTGGTCGGGCTGCCAATCTTTCCACAAGTTCCTTGTATTCTCCCCACCATGCATTCTTCCCTCGTCGGTTTTTCAAATCTGCATGTGCAGCCATTTCTTGAACTGGCACATACTTTATCGCCGAATTTTGTAGTGTAATCACCGCCGCAGTCTCAGGGTTTGCCACTCGTGCCTTGAACTTCTGTTCCCGTAGTTGCTCGTGGTGCTTCTCAATAAATGCCATGCTCTTCAAAGCGAATCGCACCCCATACACACGATCCAGTGGTGAGGGTACACCTCCCTGTAACGTATGGCCCAGAGACGCCGAGCGTGCGTCGAAAAGTTCGCCACCCTCTTCCTTGAAAATCTTTGTGATCACCTCCGTCGTGTAGATGTTGGATGCTTTTTCGTTCCTGTTGAGATCCAGGCTCAGTGCATACAAGTCAGAAGGCGTCAACCCGACGTACCTAATCACCACGCGCCCTTCACTTTGGCCCTTCTCATCCAGGCCATACCGCATCTTGAGAACCTTCACGTCGTCGCGTAGGGTGTCAGATTGATGCCTACTTCTGGTGTATACACAATCACCGCGCCCACCTTTCACATGTCAAGATGTGGGTGTAAAGAACATAAATCGACATACTGCGAGCGCTCCCATTGTTGCGATGTAACCGCACATACCACCTTGTGTCTCGACCACGAAAACTCGATTCCGACTTGCTGAAGCGCTTTGTTTGATCGAGTCACAGGCACTTACGAGTGCGTTCAAACTGGTATCGCTTCCAAGGCTCAACTCGGTCATTGGCACGTTGTTGGATATGGTCGCCGGGATGTGGATCATAGGGATGCGGAATGCCGGGTAATACTTCTTTCCATCTTCTAGAATCAACAGGGAGCTAAAGGCTTCAAAGCCACCGATCATCAGTAGAGCTTGTAGGTGATGTTCCTGGAATTTAGAGGCAACTCCGCCAAGGTCTATGTCTGGGAGGGTGCGGTTCGTGCCGAGTTCCGAGCCACCGCGCACCATCCAATTATCAACACCGAGCCAGGAAAGTTCATAAACATTGTCATCGAGCAAGCCCTTGAACCCGTTGGAAATTGCCAGAGGCGTGTGACCTTGACGTATGCAATAGCGCACTGCGGCACGCGTCGCAGCGTTCATGCCACCCGCCGGTGCGCCCGTACTAAGAGAGGGATTAGATACTGCCGCGTTCACGCGATGAAGGCGGGCCTACTGCATGATGCCCACTCGTATCCTCTATCAATGATTACTATTAACAACAGCAGACAACCTTCGATATACCAAGTCATACCTTCTCAGGAGGGAGAAGTGGGTGCTCTCCAACTTCGAGGTCGCAATGAAACCTTCGAAAGTCTCCTGGAACTCTGGATCCCGTAGGGACATCGCCTTTTCGAAGTCTCGATTTTGGATCGCTTCCGCTACACCTTTCGTCTAGGATATATTTAGCGCCTGGCGGGAGAGATTGAGGATGCAAAAGGTACCGTTTTGACGGCCTCCACAAGAGGTACACGGTGGACTTTATTTTCCCGCATACCGATCATATACGACGGAGTGTCCGGGGTTGCCTCAAGGAGTGCATCAACGGCATCCAAGCCTTGCAATGTTGGCTAAATGGGATCAGTTGGTTGACGGAACGAATAGGGGAGTAGGGATAATGACCCAAACACGGTCCCAAGCGCACGGCCTACCGCCACGCTGAACGTGACCAAGGGTCGTAACGCGAGTGTCGAGGCCGAGACGATCGGTTAAAATATCTTTGACATATTCCGCGCGAATGGGTTTGAGATCGGCATCATGTGCCCCCTCTGCCACAATTACTATGGTTTTCCGTTTCCCATTTTCGCGATGCTTAATGGACGAGAGTGAGTTGCCGAAAAAAAAAAAAAGGCAGAATGGCATACCTGATGGATTATTCTACACATCTCATCCTCCCAGGGATTTCCTTGGGCGGGATGTTCGGGAATAAAGATGAAGTCTGCGCCAGAACTTAGGGTATCGGGGTCAGCAGAATTATCGGAAGCGCAAGCGATGTACAAACCTGACTCCACTCATGAGTGTAAGCCATCCGCAATGTCGTCCCATGACTTCGAGGACGAATGCGCGCGAATGCGAGATGGCAGTGGAATGGATGTTGTCTATAGCCTCGCAGATTCTATGCAACGCAGTTGGCGCGCCGATTGTAAGATCGGTCAATGACATATCGTTATCTATAGATCCAACAAGGCCCACGATCCTGAGGTGCCCGTGACGCGAAACCTGCTCATCCGTGATGCGATCTGGCCGGCGTCAATGGGAATCACTCTGGGGAGCGGGAGCTAACATACCTTGCGATCGCAGCGTCTGGATGTGTGTCGGCCACTCTCCCTGAATACATCCGCCCCCGTTAGGGAACCATCGCCTCCGCACACCACCAATGCGTCGATGCCTTCTTTGATCAGGTTGTATGCTGCAGTCAGGCGACCCTCAGTCGTTCTGAACACTTGCGAGCGCGCAGTACCGATGAGAGTGCCGCCCTGTTTGTGCAGGCGTGTGAGTATACCAGACGGACGGGGAAACCACGGAACGCGTACCTCCGCGAACCAGCCTCGGACGTCATCCCACCCACCCGGACTATGTAACGTCCCCTGAGCGTCCGTCCGCTAGTGTGATCACCAGTTCCGTCACGTAACAGTGCACCGTCACCGAAGCGCAGGTTTTGTATAAACGAAGGATCGCGAACATTGACGTCGAGTGTCGTCTGGAGATTGGGCGGACTTGGAGCGTCCGCGTCCGTGTTTCCGCGAACAAGGCCTTCGTATCCTTCTCGAACGATCCAAGTCTCACATCCTCTATAAATCAATGCGCAATTATGTTGAAAAAAATGATGCCTTCCAGGGAAAAGTGAAGACATACTTGAGAATGCCAGCTTTGACGACGGCACGTACGACGGCGTTCATGCCGGCGCTGTCGCCCCCAGAAGTGAGGACAGCGATCTTCATTTTATATCCTGCTACTATTCACCCCCCACAAAATGTTGCGATTTATATACTCCCTTTGGGGAGAACGGCGTTGGGGTCGGGAATTATGGTATCGAGCGAGGGAAAACCCCAACTTATTGATAAGATAGGGTGCCGATCAGCCGAGAACATCACGTGATCGAGTGAAAGCGCGTCCCAAATCGCACCCAGGACGACTTCGTTCCCTTCCTCACTCTCGGAGTCTCGACCAGCCGAAATTATGGTTCATCTGAGGCTCAACGAAAACGAGCCAAATCCTAACCCTCATGTGAATTTCATTACCGCTCTACCAATGGCTGACGCGCACGAGCAAGAACGAGCGCGTCAACTATTGCGCGCGTTAGCGGCGCAGGTCAGGCCTATCATGAAATCTCACGGCTTTGTCGTCAATAGCCTAGAAGAGGTGTGTTGATGTTTTACTATTTTTTAGGATGTCCCTTAAGTGGGCGCTAGTACGAGTACAACAACGTTTTCGCCGGAAGGAACTGGAATAATGGGAGACCGTTGGTATGCACATTTTATACTTTGATACATTCCGGATCACGTAGTGGTTGCATGTAAATGTAAACAGAACTTGTACTTCGCGGGCGGGACGGTTCATTTGTCTCGACCCCGTGGCTAATAGGGACATTGTGCCATGAAGTGCGTACCCTGTTATCATGTCCACGGCTCATCAAAGGTGACAAAAATCCAGCTTGCACACATCAAGGTAAATAGTTTCCTTTGTGTATCTCAGGGCTATTGAACGTGTACACGCAGCATATGAACCACGGTTCTGATTTCCAAAGCCTTTGGAGCCAGCTTCGGAAGGAGGTCGTAGCTCTTCAAGCGAAGGGCTACTATGGGGACGGTAATGATGAGGTGATCCCTCTTCTACGTCCAGTAAGCTGACTTGCATATAGGGATGTGGTCTTCGGGGACGAGATTGACAGACTCTACCAAAGTAGTGGGGAGTGGTCCCATAGAAGATGGCCTGCCCGAATATATGGTAATGAATCCTCCCGTCCACATCCTTGGGTGCACTCATTGTTTCGTCAGTGTGGAGGAGCGCAGAGTCGCGCTCGCCCTTCAGCACGTAGGCGACGCCGACAACCAGTTGCTGGACCCTCGTTGCTAACGGGTGCTCAAACGACAAAGCGACGCAAAGCGGGCTCCCGTGTTACGACTTCCGGGATTTTCACCGGCGGCGGTCAGGCTTTGAATGCCGACGAAGATGACAAACGAGCGGGAACCGGATTTCGTAAGAAAGCTGCCAGGTGCGTCGGTCTATCTGGCTCTCGGCACTCTTAACGCCGCAAGGTTCAGTAAACGGGCTCGCGAAGAGCGGGCACTAGCTGCGGAAAGACGCTTCCGCACTTTACAGGGTGACGGTAGGGTCATCTCCCCATTTCCATTGCAACGTTGCCGACCCTTGACGAACAGCTTCCAAGCCTCTACACAAGGTTCAGACGAGGATGACTCCGACGTCGATGCACAAGAATTACGTGAGAGTGACCAGGACCGTCTTCATGCAATGATGACGTCTATGGATGTATCGGAAGTCAATGAGTTAAGGACAGGAACATTGTCAGACTTCTGGGGCGATTTCATTTTGCCAAGGCACCCGACAGGGTAACGGCACAGAGGGCAAGGCGACTGGGAAGGACGGACCTTGTAGTGCTACCCTGCAGGGGTGTGGGGAGGCATCGATCGACACCTCGTCCTCAGTACGGAAACTGGTGTCATCAAGGGCTAGGCCACTTCAAGATATACGGCACACGCAGCAGGAACCGCCGGTTCACAACGTGCCACAGTTGGAAAATCAAGTGAACAAAAACCCTGAATGGCCCTGTCTTGTGTGCACCCTGTGAGTCAAATCTTATCCGACGCGTGTGCGTGTCAGGGCGTCATACAGTTGCTACTTTATCTCAGTGATAACGATTCCGATCACCTTGCGTGCACCGCCTGTGGTACCCCTCGAGGCGACACCCGATGGCACAGAGCTATCCACTGAGCACACATGATCATTTTTACTTGTGGAAAAAGGTACGGGTTTTGCGGCCAAGCAACAATATTCCCAACACTACTTTCCGGATCTTCACATATGTGTACATACAGGGATATGACGACATATCACAGGCATATATGGTCAGACTAATTAGGACGGCCGTTAATCCGCGCGGCAGTCACAGCCTAGAACTTCCAGCACCTGCATGCGTAGGGTCAAGAATGATCCAAAAATCTAAACACGGATTGAACGTACAGTATTTCATAGTTCTCAGTCACAACATGTTCCTTGTCACCATACGCGACGTTGCAGCCGCCCTGATAAGAAAGACCATGAGTTTATGTCCCGTTCTGTAAATGGGCAAAATCCCCGGGCGGAGGTAGGACCGCGGGAGGGTTAATTGCATACCAAATGTACACCAGTCTTTCCGGGGACCTTGACGCCGTCGATCATAGCAGCTGCGTGATAGAGCTCTGCGCCGTTATTCTCAAACCCACCTTTGACCGGCCGCCTTGCGGGGGGTATACGTCCGTGGGAAGTCTGAACGAACTCCATGCGCTCCGGCACGAAGGGCAGCAAATCGTACCTGCCGTGGTGCGCGTGCTCTTGGCCCCCGTACGGCACACGACAAGCCGAGGGCGGCGCGAGGTGCGGCGCAATCTTGCAGGGGTGCACGGAATATTGCATGAGCGCCGAGCCGATGAACACGGGCGAGCGACCGTCGCCATCCGTGAATGGGGCAGCGCGCGTCTTGTCGAGGCCTGGGAACTCGGTTCCCTCCTGCGTGCTCAGCGGAATGCGAAAACCGGAAGGTGGCATTTGATCGACATTTAGCATAGACGGGGCGAATGATTTGGATGTTGTTGTTGTTGTTGTAGATGTGGATGGTACGTATGTTGGGGGAGGGTCATGGGGCGGCAACGACGACGACGACGGCGGCGGCGGCGCAGTGAAACCGGACTTTTGGGTCGTTGACGCTTGCGCACCCCCCGAATTATCGCTGTGGCTCTCGCCCTTATCAAATGCGTGCTTCTTTGATTGAAGAAATTGATCGTTCATGTTGGGAGGAGGTGATGACGTGCTGGATGAGGAATCGATGCTCCGCCGGCGGTTCGGTGGACCCATAGCGACGACCACAGGAGACCACGTGAAGAATGCCTCGTTGTTGCAACGAGTTGAAAGTGCCTGCAAGCGAGTTGAAAAGTGCCAAAACCCTAGGAGAGTGGTACTAGGGTGATGTTGATGTGCCAGTTAAGTTAGTTGAGAGAGAGTGAGCTGGAGATCTACGGCGCCGCCGCGATTTGCGCTTTCTGAATTTACTTTCCCGCGAGTCATCAACCTTCTGACCTAATTACTGTAACATGTCTTTCTTACGTCCGTCCTCATTTCTCCATTCAGGATAGCACCGGCCACCTTTTTCCGACGACAACGGCACAAATACACGGTCTTTCAAACACCGTCTCATTCCAAATAACCAGTATGTGCTACAGGAGCCATCAGCACGCTGTATGCTATTTCTTTCTTTGCTTACTCGTTCGGTTGCTCGATGGGGGCGGCGGTAATTCCGAAACTTCCCATTGATCTGAATCAGGAGGCGGCAGGTCCGGGGCGATCTGACGACCAGGGCGTGATTTGAGCGGACTGTGCGGACTGGAATGTGGAGCTAGGGATGGTGGAGATACGGAGGTGGACCTTGGACCGGCGCGTCGGCCTCGGTCGTCAGTCTGTTCATTTGATCGGTGATGGAACTATCTAGGAGTTAGCGGATGAAAAGTAATGTCGGTAATCATGGTGTATTCACAGTGATTCGGACCGTCGACTCATTACCCAGTTGGTACAGCTTTCTTTGAACTGTATCAACATCGCGGCTAGATCATTGTAGAACTATTGTCGTATTAATCATTCAAGGACACGACCGACAGAAAGGCTCATGTGGAAACGCACTTGCATCCCCTCGTCTAGATGTCGGACAATTTCTTTGTACTTGTGATAGGATAAATCTAGAGATTGTAATGCATGTTCGCGCTCTTTCACGGAGGGATCTTCTCTCCGAGAAGAGATGAAAGAATCCATCCGGGTCTGATTAGCGAGCGTGTCAGGACATCACCGAAATAAAATAAACGCATTGGGGGCTTTCCTTGACATTTTCCAGTAGCTCCGATTGCATGGCAGCACTTTCTTCTATGTCACGACGAAATTTGTCATATTTCGCCAGCTCCTGGTCCAAGGTTTCCTCGAACATGGACGGCTGAACTTCCGCCCACCTCTCCAGACCCGCCGCTTCCTTTAGAATGCGTCCACTGATATCATCGGCATCTGAAAGGCGCTGTGCGCGTGACACCAATTGGTTGCGCTCGCGCACGAGGTCATCTAACTGTTCCAGCATCACGCGGAGGGCACGGGCGTGAGTTTGTGTAGCTCCAATCGCCGGCCGACGCGTACTTGTCCATACAACCGTGGATGACGGCACGGCGGCCTCCAACTTGGCCTAGAGGGGGTAATAGATCGCTCGTAACGGGGTACAGGTTACGTTGATCCACGCACTTCGTCCCAAGTAAGTTGAATGATGCATTTCTCCCATTCGTCCCATCTTTGCCTGATGACGGCATCGCTCTCTGCCGCCTGGTGTAGAATGTTACGGTATTTCTCGGCCTTTGATGTTAATTGACCGTTCGCCTGATGGGAGGGCAGACGGTGTGTCAGCGTGGTCCTTCGTAGCTGCTCATCTTCGGAAGCTTCCTGATCTAAAATGTCCAAGGCCTGAGGGAAATTATGAGGAGCTGCGATTGATGGTAACAATGGTTCAGCGCGTACTTCCGTAAGAACAGTCATGGCGCGCTGCGCCAACATTTCGACGTCTTCCAATGATTTCTCCACTCGTTCGGGTCCGTTCTCTAACCGAACCTCCTCCGCCCTTTTGAGCAGACTAGGAGGTAACCCAATCGGCTTGTCCAAGGCGTCTAATGCGGCAGGAAGGTTGTGGAACTGAAGTTGCCTAGAGCAGTCAAATGAATGAACACTATTCGTATATCCTACGTACACTGCCACTCACTGCGTACACACATCATTCAGATTCTGTGACCTATCCTTGATATGCTCTTTGATCGTGGTGTTTCGCCTGTCAATGTATATTTCTGGAACTCGTTAATAAAGGGCGGGGATAAGAGGATACCCGCGGTACCAATTGCAGTCTGTGCACCCCAGCTGACCAGCTCGCCAAATATTAAATTATCATTTCCCAGAATCTTTTTGGGTTCGGTAAGTTCTGGTGAAACCACGCTCGCCACCATTGACGCCGGTTGAATCACCGGCAGAGAAGAAGCGGCCGGTACATCTTGATGATAGATCAAATCATTGTCACGCTGCGCCCGAGTGAGATTTGAGTCCACGATCTCCAATAGGGACTGCATAATAATCGTCAGATGGTAATAAGTACGGCAATACGACAACATACTTTGACGTCTTCCAAGACCAGCTTAGACGCCCCGCGACGGGCCGTGTCAAACGCCTTTTTTGCTGTAGTTTGTGCAAAGAGGAGGCGCGCAACTTCGTGCCCGTACCTGAGATGTCAGGAGTCAAGACACAAACAGTAAGATACAACGCCCCGCTGACTTGTTGCGTTCGGTGTCATCAACGGATTTGCGATACTGGGCAGCGGCACTGAAATGGAGGCTCTTGACTTCAATGTGCACAATCCATCCCTAGGAGATATCTTTGAGTCGAGATGGCCCAAGGAGAAACGTGTGAAGATGACTGACGGGTGGCAAGGCACTTTGGATAGGTGGGACCGCATCCCGAATTGCTAATCGTGTGTCCTCGTAAAAAGCCGAAACCTGAAAAAGAGAAAACACGCTAAACGGACAGTATATGGGAGGAAGGATAACCAACCTGTGCTGCAAGCTTTGCTATTGTCCCGTTCGAGTTGCGGCCTATGTTTGAAGCTAAGAAACGTCTGATAAGGATAAATCTCGTGATCGTACCCATGACCGCCCACTGCCACACACATTCCTGCGCCTGTGCCAACATGAATAACTCTAATGAAGTTAGAAACATTTCTGACACGTCCAATGGTAGTTCATCTTCTTCAGAGATTGAATCCCTGAGTCTGGGCCATACGTGCGCCTTCAGGTACGAGAGTGTACCAGCGGAGCTCTCAGGGACAGACATACAATCAAATAAAATCGGCATTTCGACCCGATTTAAGCTCTCACCTGATAAAACGTGCTGGCCCGTTTTACACCTTCAGGGGTGGTGCGGTCCTCCGTAAGACCCAAGTGTGAATAGAGAGAAGCCAAGTTGAATAGTAAACAACAGCGTTCAAAGTGAAGGTTGGATAAGGAGGCTGGAAGTGCATCTGGAGAGGAAACGGGCGCATAAGGTATGTCGAGCGCTATCTAGACTGACGGTTAGACGGAAGAACGGAGAAGGGGCACGAGATCCATACGTCTTCCGGCAACTTGGTGAGAATAAATGCGAGGTGTGCATGATACCTGCACGACTGGTGACCGGGGAATCAGCGAGATGATTCGGATTGACAACTTACACGAGCATTTTCTCGACTTGATCTACGTGAACCGAACTTGTTGTCACAGCCTTGCGCAGCTCCTCCCATCTATTGATGTCCCATTTAAACGCGTCGGGATGTACATTATGATGTTTGGAACGGATGTGTCCGTAGACTGCATCCCTCAAAGGGATGAGATAGGTCCTCTTGAAAGGGATTGACAACTGGTTTGTCATTTGGGACTAAGAGGATAAATGCGCGTTTACGAGGTCGGGTCGAGTTGCCACCGACAGGTTCAGCCACAGCCGTGATGAGGACGTGTTACGTTACTCGGAACCGGGCTATGCACATTCAATACAGATCTTGTCTCTTTTTCCCATTCCCCCAATCGCGATATCTTAGCGCTACCGTATGCTTTACCACGCACCAAACGCGTGTTAACCCCTTCATTATAGTTCAAAGATCCGGAGACGACAGATAGACATCCAGCCTCGGCGACGATGACGCACCCCTCTCTACATTCGTGTATTAATTTAATTCACACCGTTGGCAATATACCGCTTTTGACGTTCACCTCTCATATTCCCAGTTGTGGTATCTTAAACTGCCTCTTTTCTGGGCCCTCTCTGCCACGCCACGGTACTTAAAGGCAAGGCATATCTGCCTGGCACTATTATCACTCCCCATGGGTTCCTACCAAGTCCCATACAACCAGCCTCCCTCCTATGTTCATCACTACGACCCTCCTCCCAGGCTGCCTCCCACTGGCGTCGTACACCCCGCTCCTGGTGGCGCAGCACCCTACCCATCCTGCGCTCCCGTTAATGCACCCCGACCATATCCCAATGTTGGGGTCCATCCCAATCCTCAACGGCCTCAACTGAGTGGAAGTAACTTTGCGCCGCAACCAAGTGGTGGATACACGCTGCAACAACCACCCAACATGTCACAAATTGCCCTCAGGCCAGACTATGTATGCAAGGTTCTACTTTGACTTCCGGCTATTCCTAACTCGATCCGCGACTCTTTTCAGAAAGAGGTTCGTCACTGTCGTAGATATCATTGTTGCACGACAAGTAGTTGATGTCATGAATTTCCTAAAGGGAAAGCAAGTCCAGGTCCGCATCACTACCGACTTTTGGGTCGCAGCAGTCATTGTCAGTGTTCTCGAATTCTGCCAAAAGGTGATCATTGTTGGGTCGCTTGACGTTGTGGCATTTAACTGATCGCGAGGAACCAACAGTTTGGTGGCCCAAAATATCGTGTTCAGTTTGATTCGCCGGATGGGAGTGGACGAAAAGAATTGGATGTGACCGGCCAGGATTTGCTCCCTTACTGGCCACGGCAGTAAAATATATATGCGTGAATTGTATGCGATAAATTGTAATATATCTATTGTATGTATGCGAAGCGGAGGCTGCGGAGTTGATGGAAATACCGAAAAGGTAAGCGGGAGAATTGTCGGTTAACTACCATTGCCACCCTTGGTTTCGCTCAATCATTAACCTGCTTTTCTTCTCCCGCCGCCTCCCCTCTCCGTTCAACTCTCTCCGTATTTTTCTTCCCATCTAGCGCTGGCGTCGCTCTCATCAAAGTCTGCGTCCCATAAATATCGATAACGACGACGGCTCTCGTTCGACCCTAGGATAGCATCTTTCTCTCTTTCATTCCATACCCACCTCCTATCCTGCACTCGTCCACAATGTCTTCCTTTTCTGAATCCCCATCTTCTCCAACAACGATGTCATCCAGACGTCTCACAAACAGAAACACTAATAGATATAGTGTTACTGCCCTGTTCAGCATGGCCGCCGAACAAGATGTAGAGGTTGAAGATGATTTGGCTAGAGGTACGTATCAACCTGACTCTGTTAACCTCTTTTTAATGCAATACCTTCAGCCCAAAAGCGTTTACGAGACCTAAAGGCTCGCATTTCAACACAATCCAAGAAGAATTTCGTCTTGGAGCGTGATGTACGCTATCTCGATCAGAGGATAGCTCTCCTCATTCAGAATCGTATGGCTCTCGATGAAGTACGTCTCTTATCCCCCCTCTCTCTTTATCAAGCCAAAATTTATGCACCATCTCAGCAACGTGAAGTCGAGAAGCATTTCGAGGAGGTAGACCCCACCGAAGGCCAGTTCCCGGATGAGCGCAAACTTCAACAATACTCCAATCTTTTCTTCCTCCTCCAATCAGAACCTCGTCATATTGCCGCACTTTGTCGTCTTGTTAGCCTGACGGAAATCGACACCCTCCTTCAGACCGTCATGTTCACTCTCTACGGTAACCAATACGAAAGCAGAGAAGAGCATCTCCTCTTGACCATGTTCCAGTCTGTGCTTTCTGCTCAATTCGACACCGCGACGGAATTCGGGTCATTGTTACGTGCCAATACCCCAGTTTCCCGGATGATGACAACCTACACACGTCGCGGACCCGGCCAGAGCTATCTTAAGAGCGTTCTCGCCGAACGTATCAACAGTCTGATTGAACATAAGGAGCTAAACTTGGAGATCAATCCGGTCAAGGTCCGCTCATTTTATCGATATTCGCTCTTCACGTGTTCTTCATATTCTTTCGTTGTCGCGCAGGTTTATGAACAGATGATCAGCCAGATCGAGGAGGAGACTGGTTCTTTACCCGAGAATCTTCCTCGGGGCGTTCCTCCGGAAATTGCTGCGGCTAACCCCGATGTGCAGGCGATCATAGCTCCGCGGTTGACCATGTTGATGGAGATAGCGAATAGCTTTCTCGTTACCATCATTGATAGTTTGGAAGATGTTCCCTATGGCATTCGGTGGATATGCAAACAAATCCGGAGCCTCACTCGAGTGCGCACATAGCGTCTGCTTCTTGTCATATCTTGTTTCTCACTGGGGGCACTTCAGAGAAAATATCCCGAGGCCACTGACATTGCAATCTGCTCGCTCATTGGTGGTTTCTTCTTCCTTCGGTTTATCAACCCCGCGATTGTCACTCCGCAGGCCTACATGTTAGTCGATGGTGTTCCGGCCAAACACCCGAGGCGAACATTGACATTAGTACGTGTTGGTGATCGGCGATCGGGGCTCTGTTGACCGCCGGTGTAGATCGCAAAGATGCTTCAAAATTTGGCAAATAAACCATCCTACTCGAAGGAGGCTTATATGGCAACCCTCAATCCGTTTGTGGAAAACAACAAGGCACGAATCAACCAATTCTTGAACAGTCTTTGCGAAGTTGGAGACTTTTATGAAACTCTCGAGGTATGCTCTTCACCATGCCTTGGTGCCGCAAAACGAAGTTTTAATTAAACGCCTCTATGTAGATGGACCAGTATATGGCTCTCTCCAAGAAGGACATGATGATCCATATTACGTTGAACGAACTGTACAACACTCACTCTCTGATCTTGCAACATATAGAAGCGCTAGTACGCCGTTCCAGTCCTTACAATCACTCTATTGCTGATCATCTCCCAGTCACCAAATGACAAGCAGCATCTACGTATTTTAATGGACGAGCTGGGACCAGCACCTCCCCAGGTGCCACGGAAGGAGAACCGGACAATCGAGCTCAAACTTTATAGCCGCTGGGAGACACCCGTGCAAGACATACAAGCTGCATTTGCAGACTCGGTCTCGTCAAGTGACATGCTCTACATGGAGACCAAGTCAATCTTTGTTCAGCTCATCCGCTCGCTCCCTCATGTGGCCGATAAACAACCATACAACCTCAGTGCTATTGCTGAACGAGCAGCAACGACAAAGGATGCGACACTTGTACGTAAAGGCATCAAGGTGAAGGAGATGTTACGGGAACTGGAGGAGCTTAAGATCATCGAAGCGACTGATGGGTACAAGCTCATGCAAGACGAAGTCGCCGCTGAACTCGTCCACCTTGGGAACCTCCGCGACAAAGTCATCCTTGAGACCAAGTCGCTTGAGGCTGTCTACAAGACTATCCTCGATCACAACAACTATATGCGCGGGCAGCTCGAGCAATACAAGGCGTACTTGCAGAATGTGCGCATCACGGCATCAAAGGACAAGGGCGCGGCGACTGCCGTTGGAGTCGTCAGTGTTGGAGGGAAGGAAAAGAAGCCTCCAAAGGCGGCTGTGTTGGGACCCTACCGCTTTACACATGCTCAGCTAGAAAGGGAAGGTATCATCGTCGAGAGCAATGTTCCAGACAGCAGGTTTGTGATAAACGCCCTAGTAACTCTGCGCCACCCTCATCACCGATCTACCTAGGCGGCCGAATATCTACTTCAATATCACATCGCCAACTCCGGGGACGTTCATCATAGCGCTTCATTACAAGGGTCGAGAGAAAGCGATACTGGAGATGGACCTGAAAATTGATGATCTGCTAGAGAAGGTGTGTGTTTCACATACAAATCAACACCTGTTCCCCGAAACGTGAACTGAATTATTCCTCATGTAGCAAAAAGATAACAAGCATCTTTTGGATCTAGAATACGTGCAACTGAACGTCCCAAAGGTGTTAGGCCTCCTCAAGAAGGTCTTTGCCAAGCGGTGAAAAAAAATGTTCTGAACTTCCACTGCGCGCGCCACCCACCTCAATTGTCTTTTTTCTACTGGTTTTCCTCCTGTGCTTTTTTGTGTTGTTGCTTCCTAACTGTTTTCCTTGATGATGATGTTTGATGCCCCGGTCCAGCTTGTGCGGTCCTGTTACCCATCCATTTGCCAGTTACCCCAGCGCTCTCATCGTACACGCCTTCTCTACCATTTAGTTTTCAGTCGGAGGGCGCTTTAGACTACCGCAGCTCTACACTCGCTCCTTCACACCACTCTATGTCACAACCTCTCTCCTCCCTTCTCATCTTTCCTCTCTTTATTAGTTTAAGATTCCTTTCTCTCCTCTTTTTTTATTATATTCTGTCTGTCTCGTTCGTCCACTGGATGTATTATTGTTGTAATTATCATTGTGCGGCGGGATAAGACGACCGATATGCAATATAAGGCTTGTTGTGCGCGTTGCGAGGGGCTGTCAAGCGTAACGATGCGCGCGCAGATTCCGATCCGATTGGTACCGACGGGCTCATTTCCCCCCCTGAATAGAATGGAAGACGGAAGACGGAAGGGGTTTAATAATAGTTTACGTCTATAGTTCGTCTTTATCTCTATGTACGTTCCCGTAAAATGCCTCGGCGAGACCTATTTGAATGTTTCATGTGTGAGCGCGGTTGAACTAGACCAAAAAGAGAAGGTAGACAATAGGCTCACGTCTTCGTGTTTCCGTCGAGAGCTCAGTTGGGAGCACCACATTATATTCGACGAATAGGTCGCCAAAAGTGGACGGGCGTTCGAAATGAGGCATACCCTCGCCCTTGATGGTCTGTACGAACCCGGGCTGTGTGACGCCTTTGCGCACGAGCGGGACGTCGTGACCATCCAAGTGAGTCAAGTTGCGCGTGAAGCCGAGTAGAGCCTTAAATAAAATAAAAAGTGGCAAAAAGGTTGTGTGAAAAAAAATTTGGGAAAATTTGGGGAACACACACCTCGTCGACCCCGATCGTCTCTTTCCAGTACAAGCTGCTCTCCTTGCGTCTCCAAGCGCCGCTCTCCGCCGACTCCGCACGCGCAGCACGACGTCTCCAGGTTCCCAATCCGGACTCTCGTCACCCTCACCCTCATAGATGACTTCGTGACCCTCGGGGGCGCCGCGGGGTACTTCTAGAGTAAAGTGAGCCGTGTGTTCGAGCACCTTGTGACCGCCGCAGGCGGTGCACTGTCGGACGACGACGCGGCCTCGCCCACCGCAAGCGTTGCACGTCACTTGCGATTGCGCATACATGCCAGGGAAGATTTGTTGTTTGACCACGCGCACGCCGCTACCACCGCATTCGGAACACGAGTGGATGTCACCGTCCGAGGCGGCGCCGGATCCGCGGCAGTGGTCGCATAGCACACTCTTTTTGATCATGAACTAAGGGGAATTGTAAGATGGTGAGTATGAGAGGAAGGGTGTGTGGGTGTGGGGGGGGAGGGGAAGATGAGTTGGTGGATGATGGATGATGAGACTCACGTCGATGCTGGCACCCTTGTATACATCTGCGAGAGAGACCTCAAACTCGGAGACGGACGTTGGCCCCCGGCGCACTTGATCTTGTGCTTGGACTACGCAGAAGGAAGAGAGTATTTACATGTCAGCGAACACACGAAACAGAGTCTCAAATTTTATTTTATTTTTCATACGTACATCCTCCACCGAAGAACTGCGAGAACATGTCAAAGGGGTTGGCATATTTGTGCTGGCCGCCTTCATGGGCCTTCAAGCCCTCCTCGCCATGTCGGTCGAATATTTGTCGTTTCTGTCCTCAATTCTCTGTCAGTGCACACACACACTCGTGTTAAGCGTATACTTACAGTTGGATCAGAGAGGATCTCGTATGCTTACAAAAAGCGTGAGATGGAATGCGCGGACGGCTGAGCCCATGCCTTGGACGTACCGTGTGCGACTTCAACAAACCTGCCCTCCGCCTCTGGATCTTGGTTCTTGTCCGGGTGGTATTTACGACTGAGACGTTTATATGCTTTTTTAATGTCCTGTTCCGATGCAGACCTGTCCACTGTTTGAAGTCACAAAGTTACAGCAAGTACGGCACATAGCGGGGTCAACGCACAGTCAAGAACTTTGTACAAGTCCGCTGCGTTGATGAGTACAACACATGTGAGAAGAAGTGTGAGAAGAAGAAAGAGTGGATTGATGGCCATCTAGCTGGCTTGAAGCATGGACAGGACAAGATGAGAACGGTAACTTTTTGATGGGAACGGCGGGATGCGGACATGTCGCCTTGAATGCTCACGACACGTCGGTGCGACCATATATTCGGGTTAGGGTCTAATTCATGTCCATCATACATCATCATCAAGTCCAAATGTAACTAAAGTGTCAAACTGTCCCAAGTCCAGGTACCAATATGCGTAATGCGTGAATGAAATCGAATAAGGAATGAACAGATGAGGCGTCGAGTCCAGTAGAACCTCACCGAAATGAATCGATATGTGAGTGTGCAAAGGCAAGCAAATTAAAGGGTAATAATAGATCAACACAAAATCCCGTAGAAAGTGAGAAGGCAAGTGAAACAACGGCGAGCATGGCCATCACACTGTGTGGCCTGATGGTGCTGCCGCCCGAATTGTATCCTGGTGGCCGCCCAAGTATCACGGTCGAAATAGGCAGTGGGCTTACTGTAGTACGAACGACGCCGCTCGCATCGGTGAGGATAAGAGTCGCGAGCGTAGGTGTCGGCGTCACTCCTGGAAGAGATGTCACAACCAACTTTTGTGACACGCCGTTGGCGACTTGCTCGATTAGGGGTGAATAGGTCGACGTCGCAAGATCAGTGGCAACGACAACGGAGATCGGTACGGAAGTATTGAATATGTATAAAGGGGTTGTCGGAGACGGCGTTGGTACGATATAATTAGGCAGATTGGTTGCAACAGTGTCTGATTGGGAGGAGAAAAATGCAGAGAGTGACGCAGGTGAGAGAGGTACCGCCCCTTGTCGGAGCGAGTAAAGGCCGATAAAGGGAGGCTCCTTGTAGTCAATGCCGTAGCTAATTTCTTACATGAGAAAATGTTGTGCAGCAACAAAACTGGCGTATCACACCTGAACACAGAGTACACCGTCTGCATGAAAGCAGAACCTATCTGCCAGTCGATGCCATCTGAACTTGGAGGCGAAGCTTTGGGCCATGTCAAGCACAACTCGGGTACGCTACTAGTGGGCCCGATCATGTAGTCGGATGGAAGGAGCGTGTAAGCGTTCGCACTACAACGGGGCAGGTTACAACCACGGTCAAAAAAGAGAGATTTGGTGACTCACCTGAAAGTGAAGGTCATGGTCAAGTTAGTGTTGCAGGGGATTGCCCATTGTCCGGCTAAGGTAGACGTAAGGCTCAAAGTGGTCAACAAAAGATGAAGGGACACACTGTTATCCACTAGGCGGCTACCGTCGATGGCGTTAAATATTCGTTCAACCTGAAAGGAAGAATCAATCAATACTCTTAGGGGAATCACAGACACTGTTGCTTACGTCTTGATAGGGACCAAAGATCCCATTAGTGCCCCTGCGACCAAGAACTAGCTAAGCACAAAAACAAGAAGGCAAATAAAATGACTCACAAATCAAATAACGCCACAGAGCGATCGCCATTTGCTTGAGGATATGTGGGCTCGAGTTTGAAGGTCTTTGTCCCTACCTGCGAACTGCAGCGTGAGCCTGATCAGAAAAGGCTTTGCCGAGGCACTGACTGTGATAGTCGAGATGGGGATGGCCCATTCCAGGTAGCTAGATGCAGCAATCTCAGAGCCAAATGGCTCAAATGGAATGACCTCGTTCCATTCAATAAGGGCAACATCACTGACAACCGTCGAGTCGATAGCACCTACGGAAAACACAATCAAAAATCAAGTTCGGGTGAGGGTGGACAGAGAGAAGCCGATCTCACCAAGCGAAAGGGAACCAGCCGATGAATTGCGCTGTAACCTCACGGCAAAAAAGGATAATCCAGCACGCCTTGTTGGGCCAACTTTGCAAAAAAGGGCGGCGGCGCTGTTTAGACCCGATCGTCAGAAGTCATGGGGTTGCAAATAGCCGACGAGTAAACGTACAGCCAGCTACGAGCCCACGGATCCTGGAAAGGCGGGAGAAACCAAGGCCGAGGATGCCACTGACTTGATCAACAAAAGAAACGTTGGTGTAGTTCATCAGACCTGTGGGAAAAAAAGGCATGAGAGGAAGCGACGGTCAAAAGGAGGTACCACGAACCGAAAGCCTGTCCGTATGAAGTGAAACCCGCGAGGTTCATGGCCTCCTGGGCGACAAAGCCCGATGCAACTAGAAAAGAAGTTTGAGCGACTGTTAAAAAGCCAGATTTGAATAATAGATAACGTACCGGTGGTATCGACAAAGCTGACGTTGAACACCGTCTGATTCTGATTGACAGAGACGAACGTCGGACTGTCGTAGTTCAAAAGATACTTGGGCAGATTCTTGCATTGAGCGGTGTTGCAAGCCGAGGAGACGACCCAAGTGTCTGAAGAGGCCGTGTCGCAGGCAACACGAAGACTGATATTTCCGAGAGAGATGACGGAATAGTACGTCCTGCAAGCATGAAGAAAAAAAAAAACCCCCTTTGATGAGTGCACGGGGTGCGGGAAGTGGAAGGACTGCCTCACTGTTTGTCACTCGCGAGTATCAACGGGACGATGCCCGCGCTGGTGTTGCTAGCCGGGTTGGTAACGTTTTGAGTTGTCTGTCGCCTGAGAATGCTGCGAAGCGAGGAAGTGAGGAGCCGAGGGGTACGAATTTGGTGGTGACCTGAGAGTGCGCGTGCCCAAGCTCCATGCAGCAGGGCAGGGAGACAAAGGAGAAGGAAGAGGGAAGAGAACATGGTGAGGGAGACAAGGCGGCTATTGGGTAAGATCCATAGAGGTTAGAGGTTGACAAGGGACTACACTGGTTTAGCTTGCTTGCGCACGGCACGGCAAGGCCCCCGTACCTAGTCCGACTCGGTCTCCGACCGGGCTCTCCGCTTGCTTAGCTCCGTATGAATGATACAGTACTGTAAATAGGCAATTTGGTCCCCTCAGTCAGGCCCCCGCAGCCAGCACGCAGCCGCAGTGTACATGAGTTCTTTCCGCAGTTGATCTCGATGGGCTATATAGTACTCCCGTCAATCTCCCCACATCTCCCCATTCCTTTATCTCCTCATTTCTTTCTCCCTCCCTTCTCCCTCCGTTATCAACAACTCGTTGACTCGAGTTGTTGGTATCCTCCCACTCCGCCTTCCTTCCTCCTTCCTCCTCCTATCCGCAATTCGTTGAGTCGAATTGTCGGTTCCGCCTCTCCACCCTCCCTATGCACCGCGATTCGGGGTACTCCCTCCGAAGAGTTCGGCTAGGTTCGTGGGTCTCCGCCATTCCCATCCAATTATGAATCATTGCCGTGCACTCGTCAGTCTGGAGATCCCTTCTCTACATCCTTCCATTGCCTGACTCTTTCTTCCCTTATCTTTGCAGGCGCGGTGTCTTTTTTTTTATGACTTCGGAAAATCCAACGAATCTCGTTGGTCTGCATTGAGTTGCAGTCTCCGAATGGAGAAATACGTTATGGAGAGTTTGGTCACGTCTTTGCAAAAAGACGTGACCAAACTCTCCTGGCTCCCGAGCTCGGGAGCCGAGGCGTGATCACGCCGCCGCGAATGACGCGGAGTTTATATCTCGCGCCTTGCGCGAGAAGCAAATCAATTACCCCAGGCCATTCTCGTTGTAACCGCAGTAGCACAAGGACTCAACTTGGTGCGGAATTTGCCCCTTGATAGTTACTGCATCATGTACAGCGCCACGATACCAGTCGATTGACAATACCAGACAAGTGTCGTGTTAAATTGCGTGTGTTCAACTTGGCGAGGATTCGGAAAACGAAAGCCGACGTTGACCGACCACTCATTCACCTGACTTGCTCTGAGTTGCAATAAATGATACACGATGTCCAAAGTACATGGAAAAAGTAATGCAGGAGATATAGTTCATGCCTGCCGTAACGAACGTTAAGCAATTCTGCCGTTGGAAATAATGGGGTCTGACTTGCCAGATAGTTATATGATTTACGATCCTCACACCGCTCGAGATATTCTCTCTGATAACCCCGCCATGAGCCAAAACGGACGAACGACCAAAAAAATAAATTTGCAAGCGCACCTCAATCACCGCTTCAATCCGCTTTTTGATATTCAATGGGTTGGGCAAGAAACGCGATGAGAGTTGTCGGGTAGCCTCGTTGACCAGATCGTTATGGGTCATATGTTTACGACTCTTCATGATCCGCACGATGCATGCCTTTTTTTAAAAAAAATGCAACGCAATCAAAAAAACTCGGTCCCAGTAAAGAGATCTGAAATTAATACACGCACGTCCGTCTGAAAACGTCGCTCTTCCTCGACGCGGTCCTGTGTCTCCCTGCGCTCGTCGCCACTCTCGATGCGCGCTGCGACTGTGCTGATCTTGATCTTCTGCAAAGGGGACGAGAAATCCGCGTTGAACGAGAACGCGTCGTCCACGTTGACGTCCCGTCCCGGTGGGTGTTTTTTGAGCACCTTGTATTTTGTACACGCGAGAGATTGTAAGTTGCGTTGCAACTCGCCGTCCGGGATTTTCGTTGCGCTCTTAATTTCCTCGTACGTGAGGAACTCTCCCTCCTCAATATCCTCGAAGAGCAGGAGAATGACCAGCGCAAACGATGACACGTTAAGGTCGTGTTTGCGTGCTTTGAATGTGACGCGCAAGTCCGCATTCCCCAGGGACGGTTGCCATGTAAGCTTTCGCCCAGAATGCCGCGAGAGGTAGAACTGCTCGAACAACTTGCTCGCCTTGACAAGCAGCGGCGGGAGTGTGCACGGTACGGGCACGTAGGACATGGGCCAGAATGTAGATGTCATTACGACAACATTGAGGTCAACTTCAGGGGCCTACATACTCGATGCATCAACTAAAACTGGGGCAAGACGAAAGGAGTAAAACTTACAGTTGTTTTGCCTACGTGATCGCGGTAGGCCTGCGTAGCGTCCGCAGATAGCTTCATATCGTGGAACATGCCCTCTAGTTTTACCGTGAATTGGAACCCGCACTCGACCTTGAGCTTGGTGAGCATGCCACGTTCTGCATCATCGGAGATAGATCGATTGAGAAGAAGGCGCTTCGCAAGGTGAGCCTTATAATATCGTTCAAAGACATCCTTTTCTGTAATAAACCTGAAGAGGGTTATGGTTTTATCGAGGACTGCCTCGACTTCGGCATCCGTTTTCTAGATATGGTTGTGAGATGATGCGGACATAACAGATCGTACAGCGCACCCCTTTCAACCCTTTCTTCAAATTCTCGTCGATATACAGTGATATGAACTCAGAAGCCCGCGGATGCAGGTTAATAAACGACTCGAAAGCCTAGAATACGTCAGTCTTCATTAATAACAATAAGCTAATAGTGTCAATGACCTCGTTAAGTCCGCTCTCAATCTCACGGTTATTCTTGAACGACAACTCCCAGACGTGATCGAACTTATCTTTCAGTTGCATCACATCCTCGACCCATCGGAGAGCCGGTGCGAGACTATGTACGCCAGCATTGGGTGATCGGGCTTTCGCCTTGCCTTTACCCTTAGCGGCCGGGTCCGGTTCATCTTCAGCACCTCCATCGTCGGCCCCTCGACCCTCCATGCTGATTTCGTTGAGTTCAGTACCTCGCTTTTGTATTGAGGCCTTGAGGGAACGACGTAGGGAAGGTACCCCTTCAGGGACCAACGAATACAGCTGATACAGGCGGGAAAGGCCGTCAACCTTCTCAAGATCGATCATGGCATTCAAGCCCGAGCTGGCCATGTCAATGAGTGTTTGCAAGTGTGGCGTGAGGAGAGTATCCTGGAGGATAGCCTGGAGAGGGGCAGAAGTTTGTAACGATAGATATTGGTGAGCGCGTGATTCCTCTTCGGAGAAGCGTGTTTGAACCTAGCGGCCCAGCATCGAGGTAAGCAAGACCAAGAACTGCAACAAGAAGAGACGGATATTTCACCCTGCGTAGATACTCCAGAGCATCACAAGTCTCCAGTAGCCTCGCAGCTTCGGCTTTGTAGTACACGTCACTCTGACGCAGGATTTCGGGTTCCAGATATTGCTTATACACCGACGCACCCTCTGGGTTGTCGCTTAGTAGCAACAGTGCCTCCACACAATTCGTAATGGCAGATCGGTTAATCACATATCCGTCGCGTTCGATATGCAAGAGACTCAAGACAGTACTGATGACGTAATCCTTTATTGGAGGATGAATGATGTGCCTTACGAAGAGATCGCGACCTAGCTCGACAACCTCGAGAGCATTGGCAGATTTCACATATACGCGGTCCTAAGGAGAACATACGCTCGGAGATCGAAGTAGGGAGAGGGCACTGCTAGTGGAGACACATACCATGTACTTGAGAATATGACTTAACTTGTCCATACAATCTGTATGATCGACCCATACTTTATGCACGGCTTTCAAGAGCCTCTCCCCTTCTTGACTCTGTTGCATTGGGTCTTGCTCAAGTCCGGAAGGGAAGCAGGCAGGATAATTTCCTCCGCAAGGCGATTGAGGTTCTCGACGACCAGATCGCTGACGCCATCGTAGAGCATCCGGCCCTGCTTACTCACTACCAGTTGATACCAGCCGGTAGCATTCTTCAAAGGAGAGTTTGTGAGCGTTGTGGTGCTGAATTTCCCGAATGTTCAAGGTAAGCTTCGCCCACGACTCGTCAACGGCGATATTGGGACCAAGCTGATTGAAACATGTTGAGTAAGACGGAGATGAACAAATTCAACAAGTCCGCAGACCTTTCGTGGTGGCCTCTGCGGATGGCAAGGCGTCAGTAAGATTGCGGTCCGTAGTGAAGGAGGCTACGCACGATCTTCGGTTTGATCTTCTTGGAGGCTTAAGAAAATAATTAGGGAATGAGGTCGTCGAATGAATATATATACGTACTCGAGGCCATACAGCCAAGGGGGAGAGGAGGAGGGGGAAGAGGTGTGTGTGTCGAGAGGGTGTGCTACCGCCGGAGACGCACATGGACATCCGCATTTGGTCTCACTCGCGTCGCGTTTGTGTGTCATCTGACTTCCCACGATACAATGACATTAGTTTACTACTACATACACTAATCGATGATGAATTCATACGTATTCTAAACGAATTGCAGTTAGGTAGGTAAGACGTGCTATGAGGTAGATCGTGAAGCCCTGACAAAATCGGAGAAGTATTTGCGGAATTGTTTCGAGTCTAAATCGCGCATTTTGGTCGTAAACTCGAGCGCAGTCTCCGTGGGCCAATTTTGAGCGGGAAGAAAGACGGAGAGGAAGTACTCGTATGCTTCCTGTCCTCTAACTTTTCCAACTGTTTGCAGAAGGCCAGCAATTTCTTGGAGGACCTTGGAAAAAAAGGATTAACCAATACTCACATGAGGAATAGGATCAATCGCACCACGAGGACTTGCCCATCCTTAATATTTAACTCGGGCAACGAGAGCACCGCAAAGGCCGTAGGCACGACATTCTCGTAAACAAAACGCTCAAATCCTGGTACACCAGGCACGATCTCTCCATTTGCTGCGGGAGGTAGAGGTTGTCCCCAGATGTTCACGCTCTTGCTTAGGAACGCAAGTGCAGCTCTTTGACTCTGCGAATCCGATACGTCGCCAGAGAGCTGGAGCATACTCTGCAACAAGGGCTCGAAATTCTCTTTGTTACCTGAGCGTTATCTAAAGTTATCAAGACTGTGGAGAAGAGAGAAAAGAAAAGGACTCCTCTCACGATTAGATAGGAAAACGTCTGCCAATTTTGAAGACACGATGTTATTAGAAGTGTAAGGTAAGCTCTCTTGCTCTCGCTATGCGTGAATACATCGTCAGTTCCCGTGACTGGCTGGAACATGAAGTTCGTGATGTGGGCATTGAGGGGACCAATAAGCTCGTCCAACACATTGAATAGGTCCTGCTGTTATCGTGTGTCAATGGAGGCGACGAAAAATCACGTACAAAAAAAGAAACGAACCTGAAGTTTGTGGACGAGGAGATTGACAAAGTTGATAAAATCTACAAGCTCACTACCCTCGAAATGTGCAAGCAGGTTTACCATGAGGGTCGGAATCAGGTCAGTGACCTCGGGACCTGTGGTGGCAAAGATGCGGGCAAAGGCGAATCGAGTCTATAAGAAATCGATACTCAGCCGCTAAATGCAAGCCAGCGAGACATGAACATACAGCATCACGGACGACCTTGAATTCCTTCATTGCTCCGAGAGACATAAGAATCGCCTGAGCTATATTCCGAAAGACATGAAGCGGGGGTAGCTGAAAGTCATCTGGCACTGGTGTTGGGTAGTCGGGAAACCCCTTGGCTGTGTTTCCCAGGGCCATAATGACGTGGTGGATTTTGACGATGGGGAGCACGTCTTGCTTCCCTTCAAATACTCGTAGATTCGTCGACAACTCGTCCAGCAGAGGCGTCACCACGGACAGTAAAAGAGCGGCACACTGTTCTGGCGTCTTGTAAAATAGGTGAACCAGCGTGCCGGCTGTTTCGAACAGATAAAGCTGTGGATCTGGCGTAGAAGTAGCTTCCGTTAAGGGGTCATTCGGTTCGTTAGGGTCAACTTCTGGAAGCTCGACGCGAATGGCAAGCATATCCCGAATACCGTCAAGGAGGGTGCCTGCGAGTTCAAGTGATATTTCCCTTTGGTTATCTTTGATGAATCGATGGAATAATAAAACACCCTGGCGCGAATGACAGAACTCGGATTGTGTAGACCCCTGGGGGGACCAGATGCAATCAATATATAAAGAAGGAAGGGTGGAGACTCTTACCTCGTGTCTACCATCACCTCTAATGCAGGAACGATATATTGTTTACGCACTCTGAAGAAATCGCCATAGCGTGCCACGGTTTCGAAGAACTGCATCACCACCGCTTGGTTCGGATAAGCCGAGATCCCAGTTTCGAATAACATCATGAGCAATTCGCCGTGGGGCGTCAGCGGAAAGTCCGCATAATCGATCTCTTTGCGTCTTTCTTTAGGAACCTGCGGTGCTTGACTGAAAGCGGATCGGCCTTTCGTTGAACCTGGAAAGCTTTAACAAACAAACATTCGGGGTCAGAAAAAAAAGCGACGCAAACGCACTCTTATTAATTTCGCCGAAAATGAAAATGAGATAGACCGCTAGTTCTGCATCATTCCATTTGATGGCGGTGCCGGACGAGTACAGTTGGAGCGTCTGTAGGGCGTGTGTTCGGATCGTTTCAACGACCAATTCTTGATCAATGGATAGTACGGAATCCATAAGCGAACGGAGCTCCTTCAGGTTGCCATTGAGTTGAAAGTGAAGGTCATAAAGACGTCAAAGGTTGACGTACCTTGCGAAGGATTTCAAATGCTGTTCTGTCATCCTCGTCAATATCGTCAAGATCCGCGTCCTCCTCCCACTTCATTTTTTTGAGAATAACAGCCTGCAACGAGACGAGAAATGCTCGCTTCTGTTGATCGAGGGGCTCTGTGGAAAGCTTTCGGCTCCGCTTGTACTATGTTGGGAATCAGCGGTCGTGATATGAAAGTAGGGAATAGGGCATACACTGGCAAGGACTGTTTGTAACATTGGGAAGACGGTCGAGCATGTATCGTCGTATTCGTCCTCCATAAATCTAAGCATGACGGGAAGGGTCTGTTGTAACAACTGGATCCTTCTGACCGCACTTGATCTGTAGGGGCATCCTTCGGGACAGGTGAGGCGATCGAGTAGATGGACAATCGAGTGACTCACATCGGCGAGCTTGACAAGCTCGAGACCAAGAACGTTTAGTAACCGCCCCAGGGCCTCCCTGTAAGATTCCTCGCCCTCATCCGTATCGTTCCCCCTAGCAATCTGCTCCGCGCGGGTGCGCTCTTCTAGTGAATCGATGACTTGACCGAGAGCAAGAACTTTGATGAGCTGAAGCTTATCCGCGGGTTCCTTGAGACCCTTGGAGACGATACGACGGAGTGCTCCAGCTGCGGCCATGCGAACGGATAGTGATGGATCGGACAGAGAGTAAAGAGGAGTGGGATCGTCGTCGGCGTCACGGTGAGATTGATGTCGACCCAGCCTAATACCTAGCAAGTTAGAGAGAGGGCGGTTCAGAGAGAGGTGCCGGGTACAAATCACACCTGCGTACGAGCCAAACGTTCTGATACCCCAATCCACTACCTCTAGAATTTCGGAGGCTTCTCTAGCTGTGGCCGTTGCGGCTTTCCTCAGTGCCTGTAGCCTCTCAGCGTAATCAGCGATGATGGTCAAAACGGCCTCGTTGATCCGGGCTGCATCCCTTTCTCGAACAGCATCTCTCACACGAGCATCGCGAACATGTCGATCACCGTTGAATTGACGTGCGCCCTTGATGACTTGATCGGCAACCTCCTCCGAGATCTCTATTACGAAATGAAAGAAGAGAAGCGAAACATGGGCATTGAACGAGGTTTGAAGGGCCGATTCTGTGGGACGCATGAGAGCGAAAAGGTCGGTAAAGAATGTAGGCCATCGATCGAGATATGTCGCGAGGAAAAGAAGAGTCAATGTATGGGAGAATTTATTGCGTAAAACTGGACCAAGGTGTCAAAACGAACAAAAGGGGACTATAATATGACGTACATGGAGCGTTGGATTCAGCTGACCCGTAGGTGTATTCGGATTGAATGTATGTTAAGAAAGCCTGCCGCAAGGTATCAAAAGATTGTTCGTCCAAAGGTTCAGACCTAGCGAGAGATGCCGGATCAGAGGAAGCCATGAAACGAATAAGGAATAAAAAGAACCCCGGGGAGATCGCGGGTCATCGAACGGAGTGTACTGCCCCGGACGAGAGTGGCCCTCGAACAAGTGATAAAAAGAAACAAGGTAAGGAAGCTCACCTGGTTTCGAGGAAGTCATCCAAGACGCGTAGGGCGAAGAAACGAGCCTCAGTGGGGTGCTTTCGCTGACCAGCGGGAGTGGCATCGACGAACAGGTTGAGGGCGAGGTTCCAGGTTTCTCCCGCATTTTGCTGTATGGTTGACAAGTATTCGAGAGCCTGCTGGTGCAAAGTCCCCTGGGTAGGGTCGGATGCAATGAGGATGGCCCGGACAACCTGATCAGCTTGCTGTTCCATGAGCCGATTGTCACTCGGGCTTTCCTTTAAATCGATTTTATTGGCTATCGATTAGGATGGGGTTAACAAGGTGACGATGAGGTGGCAATTGTGCCCCGCAGAGAAGAGAAAGGGACTTACCAAGGGTGTACTAATTTCAAACAGAAGAACGTCGGGCGAGTCACAATGCAGATCTCATCACACCGGCCCGGGTGTCAACCCACAGGTAATTGTTCAATTCCCGCGGAAAAGGTAAATATAATAGGACAATCCCAAAACGTGGGATGAACGACAAATCTACGTGGAGGTAGGGCAGGTGAACACGATGCAGAATACCATTTTAGAGAGATAAATTTCTTAGGGTCCGTGATTGAGTGATGGTGATGAGATAGTAGGGTTACAAAAGGAGTCAGTAGTAGCCACCCGACCCGACCTATCAATCGATGCTTCCGAGTACATAAGGACATGCCAAGTCAACCCCCTTTCACTACAACTACATTGATGCTCAAACCACCACCTTCCCTAACTCCTACCGATATCCATGACAGTGGTCCCTCCGAGATAGATAGTATCTCTGACTCGGATTGGCTCGACATTTCCGCTTCAGAAGATACTGGCTCTATCGATATCCCAGAAGAGAGTGACCGCGAAGAGCCTGGTGACCGTCCTCTATCCCAACGATCACGATCCTTCAGCAGCTATTCGAGCTCCCGAGATGAAGACCTTGACATATGGGAAGGGTTAGTAGAAAGTGCCGACGATGACGTACTCGAAGAACCAAGAGAGAACTCACTCGGTCCTTCCCCTTGGCTCGCTCCTCCTTTACTTATCCCGATGGTCCTTCTCAAGAAGAACGACGTGTGGAGGACGCCCTCAACCAGAGCATGCTCAGCACACTCAGCACGTCCCGCGCCAGCTCCATGAGCGCCAGTGGCACAACCAACTACCCCGCTAACCGAACACGCGATTTGAGGTTGTCATTCCCCGACCCTTTATCAAGTTCTAAGGATGAATTGATCCGTTTTCCTGACGAGGTATTGTTTCCACCGCCGACTGTTGTAGACGCCCCTCCGCCGTCGGACCTTTCGGACGATGAAGAACCGGCCGATCTAACTTCTTCTGCGCCTTCCTATCTACTCAAGCTACCCACTGTCGTATTTGAGATCTATCTGTATGGTACACCCCCCAAACGCAAGTGGACCATCGTAGAAAGCCTAATTGGGAAATGGGGAACCGTCTTGGATTGCGCAGTCTCGGAACGTCATCCGCAAGGCAACAGGATATCTACCTATTGGCTTCGTCCTAAGGGCAATTTCCATCGTCTCTCTCTAGGTCGCGCCGTATCTGTAGTTGACAACACGGAAGCCCAATCTGTGGTAGGTGTAGCTTTACCTTGTTCGCTAACCGTTGATATTCAGCTTCATCAGTCGAACACGGAACCCGTCCTGGATAAGCCTTCGTTGGCCATCGTCTTCCTGCCGACGTTTCTCCCCTCTTTACCTCCGCACACCCTGTTCCTTCCAGCAATTACTTCCACGTTTCATGAACGTGACGCCGGTGGGTTCGATGAACGTGAGCGTCAGGTGTTCGAGCAGCAGTGGAGCATTTTCAATATTTCCAAGAAGCAACACCTTTTCCCGAGCGCAGCTACCATTCTTGCCGTAGATGAGGTTGACCGCATCGAGGCTTTGGAGGTTGCTCGAGCATTTCAACCCCTTCAACCCCTCCGTCGGGGGCTTCTCCGCGGTATCAAGAACCAAGTTGCGACAACCCCTGCGGTGACCATGTATGTTCCCTGACATGAATAACGTTTCAGCCTATCTAACTTTTCATACAGTGTGGCAATACTTTCTATCGTACTTGGTTATCTTGTCAGCCGTTTCTCATACATGGCCGTCCCGGCAGCGACACTCGTGGAGAAAGTCAATTCTACGTCCGTCATCAAACCCACAGTGAACTTATCGGAGCAGCATCTGGCTACATCCTTTGTAACCCAGATGTCTTCGGCCATTTCCGTTTCTTCCCCAAGGGACATCTCTGTTGCCATTGTCAGCACCCCCCCTTCTAGCCTATCCACAATTCCCACGGGCCGGCGCAGCTCTTTATTTGGCGCCGAGGAACCTCGTTTACGAAACGAGAAGCTAATCAACACTGCGGTTGCCCAAGTTTCCCAACAACCTCCCTCGTCCATATCTGAAGTACCCATTCGCTCAAAGGCGCTCGCTGTCTTTCAGAGGGCAATGGAGCAGGCAATGCCGAGGCCCACCGAAACGGCAACCTCCCTCGTCACGAAATCCAGGACTGAGGCCATGTACTCCCTAAGCACCCGCCTCGCGGGTACCTTGTCCGAGATGTTCAATGTGAAGGCATTTACTGGTGCACTGCGTGCCGACATGAAAGAACTTGTCGAAGCACTTGACGAGCTCCTGCGGGCCCTTAGCGCACAGGCCACCACCGCAGTGCGCGTCACCGAAGGACTACGCGAACAATTACGTCGCCGTAACGAGCGCGCTCAGCAGAAGGCACGTGAGCTTCGTGAGAAGGGTGAGCGCATGGTGTCCTCGCTCGGCGAACGTGCACGTAGCCACGTAGCGCAGGCGCGGTCTCAGGCTCGCGCACTGAAGGACGTGATCAGCGCTGAGGTTGCCACTGTGTACAAGAAGCACCATGGGCGCGAGTTGGTCAAGAAGATGCGTGAGCGGCAACGAGGTCAGAGCCGTAACCTACGCCGTGGGATGCGACGGATGACGAAGGGTCGTTTGGGCTTTTAGATGCTTGTCATCTTTGCCACCACTTTCGTTAGTTATTCGAGGTACGTGAGTTTTTACTTTAATGTTGATCATTCATCGCCGTATTGGTTGCAATGACGTACTACCATCTCTGGCCGTCTTTGTATCTGGTTCCTTTTTACATGTGTCGTCAAATCTTTAGCATGTGGTTACCTTTTTCAATCAATGTTACGGATAAAGTATGTTGTAGTTTAAACGTTATCGCGATATGACTCTCTCGAGCTCCGGGTAGAGCGTAGGCGAACGCAAAGGTGGGTAAGGTACGATACAACCTTCTCCCAGAGAGCGCGCAACGTAAACGATTCCAGAGGTACTGTTTATATGAGAAAGGCTGGAACTAATGTTGACGAGGGATACAGGATGATAGCTCATGTTCAATTGGAGGCACTAGATACGCCCACATGTTGGCACCTGTCGCAGTTGTTCTATTGTTAGAGCGACGCGTTGACAGGTTCCGGCTACATCCGAGTCGGCAAGTCGAAAATCAAGTTCCGCGGCAGGAGAGTTTGCAAAGCTTTACATTGACAACCTCTCCTCTAGACCAATGAATTCAGTCGATTTCAGGGAGATCATCAATGCCGGCGGTACCTGGTTTTTACCTCATGAACGCCCATGTCGGCATTCAGGAAACACTGATGTGATTTCTCCCCGCAGACACGTGTGGAAAGCGCGTGGTCATGTCATTTTAGCCGTGAGTAACTGTAACCTCCAGGCGTAGCCGCCCTTGAGCCTACTAGTAGAAGTTGAATGTTGATAATACGCTAAACCTCTTTTTACCGATTTACCTCTTTGTCCCCCCCCCTTCTGCCTCTGCCTCTGCCTCTGTATGTGGTGGATCTCCGCCTCCCTTCTTGGCTTTGTCGTGCAAGTTGCCCTCGCAGCCCATCCGCAATGCGTACTTGTAGCACGACCAACACATGGTCGGTTCAATCCTTCGGCGTCTTCTGTAAGCCCTCAAGGTACCAAAGCCCACTCCTCTACTTCCACTGCTCCGACTTCCACGCCAACACCCTTTACCCCGTTTCCCTACTATACTAAACCCGTACGCGGTGTCGGCCTGTAAGTTTCAACACACTCTTTTTCTTTTTCTAGGATACCTGGCTGATCTCCAATGTTAACTTGCCAGCGGAGGATGGTTCATGCTTGAGGTATGGCATCATCACTCCACATTTTTTTTGGTTCGACCTCACTGTCCGTTTGATTTAGCCGTGGATAACGCCGAGCCTCTTTCTCAATACGAACAATAATGCGATCATTGATGAGTATACGTTTGGGCATTGCAGGATGAGAACACCGCGCTGGCAGCACTTCAACGACACTGGAACACTTGGATAACAGAAGATGATTTCGTTCAGATGGCTGCCGCAGGGCTCACTCACGTTCGGTGAGTACTCCCATTCATCCTCCACATGAGTTAGCGCTCACCTATCTTTTGTGTTCGTTGCACATCCTCCCCGCCCCGCCCCTTCAAAAAAAAAAAAACGAACTCTCTAGTCTTCCATCGGTTATTGGCATGTCCCCACAAATGCTTCCGTTGTACCATATGTCCCTGGTGGATGGCCCTATATCAAACGTGCGCTGGGCTGGGCGCGGCAGCACAATATACACGTCATTCTTGACGTTCATGGCGCGCCCGGATCACAAAATGGATTCGATAACTCCGGGCAACATACGAACACACCCCAGTGGGCGCTTAATCAGGCAAACATAGATGCGACCTGGAAGTCATCAAGGTGATTGCTACCGAGGTCGGATCACAGGTGGACGCGATCGAGCTGTTGAATGAGATCGCCGGGTTTCTTGGCCCCCAGTGGAATGCTGCGGCAAGGACGTTTTACCAGAGTGGCTATGATGTCGTAAGACAAGCAGCCGGCGATAACGTGGTCGTGGTCATTGGAGATACTTTTGACGCCCTTTCCGTACGTGCTTGTCACTGTATAACACTGGTTGTCAGGTTCTCATGCATCGCCGTGCAGAGCTGGCAGGGTTTATTGGATTATCCACAGGCTACCAGAGCGATGATGGATGTCGTAAGTCTGACATCTTTCGGCTCGTTCACCCGTTTTTTAATATGTGATCAGCACAGGTATCAATTATTCAGCGACGGAGAGTTGACTCGCACTCTTGATCAACACGTGCAATTCTCGTGCCAGACCATACTTCCGGAACTAAGAGGCTATGCATCCACAACCTTTGGACGGTGTTAGGGGAATGGACAATAGCAACCACGGATTGTGCTATGTGGCTCAATGGACGGGGTACGGGCTCTAGATGGGAAGGGACGTTTGGGGGCGGGCCCGCAATTGGTAGTTGCACTGGATACACGGGCAATTATTCGACGTTTTCCCAAGACCTTAAGACAACCATGCGGAAGTGAGTTCCATCAGGATCGTTCGTTCTTGCGCAAGAAGCTCATGCCCGTGTAGGTATTGGGAAGCACAGGTGGAGGTTGCGGAAGCCGTGCAAGGATGGCTTTTCTGGACGTGGAAGGTACGGCACCTCCATGTAGCGAAATGTCTCAGGCTAACCTTTGCAGACGGAGAGTGCAGACGAGTGGAGCTATTCAAAGGGTCTCGAGGGTGGTTGGATTCCGCGAGACCCGACACAACGCCTGTATCCAGGACTTTGCAACTAAAGTGACCAGAGGAGCGTAATGATGGACATTGAGTTGTTCGTATCGTTAGATGTTGTACTTCACGAACTATGGACCACACACGGACTTGTAAGGACTCGGATGTGCCTTACCTTAGACGATTCGGATCATCACGACGCCATGCCATTGGAATAAATACTGTATATACAACTCTAAGCTAGGTTTGCCGAGTCGTTAAAAAAAATAAGTTGAGAAGAAAAAGGGGTCAGACTACCCCCGGGTAACAAGGAACCGGAAGTGGCACGTGAGGTACACACGCATGCCAACCCCCGGGCCCGGATCCCCGTCAATACTCTCATTTGCACTCACGCCATGCAACTCATAACTCTGCGTCTATCAACAAACGGGCTCGTGTTGCCGCGAGCTATCGACATCAGTAGTGAATCAACTCGCCTATGCATGAGCCCGTTTTTTGTTAGCCGAACATGACCGTGCTGAAAGGAACATCACTCAACTGACCGCCATTAATTAGTTTTCCTCCGCTTCACAAGAGAGAGACGAGCCGACACATCCACGACTAGATAACAAGCATGACGCTTGGCACGAGTCCGTTGGCCTTGGCCAAGCTTATTCAAATCTTTTAATTCGATATGTCTCTCGTCGATTCTTGGATACAACGCTGGTTGTACGACTGGATGGCTGAGCGTTGAGGAGCACTGAGCTCGCAACGTGTACTACTACGGAGGGTTCACGCCGGACTGTTTCCATGAACTGGGCAACGTATCGCCGTATGGACTCGACTTGTCGTTTCGACATGGCAAACAAAAATGATTTTTTTTGGGTGGCAATCGTCTCATCATCAATCTCATATTTTTCTTTCCTCTTTCTCGATCTTCTCTGTCGCTATGGAGGCACTCGAGGATACTTTATGAGTCCCAGCTCGGGGCATTTGAACTGGACACAGATTTCCCTTCTTTTATTCGTTTCTTTTCCCTCCCATAAGTCACCAGGTGAGATCTATTTAGTATCACCTGCTACGCTATCCGACGTTGTTTGTTTCGCCCCTTTATAAAGAATAAACATGGTTTCAAACACATTCTTTACTGCGGCCGTTGTGCTGGCCACGGCGAGCCAAGCCTTTGCTCACATCTGTAGGACCTTTGCCAAGTGAGTTGTATATCGGCCGACGCTGACATCTATATTCTAGCCTTATTCACCCCAGCCATGTATGGTTTTAACCACTCCAATATTGACGGAACCGTCCTTTAGATCCGATGATGAATAGGATTTCAAAGAATGGTGGTTCGTGAGTATCGGTCCACGTTCAAGATACATGTCTTATTAGCATCCTGATTCTTGCGCAGCACATCTTATGGATGAACCCCCTCATCCGATGACATCTTTCAGCTACCTGTCGGGCAAACCGTTACGACGGAGCTGGCTTGCACCAGGGGTGCCACATCCTACTCGGAAGGCATTCCCGGAGGTGACATTCGAGATCCCAACGATCTCAATAATCCGTGTCCCCGCTCACATCTGTACGCGTTTCATACTAACGGGTTAAACGACCTCGGCGGGTGCGCGTTGGCCGTGGCATACAAATCAAACGCTTCCGATGTCAAGCCGGAGGACTTTACCGTATTCAGCGTGAACCAGACCTGCGTATATTATCGGTTTACCGACTTCCAAATCCCAGCGCAGATGCCCAAATGTCCGAATGGGATGTGCATTTGTGCGTGGTTCTGGATACACCTCGCGGATTCGGGCTCCGAACAGAGTTGGTTCCATCTATCTATCCTTTTTTTTGGGATGGGATCTAGTTTTACTGACCGATGGGTAGACTATATGACGCCCTTCCAGTGCAACATGCAAGGCGCCACGTCGACCACGCCGCTACCTCCTGCCCAGGTTCCGCGTCGGTGCGTGACCAAGGATTTTTTTCTTGTCTGCACGAATATTTATTTCATCACGGACAACATTAGTTGTGGCATAGACATACTTCTCGACCGCCCTGCTGATCCCAGCAATTGCACGTACGGTGCCAAACAACCCTTTTATTGGTTTCAAGCTGAGAGAAACAACATGAATGAGGGCACGTACACCCCTCCGCACTACAAGGATTTGTACAACTTCCGCGACGGCGCCCAAAATGACATCTTTGACCCTGCTTATTATAACAACAGTCAGTTTCGAAACGTTTTTTTTTGAGCGTCATTTGCCACCCCTCAACTTACTTATTTATGCCTTAATTAGCTCTTCCGCACTACAACATTTCGACAGACACCAGAATCATTCCTGCCCCGTCGCCCTTCTGATGAAAACGTTTTCCGGGAGCGAGTCTTTGAATAATAACAACACCAACACCAACAGTAGTAGCGTCGAGAAGAATAACGCTAAGCCCGCCGGCGGCGACACGGCATCACCTCCGCCGAGTCGAGGACGAAACTGTGCTGGTGATCACGGCCAAAAACAACAATACCACAAGGGGACCACCGGCAAGCACGGGTTGGAACCATCTCTCCTCCATCCATTTATCAACTCGAAACCTGACCCTGTTTTTCTTTTTTCGCAGATCGAGTTCTAAGCACGTGGCTCACGGGACTCACCATCATGGCCACGCGAAGCAGCGCCACGAGGAGAAGGAACGGTCCTCGCCTCTATGGGGCGGCCGTAAGATACCACACGCTGAGGCTAAGCGAAACCCTTGACAAAATGTGGGAGAAAGCTTCCCCCCCCCCTTCCCTACAAATGATTTGATCTCTCCCCATCTGTTCCTCGCAAAACAGTCATTTATTTTATACCCTTGCCTCTTGTATATTTTAACTGTGCGCCTAGTGCGCATGCCTTTTTTTTTAAAGTACCCCACGAGCTGCAGGTACTACACATTGCTTTCAGGACGTTGCCCTCCGGAACTCCAGAATTCTTTGAAAAACCTATTTTACCGAGTTTCACACTAGCATACTAAATGCAAAATGTAAGAGTGTTCCTTTATTACTATTGTCCGAAAACATTCCAATGGTTCATACACGTGCCTTTGTCGAAATGATGGTCCGGTATCTGTGAAAGAGAGTCATACTCGCGCACAAGGGCGCTTGTGGGAGGTGAAAGAACGAGGGGGTATTTGTCTACATAAACCGTCCGTGAGGTGTCCAATTAAAGGTAACCACGAAAGAAAAAGAAAAAGAAAAGGTATCTAAGGTATATCGGCCTCGTCCTCCTCCCAATCCCCTGGCATGTCTTTTGGCATACCCACGACATCCTGGATATCTGGTGTATCTGTGATGTCCTCAATGAAACGGCTATGACGTTGTAGGGATTCAGGCGCGCTAAGGGCTGCAACCCTGAGACGTGCGGAGCCAACGGCCTGCCCGCTTGTATCTCCCATGGCGACATTCGCGACATTTGAGGCCTCTTCCATGACATGTTCACCGCTCCGTAGGGTCTCGGGAGCTGTGATCTCAAGAATGGCCTCCTCGCCTACGTCAGGGGTAAAGCCTGAACCTGAACTGAACCTCCTTGGCCCCCGCTGTTGTTGTTGTTACTACCAGGTACGACAACGCTCGCGCTTGCGCCCTGGTTGTTCGTGTCGTTGTTTCCGTCCTGTCGGGAGGGCGCCAGCGCTCCAGCGCTCGCATCTGGTGCCTGACCGTTCCCACCTGCACCTGCGCCTGCGCCTGGCGTTCCAGTGCCCCCACCAGTAGGGGCGGTACCCGCATCCGCACTCGTCCTCGCCTTTGCATCTTGGTTGTCATCTGCATTCAAGGTGGGGATTCCGGCATCAGCTAGCAAGGCAGTGGCGGCAGCAGCACCGCGACGCCTCCTATCGCTAATCCTTCATCGGAGAGCTCGACGCGGCCCTCGTCCTTCGGAGCGGCTTTCGTCTCATCCGTGGAGGTCTTCTTCTCGTCCGCAATGTGTGACTTATCGTCCGGGTCGGTCTTCTTCTCCGCCGGAGCCTCAGACTGTGCTGCTGCCACCTTTGGCTTGTTCCTACTACGCATGCGGAGGTACTCCTCGAGGAGCGCTGCGTTGCGCACGTTGGGTCGGAAGGAGGTAAGTAGGACACTGCCGATGCCAGGCAAGAGGCCAAGCCCACCCGCAAGGGCAAGATTTAGGATCATACGCTGCGTGAGCCACCAGGGAATCCTGAGCAGATGGATGAGATGGGATGATGGGAACGGCGACGATTGGGCGAACGTACTTTGCCTTGCGGCCCGACGCACGATGAGGGTGTAGCCGAGCACCGGATGAATTACATCACCAAAGATTGGTACGAAAGATGCTGCACAAGGGAGAAGAGATGGGTTTGTGGGCAAGATCGAGACAAAGAGGTGCACACCGAGGATGACCGACAGGCCAAATTCTGCTCCGCAGACGTTGAAGCCCTTGTCGAGGAAATTTGCGCGACGCTGTACTGCTCGCAGGACTTTCACTTCTTCGGGGGTAAGGCCTGGGGGTAAGGGCCCACGCTATGTATGACGAAGGTGAGTGTGATAGATGTTGATGATCAGCAGCACGATGACGGAGGGGCGTGAGGATTTAGACGAACCTTGAAGTGATTGACGTGAGAATGCGTATTCTGGTTTACAGTTGACACCTTGCTGACACCATATTCGTCGTAGAGATTATCTGCAGGGGCGTATTCACTGAAATGTTCACGAAGGAGATCCGTGCCAGCATGCCCGAGCACGGCTGCCATGGCTGAAGAGAAATGTGTGGTGGAAGAAGCGGGGGAAGGCTGATTACGACTTGATCGAGCACCGACAGCCTTGTACTAATATCCGTGTATAGTGGGCTTAACCGCGTGAGATTCACGTTGCGGCGTAAGTCGTAGGATATATACAACCTACAGCTAAGCGTACCTTAATATCTTATCGCCGAGTTTTGAACAAAAACCCTTTGTCGGAGAGGAATCTTCAATTTGACGGTGATATAGTCAATATGTCTTGTTTTTTACTTCTCATGTCAGTGCATATCCGAGTAGTCAAAGAGCAAGTGGTGCATTGATATAAAAACCTGTAAAATGGGCAGTCATTATCCAACTCCGACTAGACGCCTCATGAATCTTAACTTGGTGTCGAGTCGTGAAGTATATCGGATATCGCAATGTTTACGTATAGGAACGTCGGCATGAAAGCTTCTTTAACTGGTCCCGTTCTGCGGTACCGCTTTCTAATCGGTCCGCTCATCCCGACCCGGAAATCGCTGCCGGCCGTACAGAGCTCCGCAGTAGGCCTAGGGTTTCATTTTTGAGATTTGTAACTTGCTCATTGTTGTCTACGTTCCATGGCAGAACTCTCAAATAACCCATTCATCGATCATACCGCGAGCGTCGTCTCTCGTTTTCCACACATCGATGCCGTATCTTCAACCCCTAATGCCTCACAATACTCCGCCAGCTGGCCGCAGCAGCAGCAGCAGCAGCAACAACAACCTTCCTATCAAACCTCTTCCGGATTTATAGGCACAAATCCTACAGGGTACGCTCAACAATACACCCCCTCCCAACAATCGTGGCCACAACAGCAGCAGCTACAACAACCCCAATATCAACCGCAGGTGCAGGCACCCTACTCACCGACCGGATTTCAGCCTCCCGAGCTCATTTGGCCAGCAATTCGTGGGCCAAGCAAGTACCCTCCCCACAAACTACCCACAATCTCAACTACAAGCGCAATATACCAGCTACCCGTCTCAGCAAGCCAGCTACAGTTATCAACAACAACAACCTCCTCAACAGACCGGCTATGGGTACCAACAACAACAACAGCAACAACAGCAACAACAATTGATTTCCCAGTTCGATCCCTACGCCAACCTCGGACAACAACTCTCTCCAACTGGCACGTCGACTTCCTTAACCACCGGCGGCGTGAGCTCGCCGCCACAGGGCTTACAGCACCCGCGTGCATTTATCCAGTCCCATAAGGTTGAGCTCGAGGCGTGGGACCCGACCACGTGGAAACAAATACAGAATAGCTTGGATGCACTCAAGACCGCGTGGGAGGGGCGCAAGCGCGCAGCCGAGTCGCAGGTGCGTGCCTTCGGTGGCACCGTTGGTGTCCCTAGCACGGGCGCTGGCGGTGGCTTTTTCGGTGGCGCGGGTGCGTATGGTGCATACGGTGGAGGGTACGTGACACCGCAGATGCAGGAGATCGATCGATTAAATGCAGTACGTCCCCTCCCCACCGGTGTTCCTTCTGGCGCGCTCAAAGTCCTGACTAACCCCCCCGCCGTTTCGTTTGGCAGCTGGTCAAGGAAGCCGAATCGAACGTTGGTAAGCTTTTCATTTTTACGTTGACGTTTATGAGTGCGCGTGGTGTTCACGGTTGTCATCGTTAGACACAATTGCGGCAGCCTCGTTGCAGATGTCAGAGGTTTTCACTGGCTATCGCCATTCGGGAGACATGGCTAGCAAACGCCGGGTGCGAGAGTCATGTAACGCTGCGGTTACCAGCCTACCTGAGTATCCACCCGGTACGCTATAATAACTTGAAGGAAGAATTACTGTGTGTGCGTGCGAAATCGCACGGATGCTTTTTATCTGGTCTCGATCGGGTTGTTGTACTTCCGTTGTTGTACGTATGTAGATTGGTGATCTGCTGTAATCAGTAAACATTTCACGCCCTCACAGCTGTCACTCAAACAGGAGCATGCCGACTTTGTAAAAATGGAAGTCACCGCCCTACTCGGTTCGTACCCCCAAAGCCCCAAAAAATAGATTTGTTACCAATCGACGAATCGGAAGCACTCTACTAAGTGCCCGTTCTCGGACATCTTCACGTGAGGGGAGATTACGGATTCAACACTGGCCACACAAATAACCCAACCTACGTTCTCATAAATACAGACGCGCCAACAACCTAGCACCAGGATGACCAAAGTTGATATGAAATAAAAGGTCGATACCGATGCACTCACGCATACACCCTCATCTTACGCCTCACTGACGAGCGACTCTCGGAGCGGGGAGTAGACCCATAATCCCAAACGCGAGCGCATATAGTCCCGACCCTGTACGATTTTTTTTGGAAAAAGTCAAGGGTGAGCGTAGCGATGCGAAGAAAAGAAGCACGCATACCTGCAATGATACCAAGTATGTACCCCAAACTCGAGTATCGTCCGAGCACCCCACATAACGATGCCCAACCCGTGATGATCGATCCAGTCAAGATCTGCCAAAGAAAAGAGAGAGAGAGAGAAACAAAGGGAAGAAAAGCAACACCCCGACCACCCCACACCATCACCACGAATGGCCCCTTCAGCGTCATATTCCAGAAAATCGAGATAGAGGCAAAAAAAAATATAATTAAAAATTAAAAAGACACGTACAGGAATGACGGATGACAACTCCCCCGACTCTCTCCATGACCGATACTGTTTTAGAACCGATCCCGCTATTGAGCGCCGCGCTATATGATCTGCATGCAATCACGACGTACGTTTGGTGGAATACCCTTGATCATTGGGATCAAGAGAATATACAAGAATAGAGAAACCGTCAACAAGCCCGACAGTGTCGACACCCCCACTAATAGTCTATAAGCGGAACGAAGGAGTGAATTGGCGTCGTTCAGGTAGTAGATATTGGAGAAAAACGAACCGAGCGAGTGGAGCAGCATCTGCCCAAATACGTGCGAATATAGAAGGGGTGTGTAACCAGTAAGTGATAGCGGCTCCTGGAATCACAAAGCGAAGCTGGCGGGTGAGATGACCGGAAGGCATAACGAGTGGAGAGTGTGAGGATGGATGGTTTGTGACCTACCCCCGTGGCGGTAGGTAGGTTGTCAGGTTCAGGCGTAATCACATGTTGCCACACTCCGACTAATCGGCTCGGCATCAAAATTGGCTGACTATTTCGATCCGCTCTCCTCCGAGATTGCTATTCATCATTCTAATTGTCGCTACTACTAGGGCTGTTCTACATTTCGAATAGTTTGTTTGTCCCCTTCAACAAGTCTAAACCACCACAGAGATCACAATGCTCGTTAGGCCTACTGCGCTCATTATACCAAAAACCGTCCAAGGCGTGCTTGGCCCAGCTGAGTTAGCCTTTACGGTTGGTGACCGGTTCGGTGATACACTGCTGCCTGACATCTTCGGCACTTCCATCTTGGAGCTGGAAGGGCCAGGCATCGAGGCTGACGATACACTCTTCGGGGTGGGGGAGCCGGCTGCCCCAGTCCCAGTGGGGGCACTCGAAGATGGCGCTGAGCTTTGAGAGGCCGTACCACCTCCAGGGTAACCTTTCGCAGGTACAGGGCTGCCAGACACGTCAGAGCTAAGCTAAATACCAAAATAAATCTACCGTACGGTGCTTGATCAGGAGAGGTCGCCGAGCCTCCTTCCATGACGTCATTGTTGACGCAGCTTTAGGAATGTAGAATGTTATACCGGTCTGTTATCCATTCTATTCTGTCGTACCTTGTGTCGCTGCTCTTTTGAACGGTCGTGGGTGCAGAATACACTTGCTGACCGCTTGCATCCTTCAGGCAAAAAGTGCTTTCAACAATGTATCAGTACTTCAGGTGATTTTTGGGCTGTGTTGATGCATACACGCCTGTTCCAGGGGACAGATCGACCTTCGGCCATGTGAAGGAACTCCCTTGTTGCGGAGGGAACTGCTTAAGCTACGTAGTCAAAAAGCCAGCATTGTCAGTAAGTGGTTGAAGGGGGCACACAGAAACGACTCACTGCATCCGCGGTAGGCTGACCCGCTTATGGGGGAATGGTGAGCTTCAATAAGGGGGAAAACCAAGAAATGTCGAACCAGGGACAATGGAGAGGTAAACGGTGCTAAGGCGCCATCTGTGGACCAGGTAATCTGCTGAGGTTCTGGACAACAACTTAGCGCACAAGATTAGACTGGTAAGACAATTGCTCACGACAGACGACTAGGGATGCCCTGGATGAACGAGGGTAATTACTCTGTTAGTGGGTGTGCATCTTTGTTACTCACGGTGTATTGATGGAAAACGCGGATGCAAGAGCAACAAACGTAGTGAGGACGACGAAGGGATTCATGACGGCGGGCTAAAATTGTCACAAGGGGAAGGCTGAGGACGTGTAATCTAGAATAAAATGATAGGATGAAGAAGAAAAGCTAGTGAGGGATGGATGCCTTTCTCCTTCAACTTAACCGCGGGTGGCGAAGCGGAGTTTAGCGTTGGAATTCATCTTCTAACAGGTGAGATGTATAGCAATCTACAGTTGTCGGGCTACAAGATAGTACAGTGCAAAAGATAGGTCCAGTGTAAAGCTTTCAGAACATACATCGATGATAGATATGCAACGAATGACGAACGCATCAACCCTCATGAGTCGAAACCAAGCACCTCCACAATGACATTGATGATCATGATCACCACGTAGAAGCAGATGAGAAACACGCCCCACTTGCGAGGGAGGAAATAACCGTTCATTGGAACAAATATCATAGTTGTGACGAGGAGCGCAAGCAGCCCGACGGCGCTCACGAGTAAGGTGTTGGAGAAGTGCAGGCGGTAGGGTTCACCCGTATGATAGATAACATACGAGCCAGAAATGCCGACGCCGAATAATATATTGAGCATCGGCCCACCGAAGCAAGCCGAGAAACCCATGACGGGGGCGAAGACCTAGGTGATCCTGGGTCTGAGGATGGAATACCGATGCATAAATGGGTAAAGACGTACAGCCACGCTCATGTTAGCCACCAAATCAGCGAGGGAGTTCCCAACGGCAAATATCGTTAGACCAATGATTGCATCCGACAGCCCAAAAACAAAGCCAAAAGTCTACGAACATAAGTTAGAGTCATACCTGTCATCCTGATTCCACTGACCTGTAGGACGTTGATGATCTCGTCTGCAATGGCCATAATCCAGACTATGGCGACGAAAAAACCCATCGAGCAACGAACAAAAAGCCACCCTCTGCTGTCTCCCTTATCAGCAAAGAAGGCTACAGATACCCCAGATATGAGGCCTGCCAGCCCTGTCGCAAGGACTACCCAACGCTCGTGCGTCGTACCCTCTGAGATAGGTGTCAGATTTATTCAATCGGAGAAACCTAAGCGAGAAACGTACTTAAAAGTACGGCGACACAGAATAGGGGACCTAGAGTGCACTGAAGTGCCATAAGCCACTTATTGAAATGCAAACCGTCTACCTCCTCCACCTCGCCAATGAGGTGCTCGGATTCATCCCCTTCAAAGGTGACAAGAGTATCGTTTATGGCTGAGGGCTTTTCATGGCGGTAGCCTGAACTGTCGTATGGTCCCACCACAACAGGTAGGGTGATCGTCAACGCAAATACTGCAGGGGTCGCAAGGATAGCCGCAGTCTTCCCAAGTAAGCTCTTTGCATGAAATCCGTGCAGTGTAGGGAAAAGGATATGACATGCGTGCGCGAGAACGAAGCCTGCTTCCTGTGACGGCTCTGCCACTATGTGATGCCCCACGTCGCTGCCAGAGTCGGAGATTGGAGATGGAGGTATGTGGGAAATCTCAGGAATCGGTAGCTCAGAATCAGTGTCGATGTGAATGAGCGGGACCTCTGGTGTGTGGTCTGAATCGTCGGGAGCAAGAGAAGTCGCAGGAGGTAACGGAGAGCGATCACTCAAGGGAACATCAGACGAGGTTTCCCATGTCTGCGCGCTTACACTGTGGATGGAACCGCGCGAGCGAGAGCGCGGATGGCCATAGCCATGATAGTGTCCGCCAGGGTACGGTGTCAATGGTGTCAATGGGGAATCAAAGGCGCTTAGAGTGAGCCCGGCAGCATCTTGCTGCAATGACGAAATTACGCTTCGAAATTCGAGGGCCCCAACTAGAGAGAAGGATGGCATCGTGGGTAAGCGTGGAGATGATGACGGTGACCTGGAATCAGCCTGCGAGTCTTGAACCTGTAGATTCAAAGGCTGCGTCTGAAATTCGAGGCGTGGCAACGATGATAGACGTCGACGACTAGTGTCAGAAGGGGGCGGCATAGGAGCATTGGAGAGTGAGCGGGTGGCTATGTATTCGATAAGACGAGGTCATAGGTACAACTGTAATGCTCACGATCATCTTGATATGGCTCATCGTCAGTGTAGGGTGGCATACCCTCTTCGGCATACTCGCTGCGTATTCGCGCCTCTAGCTGGTGCTTCTTCTGCTGCCTGTATTCCCACCAACTGCCCACGACCACAGTGAAGACGTACACGAGGTATAACAAGAGAAGAAGGACCGCTTCCCACGCATATATCCACCCATCAAGGAGGATGCCAAGTAGCATAGCGACGGCAGCCATAAAGAATGAAGCATCCCGTAGGAAGGGACCTCGATTCACTCGAAAAGGTTTGATTATGCACATGGAACCCACGACACAGGAGACGATGAACGACGCGGCGCCCAAGAGCTCTCCTATGGCCAAACTTCCCGCATTTGAACGCAGGGCAGAAAACGTCGCAAAGACGTCCGGGCTGCCATTTCCAAATGCAAGGAATGTAACACCTGCGACGTTCTCGTCCAAATTTAATAAATTGGCTATGGTTGCTAAATTGGGGCAGAAAAAGTCTGAAGCACTGATGCCGAGGGTGGTAAACAGGAACATGAGCCAAAGCAGTAGACCGACGAATACGAACGGCCTAGTGGCAGGACTGGCACAGAAATAAGCTTTCAGGTACTGGATGGCAGAAACGTGTCTGATGTAGGACACGAGTCGTGCACGACCCTGCATTGGTTTTCGATAGGAACAGCTATAGGACGACACTAGGACGGATTGAGAATGAAGGCGTACTTGACTCATCAAAGATAGCACGCACCTCGCTCCCGCCTTCCTCATATGAGCTGTATTGCTGCTTGCTTTCCAGCAGACTGAGAATGCTCCGCTTCGAAATTTTGTGGCCGAGTGATTGAAGGGCATGGTTATGATGTGGTTGTCCGTAGGAGCCTCGTGACCATAAGACGACATTGAGAAGCAAGAGCGCAATGAATGCAGCTCTGCCAATTGTGACGTACGAATCGTTTCCCATTCGTTGGTGAAGAAAAGGAGCGCCAAGCCAACGACGTGTGCCATGCTAGCTATTTATATCGCGTGGGAACATTATGGCATATACTTTGGACCTCTCGCGACCACGTTCTTTCTATGATTTTCGACAGAGCTCCATTAAGGAAAGGAAATAAGAATTGATGTTCAATTTGGATGAACAATGATAGCGAGTTTTAGTGCTGGCTAATTTTAGGTCTCTATGCCCGAGTAATCACGATATTAATGAAATTTTGCTCAGATGATACTATATTATATAAGAATCATTAAAATACAATCCTTCGATAGCTCAGTTGGAAGAGCGTGGGACTGTAACGGTTAACTTCTGACATCCCGAGGTCGCTGGTTCGAACCCGGCTCGAAGGAGTTTTTTTTTCTCCGGCCAACGCGAGAAAACTATCATCGCTGTGTATTTCTTAGCCCCGCATCAAGAAAGCAATATTATTATCGCTACAATGAGTATCTGCACAACACATAAAGCCGAAATATAAAACTCGTATATCGACCGTATATGAGGCTCTCAGAGCCCCATCCAGCTGCTCCTGCCTCCGGGATTGTGAAGCGATGTCTGCCCAATCTTGACGACACCGGTTTTAAAACTAGAGACCCTCTGTATTCGCTTGGTCACCTCCTTGGATAGTCGATCCCCAGAAACCACAAAAGGGTTGTCAATCGCATCAACTAACGGACTAGGCGGTACAAACGGCGTCGATGTCGCTGCCCAAACAGATCCATGTCCATCAACCCTGGGCACGGGGCCCACTTTTGGCGCTTGTATTGGGGGGCGCAGCACCGGAAGAAATGATTCAGCATACCACTCATACCAAACCTGGCGCTGATCTGTGAGTCGCCATATGGAGACTTGCAGTTCGGAATTGCTCGGTAAGTATAGCGGTTCCTGATGTAATAAATATTTTTTACTGTTGAGATTTGGTGGGCACAGCAATAGTGATGCAACCGAGGCTTGCCTTGAGGGGGAAAAAGAGTGGAAACCAACTCAACATATCTTTAGAGACAAGGTCCTTCCGATGAGGATGGATGCTGAGTCCGATCTTTCCGTATAATACGGCCTCGAAGTAGCCAGCCAGGCCGTGCAGCACGCCTGCGTGTGGGATGTGGAAGGTTAGCCTGGCAGACCGGATGTTGTGGCTGTTCGTGACAGGTAGCCCTAAGGAGACACGTAAAACTGTCAGAGCGTGGTTGACGACCATTGGTCAGCGGCATAGCTTGCCTTGATCATCCAACACTACGTCGCGTCTCGGGTGTTCAAATTCCCAACATTCCTGTATCTGTGGGCCGCAGCGATCTCCGTCATCACCCCCTTGATCGCTGAGAATGTTGACTGCCTGAAACATCACAACGTATGGCGTCTCCGGGGCCTTACCATCCTTTCCTGCGAGGACCTCATTATAAAGTTTCGAAGAGGACAAGGGTGCTAGATATGCCGAGTATGTCGAGGGTATCGAAATGCCATTTGCTGGAGATAGCCCATGAAAACTGGGGTTGGAACGAAAAAAAATTACAGGGACGTACATTTCAAGAAACGCATTGCGCCGTCGAGGCATTCCGGACAAAGCTCATTGTCACCAAATGAGCCCAACAATTCGCTCACGATAATATCCGCACGCTCCGGAACTAAGAGGGTCCTCATGTCACCAAACAAAACTTCCACTCTTTCTCTCCATTCGGATGCCTTTCGTCGCTGCAAACTAGGAAAGTGTCCCGAGTACTCGACATGAATACCGATTTTGATAACGTCGACAGTAAAACCCACGTTACATAGGCGCTAGGATTTTTCTCAATCGCGTACACGAATACGTTCCGCTGAACACGTGCGATGGCACTCAGACATCGAGCAACGAGAGGCCCTCTTCCAGCTCCCGCGACGCAAATGACACTGAGGCAGGGCCAACGTTACATACGCTCGATGATTTGCTAGGTCTGGATACTCACATCCTATCTGATGGGGGCCACTCAGACAGAGCCGCATACACCGCCTGTAGTAGGGAATGGCGCTTTGTTTACCCCCTATATCAAAACATGATACTTACTTCTTCGTATTTTTGATATTTCACAGGGTCTTGTTCGAAAGTTTGATAAGTGGTGCCCTGCAGGTTATCCATAAGGGGCTGTGATGGGGTCAGTGCTGCTGTTCATGTGACAGGGTCGGTCCGACCTGCAGAGGCGCTTGAAGATAGTCCTGATATCCCCGCGCAAAATGCTCCACCGTGCCTGCGGTCTTGGCCTGTACTACAGTGGGACTGGTCTTATCTAAATGGCGTACATATTGCAGATAGGCAGTCTCGCCTCCTTTTACGTGTAGGCCAGTAGTAGTATCAGACAATATGACTACCGGCCGATGCTGTATGCGGGACGAGTGAGCACAGAGCTCAAGAAGGAGTGCTTGATGCAGCCTGACCTTCATGACGTCGCGGATGAACGACTGCGACCCCTTGGGCAGCACGGGGTATCCCTTCGTGTTTGCAATGAACGTCGAGGCCGGGATGAATAAGTGGCTGATAGGTTCAGCAGCCCAACGATCCAGGACACCCGGTACGGACGGTAGAGGCGCTACAAGGTCCAGGGCTATGGAGCGAGAAACCAATCAGACACAGCCCCAGACATCAAACTGAGCCAACAGATATGTACTTAAGGTTAGACGCGGGTTGTAAGCACAGATGGAACGTATGGCGTCCCACATCTCCCATGTGGCATTTAATTCAGCTTCTGATGCCCTCGTGGATGGCACAGCCCTGGGTTCAGGTGGGCGAACCGGGGTTGATGATGCGGACGGTGATGAGGGCTGTGTGGGCGGGTTGTCACGCGGAGATCCAGAGATGGAGCGTGGAGACGAGCTTTGAAAAATGGTGGGATCGTAGATGGGAAGCCGGATGGAGAACTGCATGTAAGGAGTCCGCGACAGACAGGTGTTGATAGCACGCCCATAAGCTGCAATCTGACCGCGGTTGCGGGGAGGAGGAAGATTGCAGAGTGTACGTTCAGGTATGACGCGTAAGACAGCTCCTGCTGTAAGGCCTGGAAAAAGGAATCGGGGGGGTGGTATGGAAACTCCAAAGATTGAGGCACGAACGAAAGGACACGCACGATTTCAGAGTCGTGTCTAACCCAGCTATCCGACGCATCCAGCTCTAACCAATCAGAGATCATCACAATGACCCCTTCGACTTCCTCTGATCCGCGCGTTCTGTGTCAGCAGATGCAACTACCGCTCACGAAGAGGGGGCCAATTACCGAGACGCGTCATGGTCACTCTCCGAGCTCGAAAGCCGGATTCGCCCTCCAAGTTTCAGCGTGTCGTTCGGTGGACTCTACCCTCTCGCCATGATGTTCGGAGGTTATGATGCACATATCTCTCCATCTGTCTCTCCATTTTGCAGTGGTGAGCGGGACACAGACTGTATCGTACGCTCTAGATCGCGCGTCATCAATGAAAGAGACACCCGGTGGCGGGTCCGATTGGGAGCGGGCTTCGAGATCGGCCAATGAAAGGAAGGTTGCAACGGGCACGGGATTGTCCCAAGAAGTCATGACTACGAACGATAAATCTAGGGCTTAGCACTGGGTGTGCTGAGCTGCGTTGATGATGCAAAAACCGAGATCGAAACGAGAAGTGGCTCAGCTCTGTGCTGGAAAAGGCACTGATTGCCACGATCGCCAGTGTCAGCGAGCCATCCAATAAGATTTGACTCAACATCCGATAATGGTCCGATGCCGCTGCACCTGTCTCAGATAATTTTGATGGTAACTTGAGCTAGTAGGTATATGAATGTACATCAAATTTTTACAAGACAGGAAATGCTAATGTATCCGGGCTTATCAAAGTAACCTTTGCGCAGACTTTAGGATAAGACTGCAGTAAGTTACCTCGAGTGAGCTCAGTTCGGGGCAAGTACAATCACTTGGTCGTTACGTACATAGCAAAGGTTTCTGCTCAGTTTCACAGTTTCATCTCTTATGAGATCTGAATCCTGTTACGGAGTTTGCACGTCAAACCCAAGTTGCCGCGGATATCGCGCCTTACGGTAATCAACTTCTTCTTCGTGCCTGAATAGATTTAATTTCCACGGACCAGCGATGTGCAATCCGCTCTTACACCGCACACTTCATCACTCGGCTTCCCATTCGCGTCGATTACGCGCCCGCCGTTCCATTAAACACATGTCTACACTCATTTCGAAAAAAAAACAGATAGCAGCCGTGCAAATTGTTGATTAGCGTGAAAGTGTCTCACAGCTGACCATCTGGCTTGTCTATCCGCCTACGTTTTGTGGAATCTATACCTCCATTTTGTGAATCCCTGTCGCGCGTTTCCAAGTCATCTCCGTTCGCCATGGTATACCCCGTGACCACGCTTTCTACGACGGCGTGGCTGACAGCCTGTCTGAGTGCCTCTTCTCTCTGGCCTTCATCACCTGCCTCTTCTTCCATTTTTGCGATTTCATCCAGCTGACCCATAAGCAAAGAAGTAAGGCGTTCTGATGCCGCCTCCTGTGAATGTTGCGAAGGCTGCTCCACAGGAATGGAAATGCAATTCTCATGTGGCGCGTGCCGAGAATCAGCAGCAGGGGTTGCAGTGACAGAATTCAAATAAGCGGCCACTTGCGGAAACTCTTCTTCAACTGTCTCTGCTGGCTAGTGATAATTTCAGCTCAGCAGTGAGAGTAGACGGTAGGTGCTTGGCATACCGTCAGTCCTTCATGGTTCCGCCAGGTGGGGTCTGCGCCGTGATCAAGGAGAAACTGGGCGGTTTCAATATTCTCTATCGTGTAAAGGGGGGTATCACCATCTTCATCTGTCACATTCACGTTTCCACCTGCGTTTCTGTGACTAGCTGAAACAACCCCCCCTCATAGACCTTTACGCACCTTTAGAGATAAGGTATGTCAAGACATCCAAGTGCCCGTAAGATGCAGCGGCATGCCTTTCGGAAATGGCATGAATACGAAGAAAGTGGGACAGAGGGCCGGATCAGAGGCGCACATTGGAGTGTATGTGAACGAATCTGGTACGTTAGGAGATATCGCTGGATGAGAGGATGTTATGAAATTCAGTACAGTTGTAGTCATTTGAAAACTTGCATTGGTGTTCAATCAATTCCTGAGATAAGCCCTCGGGATGACCAAAACATGATATGGATGAGATACAGACAAGCTACTAACCATCACTCGAGCTAGATCCCCGTCACCAGCGGCGATCCATATGTTTTTATTGGTGAGTGTCGAGGCTGGCATTCTGACCAGGATAGGTACTGCCGTAGTAGGGAACGACGATACGAATCCTATTTGGCATTATTTGGAACGCTTGAAATGTGAAACATGGAACAAGTCATTTAAAGTCTAGTCCTAGACATTCCTTCTGAGCTTTCTTTTTGTCGTTTCTAGTTAGGGTGAAACATTCGCGCCGCATGAATTGTGAAAGTTTAACCCCGAGTAAATGGATAGGGAGAGATAAGAGATTAGGGGGGAGGACCCCGTGGGAAGGCCCGGAAGGGACATGGACTTGATAGACGAGTCCAGTGCGGGTCTCGGGACCTTGGATGGATCAAGAGTTTTGAGTGAGTTTGATGAGGCCGGGAATGCGGATCTGTAAATTGGATCTTCGCATCGATCATGAAGAATCAATCATGTGACGGTTCCCCGGGGAGTGTCACCCAATGAGGAGAGAGTAATGACAGATGTGGCTCTCAGCAGTGCGTCGCACCGGCTAATTTCTGGCGAAAAGGGGATGGGTGGACACCACGGGGACATATACAGCGGGAAAGAAGAAGGGAGAGGGAGTGCTAGGAGCGAGTGGAATGGCCGCACCCGCGCCCTCCCGAAGTACAAGAACAAGAAAGATTATATTGAAATTAAGGTGAGCCTGACCGAACCCCTGTACCCGTTCCAAAGATGAGGAAGAGGACCAACCAATAGCGCCGAGGTATGGGGGTGAATCACCACAGTCTAATTAACACCGCCTGTCCGCTTCACTTACTACTCCGTCCCCTTTTCCGCATCCGTCCTCCTCCTTCCTATTCCTTTTTTTTCAATCTACTACTCTACATTCACCGTAACTCTTTTTTTTTTTTCTTCTTCCTTTTGGCCCTCTCCTCCTTCTTTTCTTTATTCCAATTCTTTCTTATCCCTTTTCATCATCACCCAAATGAGTTATCTCGCCAACCCACACCGACCTTACGATTCTCCTGATCCTCCTTCTTATAGCCATACCCAACTTCGTGCTCAAACTGTTCGCAATATCGTCAATATGTCCTTCGACTCCCTCTCCGCTCAACACTCCGCGCAGCCTTCCGATCATGGACTCCCCAAAGTAGGCGAGACTCGATGCTGTCAGTCTATCTCTCTTATTACTTTACTTTCCTGCACGATCGATCATTCATTGTTTATATATTCCTCCCCACACCTTTTTGGCTTCTTTGAGCGCCTCGTGAACATCTCCGCTGACATATTTCCCTTTTCTCTCATTTCTCAGATTGGACTCTACTCTCATCTGACCTACGCTTCGTCTACCTCGACCCTGTCTTATCCTCCCACCTCGTCGATCAAGCAGAAGACTTGATAGGATGTTCCTTGCTTGAATTTGTCCATCCCGATGAACAGGCTTCTGCCAAGAATGACCTTGGAAATGTTCTCAGCACCAAAGCTTTGCATGGAAGTGTCACTCGGTACGCCTCGTTCCTCCCCCTCGTGGTGGACCATGCCTGATAGTCCCCTTTACCACCTGCATCACTCATGCCCCTCTCCTGCCGTTAGAATGCGTTATTCGCGCCTCTCTCGCGTGCGTCGCCTCCTCGGCCACCAAGGACCACCTCATTTTTGGCCCGATGCGGATAAAATAGCTATCGACTCCAACTATATGGCTGTGGATCTCGTCATCAATTGGGCTGCTGATGGCCTCGTCCTCTGCTTCTTACATGCGGCAGTTGACCTCACGCCCTATGACAATGATGAGCACGCCAAAACGGGCTGGTCAAATTGGTGTGGCACGAATTCCATGACTCAGGAGCAAGCCCAGGTTCTTTATTCGCGTCTTCTGAATACCATCCCGCACAGCGGGAATATGTCCAGGGTATTCCAGGTTATGATGAACCAGCCGGGTCGTGCTCTCCTCCTGAGCTGGCCCCCTGACAGGAATCAAGTTCCCTCGGCGCGTGATTTTGCCAAGCTGTCTAGCGACGTACAAATAGGCGGCGATACCCCCGGTACTAGTGATGCCAAGACGACCTGCACCCGACGGTACAAAGCGTCTTCCACAATTCAGACTTTGGACGGTTTTCGGGACGTCGATCTGTGTATATTCCTCACGGTAAGTCCCTGCACGGCCACCTCGTCACAGACTAAACGGGCGCCATCAGGTTGCATAATTTTTGCGTGTCACTCAGTCAGTTCCGACTCGAGATCCGCTTCGGAAGATACCGCGTCTTTGCACCAAGCGGAGTATGACGCCCCGTATATGACCCAGGGACCGCAATACTACCCCCAATCAACCTCTTACGGTCTTCCTCCCATGCAGTCTTCTACCACGACATACAGCAACTATCTTTCACAACAAAACTCTCCACCAACTGCATCCCAGGTTACATCACAGTACTCCTCACAGCAGGGATGGTCTTCAGTTATCGATCCCCCTCCTCCGTCGCTCCAGTATGGCCATTGGTCATCGACGGGGGCTCAGACCGGATCTCCAGCGTACCATTCCAGCTCTCAACAACCTCGGCAGCCCTCTTATGCCATCCATCAATCGCCACACTGGGGCTCCGCCGCCTTCCCCGAAGCGGATAGCCCTCTGCCCCCCTCATATCGTTCATTGTCCCCAGGGTATACGTACTCGTCGCCCGAAAATAATCAGTCGTCGTCTGGGTCGATGGAGACAGTCCCACCACCTCGCGGATCCCGTCGTCCTACCCCTCCGGGGGGTTCTCGCGAGCATTCCACCGGTGGTGGTCGTGCATCCGGAAATCCACCCATGGGAATATCGCGCTGCTCGAGCTGCAGAGCGACGACAAGCCCCGAGTGGAGGAAGGGGCCCAGCGGGAAAAAGGACCTTTGCAATGCGTACGTATTTCATATTCCGTCTGTTGATGCGCAATTTTTTTTTCCCTGCTCACGCCATATGCCACGTCCAGTTGCGGGCTGCGGTACGCGAGGTCACGGGCTAAAAAGGAAGGCATACGACCCAGCGACGCCGAAAAGACAAGGTCATAACAATGCCCAAGCAAGAACCTCCTTCAGGCGCTGCCGCAACCGTGCCCCCTATCCCCGTACCCTACAATAATTTGCGCCGCAGTAGCTATGATGATACCTTCCTATCGAGCTCAGCCGGCTCTGCATCAGGAAATGAAACTTACACTCAATCACCGTCTCTGCACGGTCCCTCCAGCTTTGATAATCTCACCCCCTCCCCATCACCCCCTGCAGGTTCCGGCCCATTCACTCACTACAACCCTCAGTCACAAAGCACCCGCCAGGCTGACTCGAGGGGACATTACACCGTTCAGTCTGGGTCACTCTACCCGTCCCCCTTGTCCCATCCACCCCTCCAATCACAAGGATTGAATCATGCTCCCTCCTCGTTACCTCCCCTCCCTCTCGTCCTGAATCGGGCGTCGCCGATCCTTTCATCAACGTCATCCGATTCGGCTCTTAGTTCCGCTGTCCCAGCGTCATTCGAGCGCGAGCGGCACAGGGACCCAGTGGCACTGCCGCAGGTCCCTTTATCTGAGCCGCGTCGTCTTCCATCAAATAAAACAACCTTTGTCACGCCATGAGCGCGGTACCTCGGGTAATACATATTACTCATTTGGATTACGCCCACACTGTGCTCCTCCCACGCAGCATTTGTGAACGTGGAAAGTTTTTTCCCCGCCTCTTTTTTTCTTCTCGCTCCGGCCCGGTTGACGACGACACTTTCACGATGTATTGATGTAATAATTATGCTGCCATGGATCGGCTTTTCGCTTACCCCGTGCGCCTTTGCTTGTGCATCTGAGTATTTATCCACACCCTGCACATGACTGGTCGCGGATATGCATCGGCTATGACTTCTGCTGTTACCTACCATAGGACTTTTTATTAGAAGTCTCTAAAGGTACGATATGTAGACACCTAATTGTGTAATTTATCCACCTTGTCGACATTGGCGCAAATCCACATCTAAGTATGCGGATCTTTTAGTGATCTTTTTGTGTCATCATACATTGATCTTTGATGAGCTTCGCTAGAATTTGTCGCCCAAAATGCGCGCCTTTCCTGACTGCTTCCCTTCTCTACTTAATCGGGTAATACTTATGCCGACATGATACTAGCTCATAAGTCTGACCAACGACCCCTCACCAACCCATGAATGCAAAATAGCGGATCAAAGCAAAATAAATTTTTGATAAGAAATTCAACAAACAACAATACCTAGTTCGGCCAAGTCTCCCCTCACCGCATGTCTCACAACAATTAGGCGTAACTACTCGACTTCGGAGCTCAGTTCTGGGACTCTGACTCAGAATCTTGCAAGGGGCGGGGTTAGTAGTTTCGGGTGTTCGAAAGTTGCGGCGCGCGCGGGAGGGGCCCCCCAAAAGTGGCTTCGTCGACTCAGAACCTTGCCTCGCCTTCTCCCTCCTCCTTCTCTCCCCTCCCCCCCCCAAAAAAAAAATTCGGGGCCACCCTTTACCCAAGTCTTTGGATTGATGATGACCAATGGGGGTAATCACAATCATATCATCACAATCATCATCAAAATAAATAAAATAAAGAGCTAGCTCGCCACCCGCAGTATCTAAGCGCTTTGGTTGTCCTTTTTCTTTTTTTTTTTCCTTCTGGAACTTCTGGCCCGAAGGTCCGAGTAAAAGTTTTGAAAAAAAAATCCATATTTTTTTTTTTTGGTGAGAATGCCGGCTCTTGGTCACGGTTTTGGCGGATATGGGAAGTTAGAGGAGGGGGGTGGTGGCGGTTCGGGACCGGGTTCCGAGCTCCCCAACCAACCCACCAACAGCCGGTTAATTAAAAACCAAGATTTCGTTCGAGAACCTTTGGTTTTAGCCTTTCCAAGGTCGGTCGGTGCATGTGACAATAAGTTACCAGTAGTAGCAAGTCAGGGCGTTGCATGTGCGGGCAGGGGGGAGGTGGGGTGCAATCGGAAATAGGAGCGGCGTACTTTTTTGGCGCTCAGCCGCACGTATTACCGTGTTATTTTTATTTTTTTGTTTGTTGCGCGACGACCATGTAGCACTCGAGGCGACAGCTCGAAACAAGAAGAAAAGAGCGACATTCGCCAAGCGCTAGCCCCCCAGGCGCAAAACCTCACTGAGACCGAAATTGATAGCCGGAACCCCGATTTGGCTGCGGCATAATGGGGCGTTTTTGCGGCCGAGCCAAGATTAAATTGATGGGCTAACCACAGCCTCGATCATAGACGTTGCCGGTGGCCGAGGTCCCCGAGGACAATGAAAGGCACCCGTCACAAACTCATCCACAACACTGGCAAACTAGACGACAAAAAAAGTGAAATCACACACAAAGTGATGCCATACAGGTCCTAGTATAAATGACAGATAGCAAGTAACAGAACATGAGGCCCGCTTATTTTTGCTTCGTAAACCTGCAACGCGGTTCGAGTTAGCTCGTCAGTTTTTGGCGGAAATGAAGGAGTTTGGAATTTTCACGTGGCATCAATCTGGGTTAATGTAGGCAAGGCGAGCATGATTTTTCGCCGGTAATTGACTCCTTCTGCTTGTTGGCACGGGTTCCCCTCGAGGTAAATTGTCTGTAGAGTAAGTGAACCGAGCTGAGGCTCCAACGCCTGCAGATTTTTAATTTTGTTGTGATTAATCTGTGCGTTGGTGACTTATTATCAGGTGACTCTGTCTCTCTCTCGAGAAGAGGGTGATCGCACCCATAACTCTGTGAGATGTGTGAGATGTGTGAGATTTTCTAATTCGGGGATCAAATTGCTGCCAACGTCAAGAGTGGTGAGCTTGGTCTGATCAAGACGACCACAAATCAATCTCCCACTCCAGAAGAAGACTTCGGGAGCTACGTACGTTATGCTCAAGATTCTCCAAGCGTTCTACGCCATTATGACTAAGGTACAATTCCTCCAAATCTCCGAGTGCTTCAAGGTTTTCGATTTTTCTAATGCGGTTAGATTGCAACGCGAGGATCCTGAGACTCTTCAATCCGCTAAGATTCTGTAAGCAACCGCATCAATAATTGTCGCGGTGATAGGCGAAAGGCATCACCTCGAGTCTTGCAATTTTATTCTTACCCAACCAGAGCTCCTCTAGGTTGACTAGGGCGTCGAGGTTCTCAATTTGCTTGGTTTTACATGCTTCAGATGGCACCTTTAATGAAGCATTTAACAAGACTCACCCTGAGCTTGTTTCCCCCCAATTCAAGACTGCGAAGAGTTGCTCCCACTCCTTGAAGCCCGGAGACCTTAGAAATGCGATTCTGGACAAAGTATATCGTTCTCAGAGATGTAAGGCAGTGCAACGTTTCCGGGACGGATTTAAGTAGGTTGAAAGAAAGGTCAAGCACGCTGGTAGCAAAGTAAGTCTCTAAGAGCCGAATCCTTTCCCCGGGTCAAAGACAGAGCCGCTCACGTTAGCGCCGTTAGGTTGTTTAGTGCGTCACCGATGGTTTTGATCTTGTTGTCGTATAGATCGAGCTCGACAAGTTTGGTCAAGACGGAAAATATATCTGGATCCAAGGCTGATATAAAATTCTGCCGCAGACACAACCTCTGTATATGCGCGGCAAATCGTGGGAGCCTAAGCCTTTCTAGTGAAGAGAGACGTGAGTGAACAAGGTCAAGTTCCTTATCAGTACCAATGAGAAATTCGCCGAAGCAGACGTTAATAGTGAGGTGCACCTCAGTTTCGTCAGGAAGATCAGCAAGGGGATCACCGTCCTCTTCCTCTGAGCCTCATTCTCCTCCTCCTCGTCGCCATCTGAATCTCCAGAATTTGGATGTAAGTTCTCGGGAAGGGCAAGACGTGCCGTTCTACTCTATGAGTTCAATGCCATAACAACGAACGTGGGAGGCCAGAAGACCCACCTCTGGGGCGGATTCATTGTGTCTGCCCTTGTGTGCCATTGTCACCGCATACACCAGTCGCCTCGTTCTCAGACATAGTCTACCCTGGCGGTATTCGTCCTTCGCGATCCTCTTTGCTGATCGTGGCAACTGAAAAGCAAGGCCTGGAAATTGTGTCCTTGTCAGCCAGTTGTGCTAGCATGAGTCTTACTTGATCACTTACAACCGTCGCTGTACGAGTACGCTTGACCATATGTGGATGATCACGCGCACGTGTACAGTGACTGTATCCAAGCGAGTCCCTATAGACGGGCCGAAGCTCCTCACGGACCTCGTTGCCGCGCGCCACGACCGCAAACTGACCCGACAAACTCTACCGTGTGCATGCCTCCATCCAACAAGGCGCAAGCCGCCGGCGTCAGCTCGGGGTCCTTTCTCGAATTGAAATCTCAGGTCGCAAAACGGAAGGAAGCCATTAACAAGGACAAAGCGACCGCCCCGGTCATTGGCAAGAAGAACGGAAAAGTTCGTGAATCCTCTCATTACCTTTTTTTCTTTCTTTCTCATGAATATCGCAGAAACAAACCAAATGGGCTTTCCAAATAAAGGCGTCGAGGGCCGTGCTGCTCGGGACTTGGAACACGAGGTCCTTGAACGCAGGACGGTGGAATCCACTCGCGCAGCGCTGGAGCGTAAAGCAAAGATATACGAAAAGCTAAAGAAGGGACATTCTGGTGGTCTGAGTGAAGCGCAATATGATGCGTTGCTGGTTGATGTGAGCTTCCCTCATCCTCTCAACCGTAGCACCACTGTGACTGGCGGTGCAGTTCGACTCCAAGCCGGATGATCTTTACGAATCCGATAGCGATGATGTCGACGAGTCATTGACAGTACCTCTTCCGGACGATGTACGTGTTGACACTTCTGATTGTTGTCTTTCTCAAGGCGGCGTAGAATGATCCGATCATCGAGTACGAGGATGAGTTTGGGCGAGTGCGTAATGCGAAGCGATCTGAGGTGCCCCGGCATCTACTTCCTCGTCAAGGGGGGTGGATGATGACGAGTGCGTTGTTTTCTGTAGCTTATGGCGACTGTTGCTCACCGTTATTTCAAAAATAGTGGCGTCATCATTCGTATGTGTCGTAATTTGTCTGTCTTTCAAATACATCCTGATCGTTATCTATGATAGGGAACCCGGTCAACTTTTTCCCTGTCTACGAGCCTTCATCAGAGCGAGTTGCCGCAATCAACGCGGCTGCTGCAGAAGAGAACAACCCCTTGAACCAGCACTATGATGCCAGCCATGAAGTCCGTGCCAAAGGTGCTGGGTTCTATCAGTTCTCTGCCGACGAGGAAACACGTAAGAAACAAATGGAAGAGCTGCGTCAGGTGCGCCAGGAGACAGAAACGACTCGCCAGGAACTTGGTGCAGTGGATCTCAAGGCTGGTGAAGTAGAAGGGATGCAGGGTGGGTCAGACGGACTTCGAAGTCGGGCGATCGAAAAGCGCAAGAGAGAACTAGAGGAACGACGCAAAGCGGTGGAAGCCAAACGGAGGAAATTTCAAAATGGGGATATTCTCTCCGCAGTTGCAACGCAGTCTCCTGCTCCCTCGACTGATCCCGCCATCGTGTTACCCACCAAAAGGGCAGATTCAATTCCAAACGCCACTTCATTGGCTGCTGACAACTTTTTGGCGGCTCTCGAACTTGACCTTGCCATGAACAAACGGTGAAGCCGATTCTGGTCTTTATCTTATACTGCACCGGTAAATCTTTCCGACATAGTATCAGTGTACTGGGCTTAGCTTCATCTCCCAGTGCTGGCGTTGCACCGTTATGTGCATTATTTCTTGTCTGACAATCCTTTTCTGGGTATTCACGCGGGATGTCGGGCTTGCGGGGTCTACGTAATGGGACTCATGCAAGGGCATGCCGTGATTCCCAGCATCAACCTGGTTGCTGTCTGATGCAGCGCCGAACCTACGGAGTGCCGTTAATGTTTTTCCCGTTGGTTCGTGAGTTGCAACAGCCCTACATCCCTGAGACACGACAGAAATAGGTCATCCCCGCAGACGCTTTGCTATTTGTGGTAGGTATGGAACGAGGATGCTAGGTACCATGAACATAGTGATGCCATCATGCATAGAAAAGGGCGTGCGGCCAACGCTATATCCGTTGTGATTGACGCTGCGACCTTGTCACCTTGCGATAATTATTTGCATCTCCAGGTTTCAACGAGGATGCCGTCGTTTATTGAAACGCTTTGACCCGGTAGTGTCAAGGGCCGAGTTGGGAAACTATCACAGCAAGTTCTTCACTGCGCCCCCCTAAAACACGGCCTGAGCATGTTCTGGACCACCTGTCGTCTCCGTAACTTCCAACGGTAACCCCGTGGACTTTTGATGAGCAACATTTTTCAGGTATCAGGGTTGTGAGTTGTTTTGCGCAAGACGAAGACGGAACAAGGAACAAATCCAATTCGGCACGCGGTCTGAATCAAGGCGTGTTCTTGTTGAGGCAGCGTCAAGCAAGCTTATTGAACCCGTGATATTGGTAGTTTCTGAGCATGGCATGGCTGTTGTGATTGTGACATGGCTAGACAAGTGAAGACTCCATAGCTCGCATTCACAAAAGCTCTTAACGGCACACTAGAACTCGGTCGCGTTTCGCCCCATGGTCGAGCAGTCCAACTGGACTGCAAGCCATGGACGGTGCATCAGGATGTAGGTCCCTCAAAGAAAGTCTTGGGACAATGTAAAAATGTAACAACACAATCCACAAGATCTCTCGGCTAGATCAAATATTCTCCCTTCTAAGTTCGGCAACCCACCATATTGGCCTTGAGGTTTCGACGAACACTGTATCCTCCTCCGGGACCAGATGATTCGACGTCGACACCAACCCATCAAATCCCGACGTTCTCTTCGCTGTGGAGAGTGGCATTAGTTGTCCGTCATACACGTTTTCCGAGAGAGAAAACACGTACTTAAATTCCACCTGAGTCCTGTGGTAGTCAGCACGGTGGAATCTACTCCGACGGGAGCAGCCCGCAAGTCGGGCCCAGTATAGAGTGATCAATAGAGATATATGCTTTCCCTTCAGCACATAAGTGTTTTTTTTTCTTCGGTGTGGGTGGAAATGAATTGAAGAAAACCTGCCTCATCGAGGACCCAGCCTACGTTGTCGTCCGTAACGGCAAAGATCCGACGCCCGCTCTTACGGAGCTTGTGCAGATACGACAGTGTGTGAACAGTCTGATCGAGCCGCCCCGATAATCCGCTGAGCAAAATAATGTCGTACAAAGTCTGGGAGAGAGTGAGCAAAAAGAGTTGTGTTTTTGTGTTGTAATGTGTCGATTCTCAGCCCCTACCAAACCAACGCTCGGGGGGCAACAAAAACACCTACATCTGACCCCTCAGCATTCTCTTTTTCTTGCAAGATTCAATGCATTTCATGAGATCTGTGGAATTCTCGTCATTGTCTTGGACGACCGGCACACCCTTTTTTTGACAGAAAAAAAGAGATGTGAGTACCCGCGCGCTCTCGCTAAGGGTCGGTAGCAAGTTTGACCACAACACTGACTCGTGTCTCATAATATCGCCTCACGTCGTCCCTGAGAGAGTCCAAGTCTCCTTTAATAATGTCCGGGATATAATCCTCAATCTCGGTTCTCGGCGACGGGACTGCATTTTCCATTGTGAAAACACCAAAGCTCATCATGAAGCGTTGCGCAATGGAAGAGATCTTAGCTCACAGTCGACGACGACACGTCCGCATCGCTGCTCCTGGAAGCAGTAGCGGTAGCAGGTCGTGAAGACGATTCGCACCACCGTCGGCGCAACAACGCCAATCCGAAGTGTGCCAGAGACGACGCAGGAGCGGCTTGGAGAACGGCTGGTTGAGGATGATCAGGGCCGTCTTGGCCTTCTTTGGCACCTGTGACTTCTTGTCGAGGGGTGAGGGGGTGGATTGGTAAAATGGAAGATCCCAGTAGTGGGTGGTGGAGTCCATCGACGGTGGTCGTTGTGTCGGTCGACGCGTCGCGGTGGCGGCACGGTGGTGGACGCGACAGTTGTTGCGCTATGAGTGGACCCGGGCACCATAAAGCTTGTAGGTTATACACTATGGTGTGTCTGGTTGCAAGCGTTAATACTATACGTCCAAATGGTACATTTAAGAAAGAAAAATACAGAGGGTACACGCGCGGAGAGGTACCAGTACGGACACCCTACCGAGATACGAATTGTTACTATGGGTGCAGGAAACACAACATAAAAAAAGGCGTGATGAGAATGAGAATGTTCAGAGGTCTATTTGAAGAGTTGACAGCGGAGATCTAAGCAAAGCTAATAATCAACAGCACAGTAAATTAACAAGATGCGATGCGGTAGCGCATCCAAGAAGCCTTTCATAACCGGAGAAGAAGTCATGCATTAACTCTGGTTCTTTCTCCACGATGAAAAACTGAGCGCCCCAATAACGCCGACAACAAGTAGCGCTGTTCCAGCACCTACCAGACCTGGCACATATAGGTACCAGGCACCATCCAGGTCGTCTGTCCTGCGCGCTCTTTGGGGGATCTCTACCACCTCTCTGTTTTGCGCTCCTTCCTTCTGTGTACGCCCGCGATTATCTTCTGATGATGTACGCAAGTTCACTGAGGGCATTCGTAGTCCTAGTTCTGTTGCCTCGTCATCGGGAGATTCATCATCTTCCGCCGGGAGAGCAGGAACTTCCAGGGTCGGACAAAGTAATTGGGCCTGCTCAAAATAGCGGCGAGCGCTTCTCGATCGCGCTTCCACGCAGCTGTACTTCCACCTTCGGACGGATTGGAAAGGTACTGTGAATGTGATGGGAGGCGAATGGAGGACAATGGAGAGTAAGAATTGGTGAGAAGCATAAAGGCCGCGCCTTCCAAGTGAAGCAGACCTGCTTCCAAATAGAGTTGGGCGAGGCCTGGGGATCCACCTAGAGACTCTATATAGTAGGTCGTCTGTCCTCGTTCTGCATCTTCCTCAGATGATAGTGCGAGGGAGTCGGGTACAGAACGGAGAGGAATGTAATGGCTAACGAGCCGCATCGTTGCGGACGGGAGGTGTGCCTGGAGCCAAGCCCGCCTGCATTGAGATGTCAGTGAACCTACAAGGGGTCCAGTGAGAGGATACTCGCGAAAAGTATTCGAAAGCCTTGTCGAAGTCTTTCCTGATGTCAAATAATTCCAACGCAGTCAATGTAAGGCTCGTTGGATCCATATTAAATGGCAATTCTGCCTCTGGCGACGACCCCGAGGGACCAGGAGGACATGGTGATAGTGTCTCGGATACAGGCCCGACGATGAGGCAAGGCCAAATGATCGAATCGGACTTCTCCAGGTGTACGGTCAGGAGCCGTCCTGGCCCGGATGCATGCAGTGACTCGACTGACGATAATGGTGAGGCAATAGTGTGTGCAAAGTGCAGGGGTGAGCCTGTGCGTGATTTTTGCTGCTTGCGGCGACGAGACTGAGATATTGTGGAAAATCCTGTGCGTTCATCTGCAGAGGAGACGGGTGATGGCAATCCAGGTGATGAAACAAGGAAGTCTTCAGTGTCGGAGGTAGGTCCGCTTGCAAGGGACGCAGCAAAGCTACTGGATATCTCTGGCTCAGAGACCAATGCATACGAAGACCGAGTTGATGTTGTGGATGTGGTAGATGTAGTACGGTCACGGTGCGAAAGTCCGGAGCCTGTTGGCTCCAGTTGCCACATGGAGCCAGCTTTGTCAATGTTACCATAAAGGCGACCCTTAAAATGCCGATAAATTTTTGAATGGAGTAACTTTACGTGGACATACCTTGATTAACGGGGGCTGGCCGCGGACTCCAGCTACAAGGATATCCTGCTCTATGATCACCTGTTGACATAGATGTCAAACCTGGCCTGACCCTTAAGGGAAACGTGCTAACGTGTAGCTCATCCTCTTTGGTACTATAGGGAACGATGAGAAGGACGGTAGCCTAATATTGGATAGTCAAACAGGCTGGGTGCAAGTTGAATAGAAGGACTATACCTGGTCGTGAGACTAGGGATGAATATCCAGACAGTTAGTGAACGAGGACAGAGGACTGGTTTGGGATGCTCAACTTGATGCCAGGAGTACGTAGAACTTTGATACTCGGATGACCTGCTCATATCCAGGGCCAAGCAATTGCAGAGGTGTGAGTTGTAAAGCGTAAAGAAGGTAGGAATCCCTGGAGTCAAGTAGCCCGACTATTAGGGGATTATGTAACAAAGCACGCCTATGACGCGATCACGTCCAAATCGCGTCCCAGTCCCAGTCTCTGTCTTTTTCTTTCCTGAAGATTTGTATCCAGAATCTACTAGTCATTTGTCTCTCCACAGCGAATACCCTTGGGTTTCCTTATAATGGCTCTAGTAGCTCTTAAGTGTGCACCAACTCAAATCCTATTTTTATCAGGAATGTGTGACACATAGTACTATGCATATACTTGCATAATCTGTCTCTTAATCTCCGAAAAGTCACTGGTCATTGTTTGTTTCCTGCCCCTGGAGCGTCCAGACATGTCCCACTATGCCCAACCGGCAGATAGCACCGTCCTTTATCAGTCTATTCATTCAACCCCTCCAAGACGACCAGGCGCTGGCGTTTCTCGTCGAAACTCCTTACCCCTACCAACTCTTTCGAGGGCACAGACCGAGTCCTCCACCATTTCTGTCTCTTCGATGCCCCACAAGGCAGTAAATGGTAACACCCATTTCCCTGGCCGTGGCACAGACAAGCAGCCGATTTCGATGACCGAGAGAAGATGGCACTAGTTTCGGGAGAAAACCGCGACACACCAACAATATCTATGAAGCCCTGGGAAGGGTGGCGGGTAGTGGTCATCGGTTCTTGTTGAGTCATCGCTTTCCTGTTAGATGTAACTTCTGACAGTCGCCAGGGTTCAACGCACTCCTCCTCTTCCTTCCTGCTTCCGTGAGTAAATACCTACTCGGAGATATGTTCTTTGCGAATTGCTTCATAGTGGGCTGTTAATTCCCTCTTGAAGAAACCTCATACGGTCGTCTTCACCTGTGAGTGTGTTGTTGTCCCAGCTTTGCTTGTACGCACTAACCCTGTGCAACGCCTAGTCTGTATACTCTCCATGATACCGCTTGCCAAGGTAAACATTTCTGTGTAGTATGCGACTGAGAGCCAACTCGTTAGCACACATAGCTCCATGAACTTGCGACACGAGAGTTGGCTACGCGCTGGGGGGTTCCAAGGCGGGCCTTTTGAACGCCAGCATGGTCCGTTTTTCTGTATAGATGTACCCGCAGGATTGGCTGATCTACACCCCAGAGTAATATGTAAGCAACTTCCCTTACTCCAAGTGTCATTCCTGATCGATCGATCCAACATCTCTGAGAAGGGTGGAACTGGTGATAGCTGTACGCTGGATCCCCATCGAATGCCCCTACTATGGCAACTAATGCAGCTCATTGCTAGGCCACAGCTCTTCGGAAGTGCGAACTTAGAGTAGTCCAGTCATCGTGTGAGCACAATGTTTCAAGAAACATCCCATTCATCTAATTTTCTACAGTGATAGGTTCAATGCTTAGCAGATTGCGTGGGTGATAGATCCTTCTTCGGTCCGCTCATTCTGATGAATATAGTCTTGGTTCTGGGCATGTGCTTTTTTGCGGGTGGGATGCGATTCAAGGAGCAAGGCTTCGATGCCAGTGAGAACGGCATCACGTTGTTAAGGACTACACTGACCGTCACTGTTGTCCCTGTGTCTAGCTGCGACGCAAATTCATTCATCACTCTTGAGCATCAGCGTCGGGGCTGTTCTCATGCCTGTAGCTTACCATTACTCTCTAAGCTGGCGAACAGATACAGCATCAACAGATCAGAAAGCTGCTATTTTAAATATGAGCCATGGTGTAAGCTGTTTGTTTCTCGAACGGGAGAATACTGAAAATCAAAGGTCATTATACAGGTTTCGGTTGTCCTTGTTGCAGGTGCGGCCCCTCTTCGTGCAGCGAGAGGCATTCTAATACGGGTACACAGTATACTGCGCCTACCTGGTCTTCCAATTCTGGTCCCATACATATCTCTTCGAGGAACCAACACACAAGAGCGATCGACTCCCCGTCCGCCTGAGCCACCACCAGCACAGCGGGTCTAGGGTGCAAGAAAGAACCGCAATGAGTAGCGCCGAGTCGAGTCCAGAGTCTCACGCTCCTGCCCGTGCTCATGTCGGCCCCCATAACCGAGGGTGCAAACCCCCGTTATCGTCTGTCTCAGACATATATCTCCCCATCTCTTACGGAGCTTCATCTTCCCTGAGTAATGTCTGTTCTCGCGGACTGCAATCCCAGCACCTACGGTTGGTTCAACGGTAAAGCTCGTGCGCGACGGCCGCTGCACGGTGACATCCCTCCCATCCGGGGAGGAATTGCGATCAGCAACTCACATGCAACTAGGCGATGGAACGATTCTGGAACAGTGTTCTGATGACGAACAAGGTGTAGCGAGTAGCGGGCAGAAGACTACCCCGTTGAATGCACCCGTCGAGGAGAAACCCCAACTGAGCTGGACGCTGACGCTGACGCTTCTCATCGTCGTGACGATCGTGCGTCCATTGCTATCGTTGCTTATCCAGTCCACTGAGCCGCTTCTAGCTCGTTTCCATCACTGCAGAGTCGCTTGTCGAATCCATGAATGAACTTTCCAGAAGCATTAGTAAGGAGTGGATCGCACTCATCCTACTTCCTATGGTGAGCTGTATTGCAGGTAGGAATTTGAACCAATCACGAAAACATCATCGCTGACGGCATTGAAGAATGCCTGACTGCGATTAGTGTCTCGAGGAAAGATCGCCTAACGCTGAGCATCAGTGTCGCTGTGGGGCAACAATCGTGAGTGGCTAAGCAACGACCTAGAAGGAGCGGGAGTTGCTCACCATTAAACAAACGCCTCAGCAAACAGCCCTCTTCGTCATCCCGTCAGTCAGATTATGAATCGAAACGGCCTATGTATGTTTCTGATACCCTTCTCATCACATAGATTCATGGTAATCCTGGGTTGGATACTCGACAAACCTCTTCCGCTTCTTTTCGACCCCTTTGAGTCCATCGTACGTTTTCGACTGGCTTATCATCCTTTGGTTTTATTTATCTGGTGGACATGCATAGGTTTTGTATATCTCTGGTAGGTTTCATGGTGTTATGCATCGTTAAGTATTCCTCATAGTATTGAGTCCATGTCATGAGCTACATCGTGGCTGATGGAAAGTCCAACTGGCTGGAAGGCGCAATACTCATCTGTCTGTTTTTTCACCTCTTCTCTTCTCAACAGCTGCTGACACACACGCGACGGCGCAGGCTTTTACATCAACATAGCCGTGAGCTTCTGGTTTTATCCGGGCTCCACGTACTCTAGCACTCTTGGGCGCTGCACGGCCGACTTCAAAAGAAGCGGCCATCCTTCTCCCTCTGTCACACATTGAGGACTGTAGTAGGCAACTCTTCCGCACGCACGTCCCATTGAATCGCATTCATTTCATGTCCATACCTCTTTCCCCATCATTTGTGACATTCTAAACAAGTGGTGTGTCCTGGATAAAGTTGCATCCAGCATCTTGCATAGATCGTGCCCTCATTAATTTTCCTTCGGTTTGTATTATAGTACAGTAGGGGTAGAAACTCGGAATGTGAATGGACACTCTGGTGCACACCGGCATGATGCAATGGAAGTCTATTTATGGTCCTATGAAGTTGGACTGTAGTTCAATCGAGATAATATCTATCACCTGTATTAAAAAATCGCTCAGGGCTGGGGGCTGCTGTTATAGGTTGAAAGTGGTGACTTGCCTATTTGGCCCATCCCGGGCTCGACCACCCATGCCTTGTGCTGCTGCGCGTTGTCAAACCCATCTTCATCTAGGAACGTCACGCGCCGCTCGGCGTTCTCGAGCCAGACTTCGCGTAGTCCGTCGTCGACCGCCCCGGTGACGATCTTCACGTCCGGGAATGTGCGCCGGAGATGCGCGACGCCGCCACTGCGGGCGACGAGGAAGGTGACAAAGATGATGTGCGACGGATCCACGCCATGATCGATGAGAACGCGGATCGCCATGAATCCAGCTGCGCCAGTGCCGATCTGCGTCACAGTTTCCCCCCAGTAAGAGGGGGGGGGGATCATAAGGCTGAAGAGAATATGTGCGTGCCTGTGCATCGAGGAGAAAGACCCAAGTATTCACCGCGCGATGTCTTTTGCGGATGCAGTCGGGTAATTTGACGTGGAACAACAAGGGTTCTCCGGTTTTGAGTCGGATTGTACGAGCAGGGAGCCCATTGGCACATCGCTGATAACGCGCTGTAAACCCAGCTCGAGAGGTCCACCGCTGGATCGTGGTGATAAGCGAAAGCGACTCTGACATATGTGATACTTACGAACGAAGGATAGTCACGCCACATAGGCTCTGTGCACGTCGAAGTTGATGTCAAATTACGCGAGATCGATCTGGGGAAAAACTTGCCTCTGCATCGATGGTTTTACCCTTGGTCTGCACGCCAACGGGAGTCTCGAGGGTTACTTCACGGTAAGGAAGGAATTCCATGGCCCTCTCAACCAGTACAGTGGCTAAACGATCCGTGAAGAAGATGAAATCTTGTCGGGATGATGTCCGATCACGCAGGACCGTGTAGATACCCTGCGCTCCGTGAAGATAAGTTTACTTTGATCAAGATGAATTGCTACCTTGAGTTGCGGTGTTTGTTCCAACACCGTCAACCCGAGTTCCTCGACGCTCAATCCCTGAGGAAGACCACGGGATAGCGATTGCGCAGCAGCCATTTTCTGACGAAAATGACGCGAGCGGCGTTCGAGTTGCCTTTGTATGTGTGTAGAGATGAGCTCTATAGCTACAGCATTATCTTTTCCTGGAACAATCTACACTGGTTAGCTGGTCATGTGGTCTCACGAGGTAGATACTCACGATATCGGCATGTCGAGAACTAGGAAGAACGAAATTATCGTAGGATGGCTTGACGTAGCGAAGGTACCTGGAAACGTGAATTGCAACCTTTACTGGGCCACCGCAGAAGACATACTGCTCCAATACCCCTTCAACGCTGCGTCCTCGTTCCTTTGTATCACGTGCAATGCGTCGCGCAAGCATGAGATCGGAATCCGCTTGTACAAATACCTGACGCGTAGTCAGAGCCTAACGACGACGACCTCAGAGTGATTACCTTGAGGTCATATAACTTCCGCATTTCAGGGTCGTGAAGAGCGAGTATACCCTCCGCTGAAAACACTGTGTAGCATGAGTTTGTTGTGCAGGGACAGGAATATATACCAATGATGATAGTTGCTCCATACAAGTACTTGGTCTCGTCCAATCGCTGGTGTTGTGTGAATGAGTAAACCGGGATGTTCGTCTGCTGAAAATTCTTGAGGTCGGAGAGGCACTGCATCAAAGAGGATGGAATATCATTCGAGTATCAGTCGCCTGAGCATCGCATAGCGAGAAAACACGGCCGAACTAACAGCTGCGAATGAAGCCAGGTCTATAGAGTCTGGATGGTCAAGGTCTAAGCGCGATGAAAACGCAAGTGCAAGCTCTTCTTCTGTGTGCTCCCTATAGAAACTATCCTATAAATTCCAGGCGAGAATTAGTGATGAGAGGGGGGTCAGACTAGGCTTCCTACCTGTGACATGATAACGACAGTGGGTATAGAACCGAGTGCGCGCACGATTTGACGCGCGACGTGGGTCTACACATGGCAGATAAGGTCCAGCAGGGTTCGTAACGAGAGTCTACAGACTTTTCCACTAGAAGACCCGCCTGTAAAGATATTTTGTGAGACCTGAATGCCTACGATTTGGGAGCCAAGTACCAGCTATTCCAATGACAAAGGCAGGAAAAGTGGACTGGCCATCTTCTCCGTACCTGCGCAGAAACATTCAGGTCTTATAAAGCATCCAAAGTTGACCTGGGAAATACCAGGGAGGTCTTCCATGAGATTTCAAGATGGTATTGGTTATAACTTTGGTGCCAATGAGAGGTGAAGGTTTGAGGCTGGAATTGGAGTAGCAACTGAAGAGGCAAGTGTGCAAGATGCGTCAGTGTTAGCTGACTCACTATACCTGCGAACATGGGCGTCGAGATCATCGGCCATAGGTGTCCAAAACTAAAGTATGTGAACCTAATATTGACGAACTTGAGCTACCAAACGGAGATAAAGCGATTTATTACCGTGACCGGTCCCGGCGTGCGCGTCTACTGAACTTCGGCTAGCATTACTCTTAACTTAGACCACCTCTTACACCTCATGTCTTCTCCCACCAATCGCGGCGAACAACCTAATCTCATCTCTTTAGTACGTCAGTCAAGGAAGGCACTCCAACAGGGAGAAGCACTCTGTTCTCGTGCCAATGCAACCTCAACTTCCTCCGCAAGGGAAGCAACAGACGTCCTGGCTCTCAACGCTAAGATCCAGTGGATTAGCAATGCGGTAATTGAACAGCTCAAGGCGCGTTCCACCAGTAAATTTGACTGCACTCCTAGCTCACACGTACATAGCTCGCAGCGGCAGTGGCAAAGTTAATCGAAGAGCGCCGCGCAAAGCTCGAGAAACAAACTCAGGCATGTCTCACTTAACCCCCCTCACCTGTCTCCTCACATACATCTAGGCTTGGGACGCCTCTCGGTCTCGAAATAGTGACATGCTCGATGCTATGCTTGAGTCGTTGGGCACTCACCTTGTACCACCGGACTTTCACGAGAATGCATCTGGCTCATCTATATTCCTCAACCCTACCTCGGAGTCCGAGACCGCCGAGGAACGCCAGAATGTCACAGCACCTGATCGCAGTCCTGCCCTTACCATCCGCCACAGCAATGGCAATGGTGTCGGTACGTCTACGAAAGCGAAGAACCGTAGAGAGGATAAGAGCCATTGGAAGACATTGCGTGATTTCGTGGATGAGCGTGCAATAGAGGACGCTCTTGAGACCGTTGAATCGGAGCGGAACCGATTAGAGGTAGAACCAATAGCAACTCGACCGAACTCGGCTGACTGTGTCATTGTAGGATAGCCTCGTGGTGACGGCCAGTTACACCGCAACATTACAAGATACTCTACGTGCCATTCGTGAAGCTTTACCGCCTGATAAGCCAGCTGTAGATGTCCGGAAAGTATTATCCACACAGGATCACTGGACTACGGAAATGGCCCACCAGCTGGAGAGTTTGGCGGAGCATTTTGAGAAGATGGAGGTTGCGCTGAGGGATAGTGAAGCTGGCGAGACGTTCGATGAAGGTGACATTCAAGGTAGGTAACGCGATATCTTGTGCATTTGTCTCTTGGTTCAGGCGTATTTCAAGAGATGATGCGAGACGCTGAAGAACTTCCCGTCATCCTTGCCGAGCTGGAGGATGCCTGGACAATCGTGGAACGAGGACTGTATGTCATCGTTTCTCTCCCATGGCCTGCCTTTGGCCCTGACCTGGTTTCAAGTGAAGAGCTCTTGTCAGCCAAGCGTGCGTGTCAACAATATCTGCAAAAGCACCGTGGTACACTCGAAGACCTCGAGGAACTGGGTGATATCATGGACGACATGCTGCAGCGGCAAGACGAAATCGAGGTTCGTCATTGTGTCGTTTGGGTATCTATCATTCCAAAGGGTGCGCTCCCATTAGGCCGACTGTAACAGCCGCCTTGACGGCCTCAACCAGAACCTTGTCGTCATTGAAGACCTCACACGCCAGTTCAACGCTTATCAATTGTCTTATAGCAAGTTGCTTATAGAGATTGCTCGGCGGCGGCAGTACAAAGAAGCAGCAGAGAACATTGTACGCGGAATGATGGTACAATTGCAAGCCATGTCAGAGGGTGTGTTTCTCCTCATCTTCCTGCACGTTTGTTTTTCCTGTTTAAAACCATGTCCCAGAGGAACGAATAGTCCGTGAATCGTTCAACGCGGAGCATGGTGCACATTTGCCTTCGGATCTTTGTCTTTATATTGAGAATCCACCTACGAGGTGGCAGGTAATACCTCTCGATGGAGATGCTGTGGAATCGCTTCCGGATGTCGACAATGATCTTGTTGAGGAGGTAGAATTGAATCCCGTCTGTGTCTCTGTGGTGGCACAGCTTACAATGTTTCTTGACAGGCCATCTCCCGGGAAGGGGGTGCTGCACCAGGAAGTGAAAGTCTTTGAGTAGTAGCAGAACTGTCTCTAAGTTATAAAATAACCGGGCCGATAGCCTGGGTCAATAGACCTAAACAAATTGCTGCGATTTTGATTAGATTTTCATGTTACTCACTCAAAGCTGTAAACTAAAATGACTCTTCTTGCACCCATCATCTGCGACAACGGAACTGGCTTTTCAAAAGTAGGGTACGCAAAATCCAGTTTGACCGACGATCCAGTTTGGCACTCACCATTCTCATCTTCAACACCTTCAGCTTTGCGGGCAACTCGGATCCTTCCTTGTCAGTCCCGCGCCCCACCTACCAGGACTCTTTTTCTTTATTTTCTCACGCAAATTGTCAGCGTTTTCCCCACAGCCATTGCGACTCGTGGATCTTCTGCTCAATCAAGCAGATCGGGACCCACACCGCCAGCAAAGCCTGGCCACCTTGCCTCGAAGCGCGGGGTGGAAGACCTCGACTTTTTCATCGGAGACGAGGCGTTGGCCAATGCAAAGACGCCAGGATACGGTGTTTCCTATCCGATACGCCATGGGATGATCGATAATTGGGATTACATGGAGCGCTATTGGGAACAGACCATCTTCAAGTACCTCCGCGCGGAGCCTGAGGACCACTACTTCCTTCTGGTCAGTTCCGATTTATATACAGTTTCCTCTCGCCCGCTGAGCTCACCCTTTTGTTCATGGTGTCGCTCGCTCGCGTAGACCGAGCCTCCTCTGAACCCACCCGAGAACCGCGAGCAAACGGCCGAGATTTTCTTCGAGTCTTTCAACATCCAAGGGCTATACATCGCCGTCCAGGCCGTGCTGGCGCTCGCCGCATCTTGGTCTTCGAATCGCGTCTCGGACCGCACGCTTACCGGCACCGTGATCGACTCGGGCGACGGCGTGACGCACGTCATTCCTTGCGCCGAGGGCTACGTCATTGGCAGCGCCATCAAACACATCCCGATCGCCGGGCGCGACATTACGCAGTTTGTGCTCAACTTGATGCGAGAACGTGGCGAGATGGCACAGGTGCCGCCCGAAGACCAGCTCAAGGTCGCCGGGAAGGTCAAGGAAAATTACACGTACGTGTGCCAAGACATCGTCAAGGAGTTCAGAAAGTACGACGTGGAGCCTTACAAGTATTTCGAGCGGTTTGATGGCGAACACTCAGTGACGGGTCGCGTAAGATGGCACCCTTGATCGTCCGCAGCAGCTCACTTCTTTTTTTTTTCAACAATAGCAATACTCTGTGGACGTCGGTTACGAGCGTTTTCTCGCCCCTGAGATGTTTTTCAATCCAGAGATCTACTCCTCCGACTTTTTGACACCCCTTCCGGAGATCGTCGATAGCACCATTCAATCTTCCCCAATTGATGTTCGTCGGGGCTTGTACAAGGTATATTCATGTCCTTTCATTCAAGCCTCTTTAATTAATGGTTTTTTCTTTACAAAGAACATCGTACTGTCGGGGGGTTCAACGATGTTCCAGCACTTTGGTCAGCGACTGAAGCGCGATCTCAAACAACTGGTCGACCGCCGATTAGAGGCAAGCGCCATCTCGAGCGGAAGCGTACAGAAGGTTGGCGTACATCACTTGATAACTTCCTTTATGCTCATCATTTTTTGCAGTCGTCCGGTGTTGAGGTCGATGTCATCTCTCACAAACGTCAGAGATATGCAGTATGGTATGGTGGTTCTCTCCTCGCCTCCCTCGTGAGTGAAATCTCTGCGACTGTGCAAAGGGTTGCTAATGCTAGTAACAGCCCGAGTTTTATCTTCTTGCCACACCAGGGCACAGTATGACGAGATTGGACCGAGTATCGGACGTCGTTACAAGATCTTCGGCAGTGCGACTTAGATGTATGTAGTTTGTACCATTGAATTACTTGTGAAGCTTCAATTCCTTGGTGAGGGTGAAAGATTGGGAATTGCACAGGGCTCGCTACCGGCCGAAGAATCATGATTATTACAATAGTGCATGATATTATTGGATGAGTATCATCCATGCCAGAACGAAATAGAACAACCTGCGGAAGTTCGTGAGAGCGCTGTCTTTGCAGCACGACCCTGTTTGACATACAGTAATGGATAAACAGCGAGCAGAATACGTTGAGGCTCTATTTTCGTTCCATCGAGGAAATTGGCAGAAGCTGAAAAACGTTAATATTTCATGGGATGGAGGTGAGTGGTCAGCATACCCCATATACACCAGGCCCAGGCGAGGATGGCGACAGGAGCACGGATATAAATAGTGCGGACAAAGCACGAGAAGAGGGCAGCGATGTCCAAGGGAGCCACGCAATAGCCAAGGGCGCATAACCCTTGGAAAAATGACCTGACGGCCCAGCTCTTAAAACACAAAGGGTCGAACGAGATTTGCAAAGGAACCTACACCCGTCCGCCGAGAAGCTAATACAACACAAAGACTGTTGAGAAAGATGTTGAAAGGAGAAAAAAAACTGGTTCGCTGCCTACCTTGGCCTGAATCGTCACCACTAAAGCTCCGACGCACACGATCACGATGACAGAAGTGAAAACGCCTAGTGATTGCTTCGTTGGTGCCTGTGTGTTGTCCAAACGTCGTCTGTGCGTAGTAGACAAAGTGGATGAGAGGACACTGACATTGATGCTTAATAGGATGCCCAGCGTCAGACAGAGGATGAGGGGTCCCCAAAGGTCCCAATCTCTGGTAAAATAAAAAAAAGTATAAAAAAATTGGTGGTCCTGGTTACTCGCGGCTGACCACAAACCTGAGCACCTCTCTTCCGGCGCCCTTACGCATGGGGTACAATACCTGTACTAGCTTGTTGTAGATGGACAGCAGATCGCGACCCTGCGTACGTACGTGTCAGTTAAACCAGTTAAGACTCGAGAATGCTTAGATTATACAATGGTCGCGGTGATGGGTTCATCGAGGGTATCTACTTCACCATAACTGGAAAGCGAAGATCCTTTTGAGAAGAGAAGGCATCGCATGAGAAGCACTCGCGCGTACCGTGTCTCGACCTGCATACCACCAAAACTTTTACGTGTGGAGGAGACTCTTGGGGCATTACTAGGAGTAGCGATATTTCCAGTTACTGCTGGAGGTGGTGGAGGGCCAGGGGATGCCACACGCTCTGCGGCGCGTCCTTTGCCCTTGTCCGGCGTAGGAAGGAGGGGGGTCCCAGCACCGAAGCCAGGAATGTCTTCGTCATTCAAGTCATCGTCGCTATCGTCTTGGAGAAGTTGGTGATTAGCTCATACAAGGTATCCTAGCATTCCCCCTTTGTTTCTTTACGCACCTGCAGGGATGTATTGAGCCGTCGGTGCTGGTGGAGCGGATGCCATATGATGGGTTGGACTGAACAAGCGGACGAGCGGGCCGGGGCGATGCGAGCGGCGCTTCCATTAGCTTAGTCATCACAAGACTGACGCGTCGCGAGAGAGTGAAATACGCTTAACTTGAAGTGTGTTCTCTCGCAAACCTTTTCCGCCCCGCTGCTCCAATTCACATACAGAAACATTCTTAAATGGTATATTTATATATATATATCCGCATTATTATCCTGACTCGCGTACACAGGGACAAAACTCTTCACACATGTTCGGTGGCCCTGGCGGGCCAGGTGGGGGAGGCAATCGGGACGCAAAGGATAAGAAAAACGAGCCGCAGAAGAAGAAATGGGAACCTCCTTTACCCACCCGTGTTGGAAAGAAGAAGAAACGGGGGCCCGACCCTGCGACCAAGCTTCCCTCTGTGTACCCAACTACTCGCTGTCGTCTCAAGCTGCTCAAGAACGAGCGCATCAAAGACTATCTTCTATTGGAAGAGGAATTCATTCAGAACCAAGAACGACTCAAACCTGAGAGTACAAGAGAGGAGAAGAACGAAGACGAGTTGAGCCAGGTCGACGTCATCCGCGGCACACCACTGGCGGTTGGCACCCTCGAGGAGATTATTGACGACGAGCACGCTATCGTTAGCACAGCGTCAGGGCCGGAGTACTACGTTTCGATTCTCAGTATGGTCGACAAGGACCTTCTCGAGCCAGGCGGAACTGTGTTGCTACACCACAAGAATCAGGCGGTTGTCGGAGTTCTGCAGGACGACCAAGATCCCATGGTCAGCGTCATGAAACTTGACAAGGCGCCCACAGAAACATATGCCGACATTGGTGGACTTGAGAGTCAGATACAAGAAATAAAAGTCCGTTTCCTCCCTTGGGAGGTGGGTACCTAGTCATGGACCAATGCTGACCCGCCCTCTAGGAATCCGTGGAATTACCCTTGACGCACCCAGAGCTCTACGAAGAGATGGGAATTCGACCACCAAAAGGCGTTATCCTGTATGGCGTTCCTGGAACAGGCAAGACCCTCTTAGCCAAGGCAGTTGCAAACCAGACATCTGCTACATTTTTGCGAGTTGTCGGCTCCGAACTCATTCAGAAGTACCTCGGTGACGGCCCAAAACTTGTTCGCGAGTTGTTCCGCGTAGCCGAGGAGCTTGCCCCAAGTATCGTCTTCATCGATGAGATTGATGCTATCGGTACAAAACGGTATGTGACCCAGAAATTACTCGCTTTCCAGGACGCTGAGAACTCTACAGATATGACTCGACATCAGGTGGTGAACGTGAGATCCAGAGGACGATGTTAGAGCTTTTGAATCAGCTGGATGGATTCGACACTCGAGGAGACGTAAAAGTGATCATGGCTACCAACAGGATTGAGTCTCTCGACCCAGCGCTTATTCGGCCCGGGCGTATCGACCGGAAGATCGAGTTCCCACTGCCTGACGTTAAGACGAAGCGTCACATTTTCCGGTTTGTCTCGTTTTATGCCGCCCCTCTTCGTTACTCTAAGTCGACCCTTCCGTCCAGGTTACATACGTCGAGAATGAGCTTAGCAGATGATGTCGATCTGGAAGAGTATGTTATGGCGAAGGATGATCTGTCTGGCGCAGACATCAAGGCCATCTGTACGGAGGCTGGCTTGATGGCACTACGCGAGCGACGGATGAGGGTAAACAAGGCCGACTTTGGGACAGCACGGGAGAAGGTTGGTCATTTTCAATTTGAGCCTTGCACGCGAACCAAAGCTGATGTGGTGTGATCAGGTGCTATACCAGAAGAATGAGGGTACGCCTGAAGGACTGTATTTGTGACCTGTGATAGTTTGCATACATACCATACTCATTACTCGTTTCAATAATTTAATCTTTCTTTTGACACTCGGTAAAGTTGACCTTGACACGTGAAATCGCGGTCACCGTCCGTATACCGGGTCATGCTGTCAATCCCGTAATCCATTCTTTCTCACTACTACCATGGGCCGCCCAGCAGGCAATAGTAGCGTCAATAACGAGAGTCTTACCGTTCTCGACAACCGAACTGGCAAGACTTACACTATTCCGTACGTCCCGCGTGGCGATTTTGTGAAAGGGTAGTAGAGAGGCTGAAACGAGTGTAGGATCAAGGACAACACAATATCCGCCACGGCCTTCAAGTCGATCGCTGCACCGTTCAGGCCGGGTGAACCTGTAGAGAACGAGACGCCAAAGGGTCTCCGCGTGTCCGACAAGGGCTTCCTCAACACTGCCGTCATCCAGAGCCAAATCACGTATATCGATGGTGAGGCCGGCGTCCTGCGCTATCGCGGCTACCCGATCGAGCAGCTCGCCCAGCGCTCGACTCACCTCGAGTCGGCGTATTTGCTCATCTATGGAACGCTGCCGAGCGAGAGGCAGCTGAGGTTGTTCGAGAGCGAGGTCATGTCACACTCTTTTGTTCATGCGGACGCAGAGAACTTTTTTCGCTCTTTCCGGTGCGCCCGCTCTGTTCGTACGTGCTATGTGGTATGGTAGCTGATGGTCGCTTTCCAGGTATGACGCGCACCCAATGGCAATGCTCACGAGCGCGTTTGCGTATCTTGGATCGTACTATAGCGAAGCGAACCCCTCGTTGCAAGGTGCGTCGCCCCTTTGCTCAACCGACATGGGTACAATGAACTGTATGCATATAAGGCCAGAAACTCTTCACGAAAGGTGACGCTGCCTCGCTCGCAAACATGGATAGGCAGATTTTTAGGATCATCGGGAAGGCTACAACGCTCGCCGCGTACGTGTGCACTTCCCGCGTCTCGATACGACTAGAGCTTTTTCATATACAGAATGGCCTACCGTGTCCGCCAGGGACGTGAATTCGTCACGCCGCCCGCGGGACTCTCGTATACAGGACAGTACGTCCCTCTACGCGGTCCTCTGCTCTCTGTCCTGGTTCATGTCCCCGCAGGTTCCTATACCAGATGGATCACCTTGGCCAGATAGACTACAAGCCGTCCCCCGTACTCGAGAAAGCACTTGACGTTCTGTTTCTTCTGCATGCAGACCATGAACTCAACGCGAGTTGTACAACGGTGTTGCAAACCGGCAGCTCACTCGTAGACCCATATTCTGCGATTGCGTCAGTAACATCTGTAACCTCGTCAGTGTTGTAGCTGACGTGTGGTTTGATGCGCCGAAACAGGGCAGGATGCGCGTCTTTATAGTGAGTTTCTTGCTTTATGCTGTAAGAAGTTGCGTTGATATATCCTGGTTTGTAGTGGTCCCCTTCATGGTGAGCTGAAAATATATATCATTCCTAGCTTCTTAATCAACTGGGAACCCAGGCGGTGCCAATGAAGCAGTGATTCGGATGCTCATCTCGATTGGGCGGTGTGTGACTCTTTCCCATATCCATATCAATTCCGTCCTGTGAACAGGCTTGGATAGGCCCGAGGATGTTCCATCATTTTTGGAAGCTGTGAAGCGACGCGAAAAAGTGCTCTCGGGTTTCGGTCACCGGTGAGCGTAATGAACCAGCTGCTCAAACAAAAGGCCCAACCGATGCGGTGTTACAGAGTGTATAAGACCTCCGACCCTCGGTCTTTCATTATCCGAAAAACGGCAGACGAGGTGTTCAAAGTGTATGATTATTGCGTGCTGCGGGGACCCACAAGTCACTAAATATGTCTCATAGGACTGGAAAGGATGAGTTGTTGGAAATAGCAATGGCACTTCATGACGCTGCGATCAAGGACGAATACTTCGTGAAGCGTCGATTGGCACCAAATGTAGACTTTTGGTACGGAATATCTATCCCTTATTTGGCTAAACCATCGCTCACTCTCTGTTGTAGGAGGTAAGCCTGGTTAAGCTCTTTGTGTTAGGGATCGTTGTGATTGAGGGTGTCCTTCAACGTGTAGCGGCTTAATCTATCGAGCCATGGGTGAGTGGCCCGCCATTTGAAATTTTATACTAGGCGTTTAGTCGACCCTCAGGTTTCCCCCTTGATTTCTTCCCTGTTCTCTTTGCCGTGCCGCGCGTGGTGGGTTGGTTGGCCCATTGGCGGCAGGTCAAGTTTTCCTACAATCCAGATGCTTCATTGTGTTGACTTTCTTCACAGATGATGCTCCAAGAGAGCGGCGTGAAAATTTGGCGTCCTCGTCAGGTACGGGTGCTGAGTCGTCGCCTTGGCAAGCCCATTGACATTACCGTCAGGTTTACGTTGGCTCGAGCAAGCGAGATTATGTTCCCATTAGGGAACGATCAATTGTTCGGGGGTTAAAGGCTGAGCCATTACCCGTTCCTCATTCCGGGTGCGTTTATCATTGTGTAATTCTTTTCCCTCGGACTCCATAATTTCTCATCGGTTTCAGGATAAGCAAGCGCACTGTGCTGGCCGAATTCATGGGAAAGAGCAAGTTGTAAAATGACATTTACCTGTATGATAGTTCACGTCTGGCTATACGTAAATTGAACGGGAACAGGTGCTGTGAGGTTTACACGCGACTGAGTCACTGAGCCGAACCAGCTTTCGATTATGTGTCATGTGATTTGTGCCAAGATGGCATGATCGACCGCTGGGTGTACTGTATCATAGATTTTCAGTCTTGGGAGACTCAACACGAAGGCATGAACGTCCCCAATTATGGATGACACGACGAACTATTTGCGACGATTATCCGAGCGTTGCTAGGAAAGTCGGCTGTCGTCAGCTGAGCGACAACTGACAAACTTAGTCTAGACGTCATACTCCGAGTCAGGGACCGTTTACAAGAACAAGAAAAAGTCTTGCCTTTTTTTCTTTTCTTTACCTCTCATCTCTCTCTTCCACTCTCTCCTCTATCTGCTTGCTGTGTTTGATTGTAAAAAGAAGACATGTTTGCTACACTCTTTTTTGCCACGCTCCTTTCTTTCTCGCTCTTCGTGCCGTTCGCGCCACCGAGTTTACCGTCGTAACCCCTCAGTTCACCCAGGTAAAACGCGTTGTGCTTGAATTTGACACACACTGCTCCTTTCATGAACCATGACATGACTGACAATACCGATGTAGTGTGCTTCTGCCCATTTCAACTGGACTGATACCGGCAAAGGCCCTTACACCGTTGCCATTGTCAATACCAGCAACCCATGCGGCGACGCGGTGTGAGTCTTTCCAAAATTCACCCACTTTTCACACACTCCTTCCCTAAATCTGACTTTTGGGGCCTCTAGTTTCGACCTAGGCGACCACCAGGGTACATCCATGACGTGGAAGGTGACCATTCCTTGTGGTTGGGACGTGACGATCTGGGTTGGAGATGCAGATGACGGTGAGGCTTGGTCCGGAAATGTACGCAACCTTTTTTATAAAAAAAAAAAACTCTGTTAGCTCGAAAGGTTTGAAGCTAACAATTTATTTATTTATTTAGATCGAAGTCGGATCGAGCGACGATCACAGCTGCCTGCCTCAAGCTCTACTCTCCGATTCCAATAACAACAATGCGGCGAGCGAGTACGTCAACAACTCTTCTCCCTTGCATGTTTTCCTCCTCCTAAGCCACTGACGTTCTTCCCCTCCCAATTTCAACTTTTTTTTTTTGGCATGAAAAAGACCGTCGAGTTCGGTTTCCTTTGCGCCAGCGGCGGCGACTACGCCCTCTTCCACCGCCTCCTCGACTCCGCTGGCAACTCGGCCAACGCCAAGTCAAGTTCTGGACCGATCGGCGGTCTCAAGAATGGTGGTGCGCCGTCCGTTCGTGAGATCCCTGCGCTGTCCTCCTTATGGGCACCATCGCGCTCGCTTTTACCTTGACGCTCTGAAATTCCCCCCAAAAAACCTTTTCTTCTGTGCCGACGCGTCCGTGAACGCCAATGCGTTTATACCACCAACTCGGTTGTACGACCCCATCTGGAGGGTCCACGGGTCTTCTCTGTTCCTCTACGATTTTTACATTTGGTGGTTGCTAATTTGGCAACCAATGAACGTCCGGGTGGCGATTTCAATGCCCTTTCCCCGGACCCTTGACGGTTATGTTTGGCGGGGGCATGCAGTACTCAGATATTCTTCCTTTCCATGATTTTTCATTCTCGCTCGACGCAGGATGGCGACGCATATATTTCGACAATAACTTCAAAATATTTCCATTCATATCACTTTATATAACATGAACCTCTGTCGATCCTGGCATCGACTAGCCGTTAGAAAAGTTTGATAAACAAATCTCAAATCCCCAGGTTCGTTTTCAAAAGTGAGCCCCCTGTTGCCCCACCGCCAGCGATGTTGGGCGATTGTTGGTCATGAGATCGGAGTAGGAGGGACGGAATAGCGGGGCGTTGCTGGTACAGAGTACCGGTACATCTTGCGATTCCAACCAAATGAGACGGGTGACGACTCGCTCAAAGGGCTGCATGGCACCGAGGGCCCGAGCGAGAGCCAGCCCGAACCCGGGGTGAGCAGCAAGCCGCAGCCACCGAGCATCTGTGGATCGAGGAGCTTGTGTAGATCATCGACATCTTCCTCCTCTCCTGGAAGAGTAACCATCTAACCGGGATGTAAACGATCAGTTGCACGTGGTATAAGCAAACAAACAAAACGCACATGCTCTGCAGGGTGGGTAATACCAAAAAGCCGTCACGGAAGGTGTCGTATTCGGCTACTTCGTCCAGCGCGTGGCGGGTATCATCCGCGTCGATGGCGCGCGAAAAGACCGGGTCATCGCGACTGCCGCACGGAACACGTTGCGCAGGCGTTGCTTGCGTTCGTCGTCGTCGCCTGCGAGCGAGGGCAAGAGCCAGTATGGCGTGCGTCCACAGCGCCACAACGGCCTGACGGACGCGGACTGCCAATCGACTACCGCGAGCTAGATGAAGGGGGATTGTAAGTAAGGAATGAGAATTGAATGGAGGGACGGGGAGGGAAGGAAACGCACGATGCGCGTGGGATCGTCCCGGGCGACTACGATGTTCTTGAGCCCAAGTTCGTGCAGGTCGAGCGCGTACCGGCCGAGCTCTGGATCTGCACCATCGAGACCTTCGCAGCGGCCCACAAGCTCGATGAGCAGCGTCACTGCACGCTCGACGATCGCCTGCGTCTCGGCGAGCAGTGCCTGGTATTCGGCTCCGGCGGGGGCACCTTGCGTGAAGAGGGCACGAGTCGCGGCGCGCTCACGCTCGGCGCAGGCGAGGAAGTATGCGCGAGCTGTTGGGAACGGGCCGCGGTCGATCGAGAGCGCGGTACGGCCGTCAATGTAGAAGCATGGGTGGGTGAGTGGCCCAAGTGGTGGAAGAGCCGGAGGCGTAGGTGGGGGCGAAGGGACAGAGGCATCAGCAGTTCGAGGGAGGACGATAGAGCCGATGGCGGGGAAGGAAATATGCGACAATTCGAGCATGAATTGCGCGAGTTGAGTAACCAAGGCGTCCTGCGACTCGGTCGGGAGGTCGTCAAAGATCGTGTCAAGACGGATGCCGGAGACCTGGAACCCAATTGACGTCATTTAGAACACCGAAGTGATGGTAAGATCGGGAGGGAGGTTGTGGGACGTGCCTTTTCGAGGAGCATGTATGCGCCACCGAGCTCGTTGGACTGATCGAGGTGATGGGCTAAGACCTTTGGCACAGGAATTGACGTCCGTTCACGAACAAATTTCATCGTCGCGATCTGTGAGGATAGAGTTCGTTAAACTAGGTCCGTATAATGACGAGAACGCGTCGGACCTCTGATTCCATGATAGAAGTGGGCATATGCGAGTCGGCAATGCGGGCGATAAGGTGATTGCCATCCTGCATGGCGACCGAGAACGTCTGCAAGCGAGATAGAATCGATTGTCATGAACTTGTTGTGCACACGCCATGATGATGTGCTCACCCTGCTAAGTGGGTCTGGGTGACCCAAAGGATGGCGATCAACGCTTGTGGTGGACGAATAGCGGGGGACACACGCCAACGTACCTCTTCCGATGACATCGATAGAGCGAACAGGGCGGCTTAGGGTTCGCTCGACGAAGCGACCAAGAGTCTCGAGTTCATCTTCGTGGGGAAGGATGAGGGTGGGTACAACAGGCATATTCTGTTGGAATGTGGGTACAGCAAGGGCACAGGATGGTGTTTAGGGGGGCAGACGAGGGGTTGGATTAAAAAAGGCTGTCGATGTGGTGGCCATGGTTGGCACGAGAGAAGTGGCACTACAGATTACATCACAAATCACAATCACACCCTTTTCATCACTTTCACCATGTCCACAACATCAGTCCAGAATGAATGGCACAAAATGTGAGGTCACTCCTTTTTTCTAACCCGGTCTCTTTAAAATAGTGAATGTGACATGAATGATAATAATAATAATAAAAACGAAAGCTCCGTCCGTATCCCATTCGCCAATCCACAGCACGCGTCCATCGCGAAGCAGGTCATTGAGGTCGATCGCGAGCTTCAACCACATGCGGTCAAGCGCGAACTTAGACTTGACGGTGATGTCTTGGTTGCGTACGCGCTTCAAAAACACGCCCTCGTCTTGAGGCTGATTCGTGTCCTAGGACGTTTTCCACCTTAACCGTCCGCCTCGCCCGGCTCACTCTCAATTCTTTTCTCGAAAATATTGACCTCATTGTCCGGACCATCAGCCAGTTTGCCCATGACGCAGAGCAGAGCTCGACATCCCATTCACTGGCGCTCCCATCGGCTTAATCGATATACTGCCCCACCCACCGCCCCGTGTATCTACCGCTATCCAATCGTACCTCCTTTGATTCTTCTTTCTTCTCATACACCAGTGGCTGGAGATCGTCGTCATTGTGCGCTCTCTGCCTCGTCTCTACTCACTAGTCGCAGCCTTCTTCTTCTGCTTCTTGCCTTCTCTCAGTTTCCTCGTTAGCAACTCCTTAAGTTCTTCATCCTCAGGTTCCTTTTCCGTCCTCACAAGCTCAGGTTTGTACCATACCGGTGGGTGCGTCAATAACGCAGGGCCACCGGAGAGTAGAGCAATCGTGAAATGAAACGCGGCGACGAACGTGTTCGGTGGGGTATACCTGGTCGATTTGTCAGTATCAGGGCTTTCATCAAGTCCAGGAAAGAAACGCACACAACTTCGTAGGGTTTAACCAGACTATGTTGCACGGCTTCCTGCAGCCCCATACGCGCCCGTTTCTCGTCATCTAACACACGTACATTGAACGGGAACGGCCCCGCTTTTTTCTGCACTTCGAGAACACTGCACGTGACGTTTTCATCTTGAGTTGGTACGACACCGTGTGATCGCGTTGATAGATCGTTGTTCGCGATTCTTCCAACCGCGCCTGCAACAAACGTGTGGTTACGATAAGTGAAAGGACAGAAAAAAAAGGATTTATACCTTGCCATCTTCACCCGAAGATATGAGAATGTCAATCCCATACACTTCACCCTCCGCAAACGTAACCGTCTCGAAATCCCTCCTCTGCCCCTCGGTCGGATTGAGAATGATCCGTTTCTTCCCATCGATCACATTTTGTGTCTGTTGGCACGACAGCATACCTATCCGTGCGCGCATCTATCAGCCTTCACAAGAACGAACGACGGGGACAAAGTGGCACAGCAAAGAAAAAAAAGAGTGAAAGGGCGTACCTTCTACGGCCTTGCAACCCCACTCGGCAGCCACTTTGCTCACCGCCTCGGTGACCTGCCAATTCTTATTACCCACTCGAACGAGACGCATCGCGACCTCGGCGGCGGTCCACGCGGCGCGCAGCGCGTCCGCACGCCGACCCGTAACGGGACTCTCCGGCGTCGCACCGACGACGATCGTCTCTGCCGTGATGGCGGCGAAACCGTCAATGTGGGCGCCCAGGTGCACTTTGACCACGTCACCCTTGGCTAGCTTTTGTGCCGAGAGCGGGTCCGAACTGGTAAAAAAAAACAACAACAGAAAACGAACGTGAGCAAAAGGGCTTCTTTTTTTTTCTTATTGTTTGGAGTGGGAAGGAGTTGAAAGAGAGAAAAAAACGCACGCGAGAGGCGAAAAGTGCGCAACGCAGTTGTTGACTGAGATACATGTTGGGAACGCGAGGCCTGTGCACAGATAAAAAGAAAGATATAAGAAAAAGTGAAAAGGGATACGGGCAGGGTGTGAGGACCTTTGGGGACTTTGACTCCCTTCACGGATTTGTTGTATATGAGGCTGGTGCCTTCCTCGATGAGTTTGTCGCCCTCGACGCAGAGATCCAAGACATTTGCACCCTCCACGCATGACTCGACGAGGTTTTTCATGGCATTGTTGACGACCTCAGCCGCATCCTATACCATCCAGTCAAAAAGAAGATTATCCAAAAAAAAAATGAATGAGCGACTAAAGGCTCGGACCTTATATTTGGTGATATCGGCCTCAGCGGTCGATCGTGGCTTTTCTGGGGCAGCAGGTGTCGGGGTAGTCTTTTCAGAGTCTGACATTGTTTTTAAATCGAATCGAACGAGTTTGACGATGAGAAAAAGGCAGAATGAGTTGGATGATTTTCAAAGTTTTGATGAGATTAATGATTAGATTCGTGAGACCTGATTAGGATATGATATTCGAATCGAATTCAGCAAAAGTGTAAAAATGAGTGTGCAAGTAATAATGCAGTCAGATGATAAATGATATAATGCAACCATCGGAGACCTGCTTCCTTTTAGACTCAAGGTCTTCTTGGAACACTGGCAGTCCCACTAGACTTCCACGCAACAAAACCCCTCACACACCGAACAACCTCCCGTTGCGCCGGCTGCGGAGACGGCGAATCAATGAGAACCTTTTCCGCCTGAGCGTGATGTGCTACACTCTTCATCCAGCGCGCACAATCCGAGTCAAGTGGGTCCCGTGGTGGTGTGTGCACCCACTGCAAGCTCGATTTCATATGGGATCCCATATCGATTCGTGATCGCATGTCACTGTCGATAGAACACAATCAGTTTTTGGGAAAAGGGTTGAGGCTGAGTGACACTTTACCATTCCCAGTTCAACCAGTGATTCTCGAACTCTTCGCGCACTGTGTGTGTACTTGTTTTTCCCGGCTCAGCATTTAGGCGAGGTAACCTACGTTCGTTGCTGTATAACTTTTGTATGCACCCCAAATAGCCTCTTTGCAGCTACCCACGACCGCGACCATACGCGCTAGATGCATTGGCGCGGAAGAGGGCATAAAATGTGCTGGTGCCTTGCTGGCAGGCAGCCATGTCAAAGGTGAATCAGTATCGTCCTTGACAGTAGCATGCGTGAGGTGGCGGAAAGGTTCCGGGTCGAACATCTGTTGTTGAGATGCCAAATCTGAAGGGAATGGATGAACTGCAGGACTGGGAACCATGAAAACTTCAAGCGCGGGTAGAGCACGGAGATTTTCAAAAATGGCCGAGAGGTAAAATGGTAACACCGACGTAATGCTAGCTGATATCCACCGCGATGTCAGCATTTCGTGCCATGCTCGCATCAGCTTGGAATGGTCGAGTGGATCAACAGTAAACTGAGAAGATGAAATGGAAATCTGGGATTGATTCCAGTCGTCTTGGCTATCCGAGTGCATAGATTTGAGCGGAGTAAAGGATGTGATGGTCTTTAGATCGAAAGAATAGGCATCGGCAGTACGTATTGAATGACAGTCGGACATCGGGCTCAGGGGAGGGACAAGGTCCATCGGAGAGTGAAATTGATGTGAGGGGGACGAATCGCCCTCAGATTTCGGGTTAGATGGTTTGTGACCGGGAAAGAAAAGGTCTTCAGCAAGAACCTGACAAGAACCCCGAGTCGTACCATAACGAAATGATCCATATTTGGGGACGTACCTCCAAAACCCCTCCAGGCTTCAAGACACGATTGACCTCCTATGCGATGGAAAGCTCGAAAAATGCGCGGAAAGTACTCAACGATAGACGAACCTGTAAGAAAACGTACCACTGAAAAAGCAAATCAGTTGTAAATCAGAATCGATTAAAGAGTTGCACTGACCTCGGTTTCTGCGAGATTTAAGGAGTAATGGGACAGTCGCACCATGTCAAACGAATTGTTAGGGAAGTTGAGGGTGAGTCTCCTTCTTCAGTGATGAATCCAAACAGAAGAACGAGGAAACAAGTCAGGGAGACATACGATGGATCTCCACGAACGTAAGTCACTCGATCGGCGAGGTTCATTGATCGAAGAAGCACATCCATATTGCTCTTGTGCATACCGACTAGGCTTTGTGCCGTGACATAACATTTCTGAAAGATGTACAAGGTTCAGAATAAGAGGTATGGAAGTAGTTGGTTGGATACACACAGGCCATTCTTGGGCAGCGTGGATAGCCCAAAAGTCGGAGCCACTGCCAAGTGCAAGCACAGCAACCGGCGCAGTGACTGGTCTGTGCATCGTGATGCTACCCATTAAACGTTCCATAAACATATTATCCCAGTTATTACTGGACGGTATCAACTCAGTGGCTCCTACAGAGAAGCGATGTACGCACAAATCGGCCAGCGAGCTTGAATAGACAATTGGCATTTGGAAAGCGCGCTTTCTCTTTGAGTGAGCTCTGCGAAGGCCATAGCCGACGGTACGATACAACGCTACGCCGAGGTGGTGAGACTCTTCATCTGCGATAGCGAAAAGAGATGGATGTTTAGAAAGCATTTAGATAAGGATGGTGAAGAAGGGGGGAAAAGAGTGATTAGCAGATGTCAAGGGACATTTAGTATGAGAAATGGACCTAAGGCTACATTTGGGAAGAATACCGCTCCCGCTCTGCTTTGCCGTCGTTCGTTTCTCAAGAGCACGACAAGGTGACGTGAAGGTAACTGTTAATTTCCCATCAGCCATCAGCCACCCGTCCCGTTCCCGGCCCCTAAACCCGGCCAACCCGGCCCCTCTTCCGAAACAACAACGATGAGTTTACTCGCAGTCCGAAGACTCGCTTTTCGCAGACCAGCGACAATATCTTATTCAACATTCACGCAGAAGGAAATCGACCCTCAGCTGAATGGATACCCTCAACTACCCAACGACTCGAAACAATCCTCACCCCCCCATGGTTGGTGGGATATTCAGATGAGACGTAACTTTGGAGACACGGTACAGCAAAAAGTTATTCTTCATCGAACCTGCGCTAAGCTGGTGACAGATGCACGAGCACGAAGAAATGTTTTCCATGTGGGGCCCCGATATCCCCCACGTCCCTCCGGCTACAGCGCTCAAGCATTTCACTGTCGCGGTCTCTGGCTTTGTCGCGTTTGGTTTTCTTTGCAAGTACGTCCTCGTGCCAGACCGGCCTGCAGTTCCACGGCAATACCCGTTCGATGGACTTGTCAAGGAATTGGGGGGGATCGAAGAAACTAAAGTGGGTTTAGCTCCTTTTTGCCACATCACGCCGTCGGTCTCATCCATCTTCTTTCCTCTAGGCTAATGTTGGGAGCTTAGAAGAGGATGATTAACTTACTCGTTGCTACCGCATCGTTTCAATTCAATCTTTATTACTCCAAACGTGACCCGTAGGAGGTATTTCCCGTCGCAGTTAAGCGATTCGTCGGACGGAACTTCTCTATCAAGGACTTTTCAACTGGGCGGAGCCACCCTTTTTTGGATCTATACACTAAGCTTCTCTGGGATGCTGCAGCATGTCACGACGTCCAAGGTTATTTGGACGGTGTTCAACAGTCGCCACCCCAAATCTTTACGGAGCCCCATAATCAATATGACCATCAAATTTGCTTCGGCCTATGGCAGGGACGAGACGGTCATGACATAAAGACGCCGTCTTATGCCAGTCCTTGTCACATGGTTGCTCACTAGAGCGCTCAACGTCTTCACGCCTTGACTAGCTTGACTGCCAAAGTTGGGTCATCTCTATATAGACACATCCATTATCAGTCCTTCAATGTATGAAACCTCGTAGAGTATCAAATAGGGGAGGTTTGAGGGCCTCAGTCAAGATCCTAGCTGTTGGGTTGCTTATCACCTTCCTACACATAGTCTTGCGGTACAGCCGCAACCCGTGTCGTAATTTTCCCCCTTAATTTATGTTCTGATCATTTGAGCGTCGTGACTTTGTCCGAGAGTCGGCTCGTGCGCCCTGCTGCCTCTCTTCCATCATTTTGGTTTTACCATTCGCAAATGGAACGGTCTATCCTAGACCAGCGCGTTTTGAAAACACGTCTCAGGAGCATACCTGTTAGTATATACGGCCTTTCCTCATCTATACTTCCACATACTACAGTAAATTCAAGAGAGTTGTGCTGGGGCCTGTGTGTGCCAAAGTGAAGACCTCGGCTGTCCGGGCTCTCGCGAGTGTGATGTACGTCATTGATTGGTTTGGTCGTTTCTTCTAGTCGTACCATAACTGAAAAACCCACTAACCATCTTCGGCAGGTAATACAGTAGCAAGCAAAATACCTGTGCTGTACACTGGCATGCACTGGGACCTGAGATCACAGTGGCTTTTTTTGTAAGCGAGCTGACCGCCGGGGTGAATTGGACGGCTATCGTAGAGGCCGAAAAGTTTCCCGATCTCTCGACACAAACGTTAACGGAATTAGACACTACTGTAAGCGTATCGTATGTCAATTTAAACTTTCACCAAGATCCGCGAGTGTATCCCGGAACTCCTACTCGGTCGAACTGGGGAGAGCAAATACGATAAAAAAAAATTAAAATGACAGGTGTGCCAGCTGTCTCGTCTTAAAGGTTGTCTTAAGGGTGGCACGCTAACTGTACCGTACCTTGCGCATAGCCAGGTTCCTCTCTCGGCTCGGTGCTGTCTCAATTGAAGCTCTTTTTTAAAAGTTGCTTCCGTTAAAAATTTCATCCGGGTAAGTACTGCAGTTGTAGATATCTAGATTTTCTGACAAGGCCATATGGCAGGGTGTCCGTCATTCGGGCTGGCTCTCTCTCACGTTCCGGTTAACTTCGGGCATCCTATCCTAAGACGCTCTATCCCTAAGACGCTCTGATCCATCCTTCGGAAACGGCAATCAGTAGGACCACATGGTCAATCCCACCAGGCCCCTCACGAACCGATCGATGGGGTCCAAGAAAGTCACTAAGCTAGACGACCAGTCCCAATTCGGGCGCATTTTCCAACAGTCCATTCAGTTTACTGGGCGTCCTATACTTACTGTACAGTTTAAACCGTCCTGTCTCATCATTCCTCAGGTACCAGCATTCACCGGAGAAACCTTTTACGCATGAGAGATACCACTGGCTACTTCTACTGTCAGGAAAAGGGATCAGTGGCTTATTTGACAGTCAGAGCCCCAACGTGTCATCTAAGATCCTCTTCCTCTGAAAGCGGGTCGTGCCCGCGGGCGCGGACGAGACGCTGTTCCACTGGGCGACTGCAGGTCCAAGCCAGTGGCACCATCACTACCGCTGCTGCTGCCAGAGACACTGCGCTTGCGCTTAGAGCTACCTCGCGTACCTCGCGTGCTGGCTTTCCCACGGCCCTTGCGACCACCCCCTGAACGGCCTGAACTACCGAGATTACCCTTGCCGCGTTTGGCCACCGTTGGGAGTGAGGTGGCTTCGCCTTCACCATCTTCTTCTGAAGACGATGAGGATCCATCCTGTGTCTTTGTCTCCTTTCTCCGTTGCTCGCGAAAGTCATTGACAACCTGCTGCAGTCGCTTGCTCGCGTAGGTCTTGCGTTGTCGCGGAGCGACTATTCCCCCGCCCGAATTGATGGCAAAGTACTCGTTCAGGTTACCCTGTTTATTCAATGCTTGGGCCTAATATCACCCACGCGAGACACGGGCGTCAAGAACCGAGAATTTTTCGCAGCGCGCAAAGAGGTAAGACACACCTGATTACGTCTTCGGATTTTCTGCATGATCGGCAACAGAAGCTCCTCGACCTTGGATTGGCTCCATCCAAGCTCTTGCAAAAGAAGGCTTCAGGTTCTCTGTGATCAGCTCCGATGTCACCGCTCCTTTTTTCAGAACGCTCACTCGCGGAGTCCATCAAGATCTGGGAGCCCCCACTTGAATGGTTCTTCCGAATCGTCGATGGTTGGGTGGTAGTAGGCATCACGCTGGGCGGTCATCAATGCCACGTAAAGCTTATTATTTCGGCACACACCACAGCGGGATTCGGCCAGTCATCAGGAATGTAGAGTGTTTTGAACCTTTTCTTCTACAAATGTGAATATCATCGTGAATACCGCATGCAAAAGTAAAGCTAATCACAACACCCACGAAGCGCCGCCGAAATTTGCTTTTGGATTCCTCCGGTTTGTCCCGCCCAGATTGTACCCGCTGCCACCAGTCCTTGAAATTGTGTAAGCTGTCATCCCCAGGAAACTCTTTCAATAATTCCATAGCGACGACAGGGCCAACGCCAGAAAGGCCATCGACATAGTCGCTGCCCAATAGATACGCGAGTTGCACGAGTTTCTCGCGGTCCAGCCCGATCTCGCGCGCAAAGTCGGCGAGGAAAAAGCATTCGACCGTCTTGGATTGATTGAACATGTTCTTGTAAACCCTTGCACCGCCGAAAAGGAATACGTCAGAGTCATCGGTAATGATACCTTCAACGAGACCGAGCTCAACAAGCGCAGCGCACTGCGCTTCCGCCTCCATGGGGGCCGTGATGTATGGGATTCCGAACAGACGGAGCATTACCTATGTATAGTGGTGAGCATCCGAAAAACAGAAGACACGGGCCGCAAAAAGCCTGACCATGATTTGAGCGATCATCTGCTGAGTGATATCCTCAGAATCACGCATGGCAGCCTTCTTCTGCTGGTTGAGCGTCTTGATCTCTTCATCAATCTCGAGGCGGACATCATCGAGGTCCTTTCCTTTAACCTGAGATAAGAAACGGGCAAATTCGCCTTCCTCCGCGTGCGGGTCCATCTCTTGCGCAGCGTCCCACGAGTCCTCGACCGAGGACGCCTTTGATGTCGCGGCCTCCCTAGCGACAGATCCATCTGCAACGGGAGATGGAGAGCGAGACCAATCACTGATTACATGCCCTTCTTCAGACTGGTCAGAATCAGAAGTGGCTACGGGCTTGTGGAGGGGATCTACGTCTGATTTTGATTCCGGGGAGGGTGTCTTGTCGACGTTCGCTCGACCAGTCGAAACATCCTCAAAGTGGACGTGTCCTACTGTCGTCGCGCGTCCTGAGGTCGAAATGCGATCCTTCAGTTTTGGGGTTTCAGGCATGGTAATTGACAGCGATAGCTTATTCTCTGGTATCGAGAGAGGAACGGTTCCATATCCTCATCCGAATCGCTGACAACTGCGACTTGTTCCTCCACGGCTCTCATCTGAGGTGATTTGTCCCCGGTTGGTGGATGAGACGCGTACCCCAGAGAAACATGCGCGGCCTTCGGAGTAGTTGGTGGATCGACAGCCGGAGGGGCCACATGTACGACTTCATCCATTTCGTCGAGATATTCCAGGGCATCGTCCTCGTCGAGATCAGGTGACGGAGACGGGTGGTCGATTAAAAGTTTAGGGGTGTTGAATACAGACGTTTCTGCTGTGAATGAAAAGGAAAGCTTGCGAGCCATTGAGATGGACTTGGGCGTCGGCCCTGCATTGGCAATCGCCAATGCAGTTTCGAGACGCCCTGGAACATTCAGTTCGTCGCCGTCCGAGGCTTCACTAACCAGAATTTCTGCGTTGAGGTTACCCTCCGTAGACTGTTGTTCCTGAAACTCTCGAGAGGCTTCAAGAGCATGCTTCAAATCAGCTTCCTCTTGGGACAGCAGGGACTCTTGCAATGCCAGCTGTACACTAGGATCGTCATCATCGACAGCGGCCACCTGAGGGAGATCTTCGTCACTATCCAAGTCAAACAATGGCTGATCTCTCTGTTTCCCTTTTTGAAACTTTGTCGGCGTGGGCAGGGTCAGGTTCTTCGATGTCCTTCGTTTGCCGATACCAGCCAGAGCCATGTGTCTCTGGAACTCATGTAGCTCGGGGTCGGGTAAGGGTTGGCCAGGTCTGCAATAAGCCCTGGAAATCAGACGCAATGAAGAGGGTCGGTTAAGGGAGAACGAACATGGTGACCTCCTCCATGTCCAAATCGCTGTCTTCGGCATCGCCTGTCGGAGCGGCTGAATCTTGGTCGATCTGAATCGGATTCTCTCTACTGCCTTCGTCACGGATACCCAAGATCCATCCGCCCTCCGCATTCGTATTCTTGATCAAAACGTACTCCCTATTCCGCTCGCTCGCGATCCGAACCGGTATAGAAACGTGCGCCTGACCGATCGTATCGGTCGTAATCAAAAGCTGTTGCGTGAGCGAGTTTCGCTGTTTCAAATTCTTGATTTGTTCCTTTGAGAAATCGAGGGGCGTCTGAGACTTTTTGAGCATATTCTGCAGACGCTTGTAGGACGTCTGACGAGACTTGAGACGAAGGTCGCCAACGATCTCATATTGCACCTCGGTGGGCAATTCCCTAAACGCGGGCGAAGTGACATCGAAATCCTCCGGACGCATCTCTTCGATGAACGCCCGAAGCTCCTCCTCGGTGGCCAATCGCGGATCAGGAGCCGTAGAACGCGTCGCCTCGGCCACGCGTTTTTCGAGATTGACCTCGGGAAGCCGATACGGGTCATGGTCATGCCAACGGTTCTTGGATTTCGAGAACGGCGACGGTCCCGGCTGCCCCACCGAACCATCGTTTTTCCGACTGGGCGTCTTTGGCGTCCTGGGCGCGTCGCCCGTCAAGTCCTCCAGATATACCGTATTCTCGTCAATCACGACCGGCCCAGCGGGGGGGCCCTTGTCCTTTGCCTTTGCCGACTTTTCAGATCTATGTGCGTGGGTGCGTGAAGGACACTGTCGTGGCCAATAGAATGAGCACGCACTTTTGCGCTTGCGCGTAGCTGAGGGCTTCACGCCTCATGTGAGCAGCAAGCAATCTCTCCGCAACCTTCGCATGACTAATCGCGGCCCCGCTCTTCTTCCTCTTGCGCTCGGCCTTGCAGAATAAAAAAAGAACCATCTGCATCGCGTTTCCTTCAAGGAGGACGTACGTACGATGGTATTCCGCTTTAGGGCAGGGGCGCCTCCATCAAACACAAAGACGGGCTTGATTCCATAGAATAGGAGTTTACTGATCCGGCGTAGAAAGCCAAGGACGTGCGCGTTGACCAGGGCTTTGCCCTCCTTGTCACGCATGGTAGCCTGAAACTGGTAGATCCATATGCTGGAGTCAATAGCGAGGGCCTTGCCCTCCATAGTTTCCAGACTAATAACTTTAATATATATCATTCTCAGACTTGACAGAGAAGACAGGAACCGTACAATACTGGTCGACCGAGTGGAGTCAACAAATCCCACAGTGACTTGACACCCATGTTGAACTAGAACTTGAGTGGCCGTCCGGTGAAGCATGAATTCTTGAGCGCTTTCATAGAATAGTTATAGTGATAGGTGAGTCATACAACCAAGGCACTGGGATACGCTTGCCGGGCCGCTTCGCAAATAGATAAATCAAAAAAAAAGTCGAGTTCTCTATTAAACCCAAGATCGGTGAAAAGTAAATAAAAAGAAAAGAAAAGAATGTCCATGGTTTGAATGCAAGGAAACCTGATGCCAGATACCTGATAAGCAAAAACTATGCATAAATGGAACGATTGAGCGATCATAATTTCAATCGTTTTTCATTTCCAGGGTCGTCGATCGTCATAATCATCACTGGGGAGGTCACTGGGGAGGCCTCGGACTTGCGCTCGTCGATCGTCGCGCTCCTCCATCACTAGGTCCAAGCGAAGAGTCATGACCCGCGTTGCTCGCGGGTCTTCCTTGAAGACCAAAGTTTTGATTAGGTGGTGGTTGAAGTCCGGGGTCGAACTGAGACATGCGCGGGTCAAATCCAGAGCCGCCGGTGTTCATCTGAGGCGTCATTCCCATGCCCATCGGAGTCCCCATCATCCCGGGGTTGCCCATGCCCATGCCCATGCCCATACCCATGCCCATACCCATACCCATCGGATTCATCATGGGCATGCTCATCGTCGAGAACCGTGGATCAATGCCGGTCACCATCGGTGCAGGCGTCATGCCACCCCCCATCGAGCCTCCGGTCATCATCGGGTTCAGTGGGGCCGGCGTTCCACGGCCGTCGCCTCCCAATTGCGACCCCGCTTGCGAAAGCGACATCATTGCTTGTTGATAGGCCTGGGCAGCCTGCTGAGCAGCGAACATGTGCTGAGGGTTCCCAAAGGCGGGCATCATGCCAGGATAGCCCATGAAACCGGACATCATGGGATTCATGCCCATCATCATCGGGTTCATCATCGCAGGGTTGAATCCTGGGAACTGTTGACCATACATTGAACCTCCTTGTTGCATCTGCTCGAGTTGTTGACGTTGAAGTTCGTCGAGCTTACGCTGTCGCTCCTCGGCCAGACGTTTCTCGCGTTCACGCTCGGTCAGCGCAGCACCCACGCCTCCTTCCCGCTTCCGATCGCGTTCATGAGCGGTGATGGCACCAAGGAGACCAGTCTGAGGGGGTGGCGGCTTGCTAGGTACATTGATAAGAGAAGCTCCCGTCTCTCTTGCAAGTTCTTCTTGTCTCTTCGCTGAACGATCCTCCTTGTCCTGAAGACCAGCAGACAGTAAGCCATGCGGAGTAAAAGCTTTCGTCATACTGTGCGCCGGCGATTCCAGCTGAATGAAGGTGTCGCGAGCGCCTGGATTATCAGGAACGGCGCCAGGGGTGCGTCCAGGATCGAGGACTTGACTCCACATATGACGAGAAGGAATGGGGGCGGGGGCATGAGTCGGGATCGGTCCTTGAGGAGGAGCGGCGCCACTTTGAGATGCACCGTCTTCGTAATAAGACCTCCTTGCCTCCGACTGGTCGGGAGGGCGAGGTCCGAGAGCGTCTCCGTCATAACCTGAGTGACACAAGACAAAACATCAGAACTAACATACAATTAGGTAATACAAGCGACAAACTTTGAACGCGGGAAGTCGGCACAGGCGGCAAGTTCCTGGGAGGCCGCGGATGGGGTTGATTAGACGGAGCATCACCGCTAGCGAGAGGCGAGGGTCCACGTGGCGAAGAGTATTGCGAACGTTGATTAGCTGACGGGGATACTGACAAGTCGTCACGGGGCGCGACGGGTTGTCCGTCCGAGTCCACGTCCTCATCATCTTCCTCCTCTTCCTCTTCCTCGCTGCTGTCTCCCCATGCCCCAGAAGCCTTGTGGCGGTTTTTGGCGCTTCCTGACCCACGGCCCGGTCGATGGGTAGCCGCCTCGTGGGCGGCTTGCTGAGCCTCGGTCCTCGCCTTACGTTGCATAGCATTTTTACTTGGAGCGAAAGACGACTTGTATGCAGAGGCACTTTCACCTTCAGGAGTTGGAGATCGTATCTCCGGTTCGACGACTGCTGGAGGTGGTTGCTGTGGCCGGGAGGGTGGTGGAGACGAGGATACGGGGGCATCGTCGTGGCGCCCAAGGAATGCGAGAGCGGCCAAGGCATCAGCATCTGGGTCCTCCAAATGGGACATATTTCTTGGTTGTGTGTTTCTGTCGGTTCTGATGGAGTGGTTGCGTGGCGGTTGGATACCCCACGTGGAAGTCTCTTGACGGTTGCTGCCAGGAGCCGCGCGTGCCCCCGCGGGTCTCCGATCCGGGCTGTAATCGAGCGTGGGAGTACGCGGAATCGGCTGAATCGGGGGATTCCGATGATGGTTCGTGTCAACATGTGTCAACAAGGAACGCGGAGATGTTGGTTGGGGTTGGGGTGGCGGAGATGTTCCCTTTGGTCGAAGTGGTAGAATAGTCGGCTGAGTAAACCGTACAGGCTGAGGAATTTCGTTGTCCGTCTCGGAAGACACTTCCCTGCTGCTCTCAGCCTCAGCATGCCGAGCACTCGTTTCGGCAGAATCTTGGTCAAACTGGTGAATATAATACAGTGCACCCGTGATATCATGCGTCTCTTCGCCGCGCGCGTCCTTGTTCATCTCAATAGGGACTTGGCCCAAATTTGGTGGTGGTAACACTGCCGAGTAGAAGGTAGGAGAAGTTAGAGAGTGGATGCTTAGACGAGCACGTTCTCCTCTGTTTTCAATATCTGCAAATGCGATCCGGCGGTGAGGTGACTCAACCGCCGAATGCGGTGATGTAAGGATAGAGAATCCAGGTGACGGCGTGCGCGGTGTCGGCTGCACCGGAGAAACAGAAGCAGGCGGGTTAGAGGAATTTGCAGGGGATAGTGAGGGTGCAGATGTACTGTGCAAAGAGCGGACTGAGGTGGGGGAAGGGATCCTAACATCAGAGGGTTGGTTATTGTCGACGAGAGGCCGCTCGCTGAAGAGAGTGGCGGTGAAAGGTGTAGTCTCCAGACTCGGCTCCGCTACACTGGTGTGTCGAGATAACTCGCGACTGTGGCCTTGTGGGGGCGAGACGGGAACAGAGGGTACTTCAGTGGGTGCATACACGCTAGGAGGTGAGAGCTGGTCTGGACTGGCTAAGGCGGGCATTTCAAGGACCTGTGCCTCGCCTTCACCTTCGTCGGTATGTAGCGCCAAGGTGTTATTCTGTAGAGGTGAGCTAGCTACAGGTGGCCCACTGACGATGGGACGACTCGGATCCCTGTCAGAACCGCTCCCCCCCTCGGTGATGGGTGTGAGGACACGGCGTGTGGCATCCGATGGCTCTGAGAGACCAGTGTCTATCGGTGGGATCTGGGGAAGGGGCGGGGATTCATCACCTGATGAGCGCTTGACGGGCTCATCCGTAGAAGGAAGATGTGATGGAGGCGCGTTAGTATGCAGTGGCTTCAAGGTTGCGCTGGGAGACGTGGGCGGTTCCACGCGTTGGGTCAGAATATTCATGAGACGAGACCGAACAACAGATGTGCGGTCACTGCGTGGGTCCATTCCCTCTGCTGATTCGCGGTCCAGGAACAGTAACTAAGCCAAAGTTTAAGAGAGAGGGGTGCTATGGAGAGATCGTGAAAGCTTACATCTCGATTGGGTCCAACAGGATAAGCATACATCAACGAGGAGGGATCGTGAGGGTCCCAGGAGTAGGAATGGGGCCGTCCATATAGTGAGAACGCATCGTGAAAAGCTGTATGCCAATCATGAACACGAACGACTAGTGTGGTGGGGTATAACTTTACCAATTAGCCATCTGATTGTCTCAGTCGTCTGGGGAACTCCGTCTTCGAGCTCAGGCATGACGAGGACCCAACCCTCTCGTCCGCGCATACCCAATGCCGCGTCTTCATTCCCGATCGTACCCTCAATTTTCATTAACGTACTTTTGGTGATGAGTTCCGGACGCTCAGGATAGACGGCAAAGGCTTGCGTAGCAACTTGCAGAGTGAGGAAAGGTTTCTTCTTGTCCTTGGGCCTCGGGGAGACGTAGAACGTGACGACGGGTACACTTGAAATGGACGTTGAACGGACCTCTTCCCGACCAAATAGGGTCGAGATGCGCCGTTTCCGTAGGGACTCGTGGGTCGACTTGGTTGCCGGAGGACTACCAGGGACATCTTGCGGTGCTGCAGATGATACGACCATCCAGAGGTGTTTCCAGTCTGTCTGGCCAGCGATGCGAATGCGAACCCAGCCTTCTCTACGGTTTCGTACGAGCGTCGAAGGTGCATCGCGTCCTGCGCTGAAAATCAGAAGGTGGATGTAGTATAGGGGAAATCATGTCGAACCATCGTTCAGTGTAATGCGGATAAGATGAGCGGTGTAAATCTCCTCAAGGCGTGATTTCTCCCAAGCGGCCAGTCGGAGGGCTGTGGACCAGGAGATGAGAGAGGCAGCGTTTGGACAAGAGAACAAGATAAGGTTCGACCCGGCTGTGTTTACGGTGACGACATTGTTATATTTTTGAGCGGGCTTTGCCCCCGAAGCAGGGATAGTAATGGCTCCGAGAACGTGGACGAACTAATGATCGTTATTGGACAGGTAGTATCGGGATAGGGTAAAGATGACTCACGGCATCTGTGATGTTGATGTACGTGGGTGGGACCTCCTTTCCTTCCTTGCTTGCCTCTTCTATCTCTGTCATATCCCAGATGCTGAGGGTGGTACCACCTAACTGAGCCCACACATCCCGCCACCCTTCGTCTTTGATGGGCTGGTGGCCATCTGGTAAACGCTCGATCCTTCGAACCAGAGCACCAGACATGTAGACTTTGTGTGCATGTGCATGGGTCAGTTTAACTACGGAAAGGATTTCGGGGTGTAATTGCGAAGGCTGGGATTTAGGTTGCGGAGGTTGCGAAGGTTGAGGTGTGGGAGATTGTGATTGAGACTGCACCTGGCTGGAGCCAGAAGGGTTGGGGTTATTCCGTAATGATGGGGAAGACGAGTGGGGCTTGACGAGCACTCTCCGGCCCTCTTCATCTACGGGGGATGGTCGTGATTGTTGCCGCTGTAAACCGGGTTCAGCTCTGCTTGAAGGTAGAGTGACAGGGGAATTATCGCTCGACTTGAGAAAAGAAAAGAAGGAACTAGAGCGAGAGTGAGTGTTTGTTGTCAAAGATGGACGGAGGGAGGATGAGGCCTGCTTGGATGGGAGGGAGTCGGTCATGGAACGAGGACGGTCCGAAGAAGAAGATATTTCGCGACCGAGTGGAGAGGATTGTCGTAAGAGTTGATACTGAGCAGGTGGGACAAAGCCAAGATTTCTGCTGTCCCACTGAGGAGTTGGAGAGTCACTTGCCGCGGTGGACATCTTGCTTTGGTCTTAACCGATTGAATGAATGTTGCCACAAACCGACACTAGCCCACTCCTGTCCTCGTGGGAATACGTTTCTCTTTTTAAGTCACTATGCTACACAATTATGTCCGTGGAACAAATTTTACGTTGGACCACCCTTGCGACGTCTCTACCACTTCCTCGGGTGCATCGGGTTCCAACTGGCCTTGCGGGTTTCTTCTCGCTCTTAAGCGACTCGATGTAAACAACTAGCCGATGATGGCGACGATAGAAACTCACTTAAAAAACGTGTACGAGAGCACAATGTCGTCTAAATTTTGACACGCGGGGTCATCCAGGACGTCTTTGTCGATGAAGAATAGTAGAGGCATGTCAATCTCCTCCCCTGCTAACAGTTTTTGTTCCTCAAAACAGAAGCATTCCACTTTGGCGAAATAAGGCGCGATCTGTAGTAGCAATCAAAACGTATCACCTTTGCACCGACATTGATTGCTCACTCTGTCTGGCGTGACATTATACGTCGCGATGCCAATCACGTCGTGATCCGCGTTGTTCTTGGCCGTGTAAAACGCAAGACAGGTCTCACCAGGTAACACCGTCACGTATTTTTGCCGAGGAGTGAATGTCCACGGAAGCTGCTCGCTCCGGTCTGCATTGAAATGTACTTTGATGCGCTTCGCGCCCTCAACAGGCACGAGACGCTCTGCCTCAAACCTCCCAGTGCCCACAACGGGCGTACCTGCGAACCCAGTTGCGGCACAGAACATACGGTACAATGGCACGGCAGCATAAGATGCGCCGACCACAAGGATGATCTGCTCGTCACCCTAGTTCAGCAAGACTGTTGTGAGGATGAGCAAGAAAACGTACCACGGCAGATGTGTACATGAATAAACTTCGATTTCGTTGGACGTATAGTTCGCGTGCAGGGATGGCCCGAGCTCGGGATGACTTGTTTGGCGGTAACTTACCCGTTGACAAAGGTCTCCGCGAAAGCGCATCCTTTCTCCAGAGAGGACTATGTGGCCGCAGGCGTAGACGAAACAAATACAGCCGGGAAGATGTCCCCAAACCCAAAATATGGCACTGTTTGAATATAACCGCGTGCAGGAGAGTGAACGAGGAATGCTTGTTCCGAGTGGCGTGGCCATGGTTGGCCAGAAAACGCCTCGGGCCGTATTTCACTTGGGGACCCGGCCGCTGTTCACCACTTTGCTTGAGCCATGTCTTCAAACACAAACGCTCCCGCAGAGTCTTCCACACCTGCCAAGGCACTCTCAGATGCCGAACTGGACCGCCTTCTGAACCGAGAAGCTTCAGCCATCCAGCGCGAGCTCGAGGTCGACCGTATCCTCTCCGCGTTCAAGCTAAAGTACGCTCTTCGCCTCCCTCTTCTCGCTCGTGTTCTCACTTTCTCGTTTGTAGCCCATATGACATTTTAGACCTAGAAACTTCTGCTAAGGCTGATGACATCAAGAAGAAATACCGGCAACTCTCTCTCTGTGAGCCGCCTTTCTCAACAAGAGATGTGGGGTTATATGCTGATGCGCGACCTCTTTGTACCTTCTACGTGACTAGTCATCCATCCTGACAAGTGCTCACACGAACGAGCTCCTGACGCATTCGACGTGCTCAAGAAGGTGAATTCACACCACATTCCTTCCTATCTCAAAATCCTCATCTATTCTTAAAGGCCGAGAGTGAACTCAGCGATACCGGAAAGCGCGAAGAACTTGATGCGGCGATCAATCAAGCTCGTTCGATCCTGTTAAAGGGGCTGTCCTTGCCAACTTCAACGCCAGACGACCACCCAAAACTCAAGGGTCTCACACCACCCTTTAAGGCGCAGCTTCGGCAAAAGTCAAAGGACCTACTCATAGAGGAGGAATTAAGAAGACGAAGGTATGTCGCTACTTCTATTGCAATGTGATGTTCTTCGACGGAACGCTTGATCACAGAGCCGTCAAGATGAACCTTGCCAATGAGGGTTTCGAGGCGCGCAAGAAGGAAGAAGAAGTCACGGCCAAGAAACGCAAGGCGGAAGATGATGCCAAGTGGGAAGGTAAGTAGCCCTTTGCATTCTATCCGAGTCGTCCCTAGCATTTCTCGTGCATCCCCTACACAGAAACTCGGGAACAGCGCGTGGGTAGTTGGCGTACCTTCACCAATACGTCGAAAAAGAAAAAGAAGGAAAAGGCGGCTGTTCTTGGCTAAAAGGAAAAGTCCGGAAGCCTTTGGCAGTCGCGCAACGTCTGTGCTTGTCTGTATCACGCCCGAGTATAACTAATGATTAGATGCCTGCGTCGGTTTTTCATTCAGCGATATGTGCGAGACGCGTGAACCGGAGGAGGAAAAGTGGCACGACAATCTTTGCCGCGGTTGTTTGCGTGGACCGATTGTGCACAAATATTTTGGTTTCGTTATCACGACGGCAACAACATACAAGTAACAGAGAGGGGAAATACGGCTAATCATTGGACCCAATACTGATCACGTCGTCGTTGTCAGTGAGGGGTTGAGGGAACGTCGTCCCCAGATCTGTACAAGTTTGGGACCGTGGGAACGCGACATGTGGCGCGTGCATGTGGGCACTGGCAGTCTTCACTTTTCTGTATGTCAAACCTCATTACTCAACAAAGCCCGGTAGCGATTGGACGCAATGCGATCTCGATAATACGACGTTCATGTGATAGTGCAGGACGCAGCTACTTTCTTTGGAATACCGTTTCTTCCAGAGCCACAAGTTCCAGCTGAGATCCTGAGCACTCAGGAGGCTGATGACTTGATGGGTAGCAAGCATGCCGGACTCGTCGATCTTCTCGACGTCGCCATGCTTCCTCCTGTAATGCGAGCGAGAGAGCGCTGTGGTTGACTTTGCGGTCGAGTTGTTCAGGCTTGTCGGCTACGTTGGTGGTCGTAGATACGCTCGTACCCGCATGGATCTCCCCCTTCCTATATGCGGTCAAACCAAACATGCGAAGACCGATGTCTGCATTATCGACCTTTGCGCAACCAAATCCTTCTCGTTGTCCAAGAAGACAAACTTATGCCGTGTTGGGAGGCACTTTCGCTGACACTGAGGCACAGCTTATTGCCGAGGCTGTCGCAGCGTTCGTGTACAATAACGAAATGAGACGGATGAACGGTCTGCCTGAGTTACAAAAAAGGTACTCTTCAGCTTCCATAAGTTAGTTCACACTTTCTTAGCCACCTCTGCAGATCATGCCTGGAATCATTATGGTCGGGACTACCCCAATTTTACAAAATTCCCGTCACTCGGGAACTTGTTTCAACATTCGTCGCGGACTATTTCCCCCTCGCACTGAAGTATTATTTGCATGCGCCCGTTGCCAGACAGAACCGTCGTTGGAGTGAAGGAATGAGACCGTTGGACAACAGGCGTACCATCCTTTCTTGTTATGAGGCTTTCAAGGCTATTGTGGAATGAATAACTAGTATAGCGGTGCACTGTACTCTGTATTTTTGTGGCATTCATCATGTTGTGACCCTGAATGAGGATCTTTTACATTGACATCCGGTCTGTCTCATCCCAGATTGCCTCCTTCGCCGCAAACTGGATGTCTCGAGAAATTCTCCTGGCTCGGTTGGGACATCAGGCTGACGACGTCACTTTTGCTCAAGCCCTCAGCCTTTCACACAGGTGCTACGTCTAGCCCTCCACCTTATTACTGTTTTATTGCGGCCCGCCGGTGGGCGACCCTCTGCGTCTCAATCAAAAACAACGACGTTTTTTTTTTGCATCTGCAAATGCCATAGCAGATGCAGTGAATGCTACCATTCATTTCGGTCCAGAGGGGGGAAATCCGCCGAGCGGGGAAACCAAGCACATACCCCCGACGTGCTTGTCAGACATCACCTGTGCCAAAAAAAAAGATTCGATTGTCGAGATTGTAAAGAGTAACGGACTCCGTCTTACTGCCAGTGTATGTAAGAGTGAAAACATGAGGCAGGTCAAAAGCATCCATAAATCATGGACTAGTGCCAAGGATTTCAGCATCTCTTCAAGTTCCTATCATTGGGATTTATGATGAAAGAAGGTGACTGTTCTTGGATGGAAAGCCCGGAAGTCCGACGTCTGTGCTCGTCTGTATCATCCCCAGTAACTATGATTCCCTCCCCGTGATCACCGACCGATCCGCATGCGAGCGATCCCATCATTTAGTGGTGTCGTCCCTCACTCAAACACAGACGCATGTACACTCTCCCAGAGAGTTGGCACAAATGACAAAAGTGACAGAGAAATACGTTAATCATCGGACCCGATACTAATCACGTCGTCGTTGTCAATGAGGGGAGGAGGCTGTATGCGGGGCGGGCCTCGGTCGATGATCTCGGTCGAGAGGTCGATCACAGATCCGTCAAGTTGTACTACCTGTCGTTGGGCCATACGTCTCACGATGCCGCGCCCAGGCCCGACCAAGGCGTTCTGCTCGTTGCCGTCGCCGCCATGATCTCTGTCATCCACGAAATGACCTCGTGCGGACGCGGAGGCTGACTCGGCATCGGAAAAGACGATTGCGAAGACTGAGACTGAGATGAGAGAAAGGCCTCGGATCGCTCGAGCTCGCTGGCGGCGCGCGAAAGAAATGCGGCATCGATGCCATCGTGCGCGAAATACCAGTCTGAGCCTGGCTCTGGGATATCGTCATCCAGCGGCGCCGTGGACTCTCGCGTTGGCGACAGCCTCATCGGCGCGACCGCGGTGGCACCGCCTAGGGTGAGAAATCTGGTGAATTAGTGCGAGTCGACGTGGCGACGGCGGAGTTGCCGGATGAGATTGAAGTGGTAGAAGGTCCCGGCCATGGGGCATTGCTCCTCGCAGCGGTCGCTGACGGCGTTGTCGGTCGCTTTCGTTGGTTATGAGTGATTGAGTGGTGAGATCGGATGGACCCGGGACTGGAACTGGAACTGGTTCGACTCCCCGGAGAGGCCGATTTACTACTCGAGGTTGTACGGTGCGCGATACGTCAGGCACATCTGAGCGGGTGCCAGTGGGGAGTGCGGGTGCTCTTCGAACTGCTGGAACTGGGGCAGGTAGCGGAATTGGGGCTGGAACTGCAACAGGGACTTGCTGTCCCTCGGTGTTTGTGCCATCACCCTCGGGTTCGTCCGGGCATTCGGGCTGACAAGATTGTCAGAATTACTAACGACGACGCGTTCTGTGTGGGCTACCCACTCCATGCGTAATCGAAGTCCCTTCAAAAAGTTACTGTCACGATTCATATCGAGATCTTCCACGTTGTAGCCCTTGAGAACGACATTTCTTGGTTCGAGGAACGCGATTCCTTGTCTGATGGTCACGTCCTTTAGTTGCATCTAGTGATTTTTGGGCTGAGGCTTTTAACAAAGCCGACCCACCAGTGGGGAGAATGCATACCTTGAAGCCGAGCGGGGTATTCTCGAGATCAATCTGGGGAATCTTTCTGTATTCAATCGCGTTCAGCTTGATAGCCCCGTCACTAAGCTCGAATTGTAGCATAGAACGTGGGTAATTGGGAACTGGACCTTCGTCCGCCGCTTCGTCCTCGTTGTCACCGCCAGTGAGGCCAGAGAGGTCAGCGCGGTCGATCTTTGTCTGCCGAACGTTCATAAGGCTGAAAGCGCTGTGACCTATCTCCGTCAAGGCCACGATCTGCACGAGGGTAGGTGGGCCCGACAAGGAGCCCTTCTTCAGGCCGGCAAGGTTGTGAGGGAGGCCAGAGCCGGCAATCATGGAATCTGTGAGGTCTGACATGAGCAGCTGAGACTCAACGTGCTCCTTTATTCTGTCCATATCGGTGGCAGGGTTCAAGTTGTGCTCTTCGATTACCCAGGCATAACATTGTTGAAGCCAGTTCTGAGAGAGAAATGATATTTATCAGCGCGTGTCATGTACCGAGACGTGTTTAATTTACCTCGTCGACGGAAGGTTTGGGATAGCTCTGCCTAAGCCACTGTACAAGTTGTGGTGGGGATGCATCAACTCGCGGGGAGTTGCCGGCCTTCGCTAACGTCCACCAGAGGTTTGTACTCAGCATCTGTAGTCCCAATCAACGCTGGCTTTGGCTATTAGCATGTACAGTAGCATATAGGCTTATTTATTTCTGATGATTGTCTCGGTCACCGAAGATTACGTCAAGTGGAGGCAAAGAGTCAAGCGCGCTCGCTGTGTCGCTTTATGCAAACTACGATGCGAACTACTACTGATTGACGTAGGTTGCATTACTTTATATGCACATTCCTCGCTCAGCGACATTCTCACATATGTCAGTAAAGCCTTCTCAGGCGCTCTCTGTATATATGTCCTCGTCCCGTTCAACGTGCAGAGTCTTCAGCACCAACGCTACTGCCAATCGTCCTCCCGTCCTCCCACGCCTTCCGGTGCCCGACCTTCACCAGACCTTAACCAAATATCTGCGTTCTTTGATTCCCCTTCTCAAGGAAGACGAGGTGCGCGGGGGGCTGCCCTGGCAGTCTGCGCTGCAGCAAAGGCAGCAGTGGGCCGACAAGTTTGAGAGTGGCTTGGCGCGCAGTGTCAGGAACGTCTGCACGGCAAGTCCGCAAAGTAGTTATAACTCTTGGTCATAGCCCGCTAATGCGTGTGAAAAGCTCTTGATAGATCCTCCCCTCGTAATTGGCTGGATGATAATATATGGCAGAAGAAGGCCTACCACGAGTGGCGCTCGCCATTATTGATACATTCAAACTGGTGGCTCGCGTACTTCAATGACGACAGTATCCCAAAGCATGTCCTGCAAGAACCTACATCTTCTGTCTCTGTAAAAATAAACCCTGGCAAGTTAGACGTGCCGCGTGGCTCGCATTTAGACATCTAGAATTTAAGGATAGCTTGGCCCGGTTCGTCATGCAACTACTTCCAGTTTTCGATCGACTTATCAGATTTTAGACAGGAGATCTACCCTAATACTACTCGTACAGGTGAGCACTTCCTGACATTCGCACCAGTTTCGTCTCATCGTATTTTGCTCAGGGCTGTGGTTTCAAGAGACGGTTGCTAGAATTTTCAATACCTGTCGCATCCCGCGACCGCATTGTGATACCTTGAGCCCTCAACCCCCGCCTCATATACCTAATGCCCGAAAACTTCTTGTCATGGTTAACGATTGGATTTACGCAGTTGAGGCCTACGATGAAAACCGGGCACTCCTCTCTGCTGAAATAATCGAACAACGGCTGAGAAGCGTGGTCCACGATGTAATCAGACGCGTAGAGGCTGGCGAAGAACCAGTCCCCATTGGGATACTGAGCGCAGACCATCGAGACCACTGGACAAAAGTGCGTTCGTTCCCGCACCCAGACGTACCCATCGATTCACACTACGTAGAACTTTGAATATCTTCTTTCCCTCTCCGCCACTAATCGTGAGACGCTTGAGGTCATCCAACAGTCGATCTTCGCCATCAGCCTTGATTCACACACCGTTGGGCTTCATCTGCGTGATCCAGCGCATACTTCTCCCCCATTGGCCGTCGACTCTCCCGCGGAGATCGATTCTCACCTACATAACATTCGTTCCTCAATCAATGCGCGTAACAGATGGTTCGACAAGGGCTACACACTCATCGTTGAGACGAACACTCGCGCGGGGGCGATGGGTGAACACTCGCCTTGTGATGCTCTTGTGCCAAGTGTTGTTGCCGACTATGCTGTCACGCAGTCTATTACGCCCGAGGCATTCTCGCGACCAGAACCCACTCCATTTTTATCCGATCATAATCCCGATATCGGGGGCTGGCAAAGATTGGACTGGGTAACCGACGCGCGTATCAAGGCAGAGTGTATTGCCGCCGAGTCCCGCGCAAAAGACCTCATTGCCGACTCGGACTATAGCGTTCTCTGGTTCTCCGACTATGGCGCAGACTGGATCAAATGCGTAGGTACGATTATTCGCCAACACTTTCTCGAGATATCTTGACGCGAATTGGCGGATGTAGCCTGTCTATCCCCGGACGCGTACTTGCAGATGGCCCTCCAACTAGCTTGGTATAAGACGCAAGGTTGCCTCACGGCTACGTACGAAACTGCGCTTACCCGTACCTTTGACAAAGCCCGCACGGAGACGATTCGTACGCTCAGCGAGGACAGCCGCGCATGGGTCTTGTCCATGACTGACCCGACTGCTTCTGTGCGTCACCATCACCCTCTGTCTATACCATTTTCACTCTAACTGAAAAAAATCGATATAAGATCGCGACCAGGCTTACTCTCCTCCACCGCGCCATTCAAACTCATACCTCCCTTACGCGTCAAGCTGCGACCGGCCGCGGTATAGATCGGCACTTGCTCGGACTTCGGCTCATGATGCGTCCAGAGAATGACGAGCGCGCCGCGCTGTTCGACGACCCGCTTTTCGAGAGAAGCCAGGACTGGAAGTTGAGCACGAGCGGTCTTAGTGCGGGAACTCTATTCCGCGGGACGGGGTACGTCGCGTCGCTTTCTAAAAGTGTCATCAAACTGGGAAAGAGCTGACGGTCAACAATATTTAGCTTCGGCGCGGCGTATACTAGCGGATATGGTATTAATTGTGAGTCGCTCCCCCTCCCCTTCGTACCAGGACGATACCATGTATAAGTGACATCTCTTCGCGCACGTCGCAGATCTCCCTGGACCTGACCTCATCAAGTTTGGCATTGAGTCGAAATACTCGGGCGCGGAGACGTCCACGGCCGCCTTTCAACGCGCGATTACGGATGCGCTGCGTGAGATGAAGCGAATTTGTTCCCTCAAGCCGATGCACGCCGACGCTCCCGCCGTTGCTCGCCTGTGAAGTTGTCGTTTCATTACAACCACCACTCATGTACATGACGTAGCCTTTAAAATAGAAACCCTTTACAGAGACATGTGAACATTCACTCTCCCCCCCTCCCCCCTCTGGCCTGTTTTCCAGTTGTCAAATGATACCTCAGTTAAATTTCCCATTCTCCAAATCCTGTTGAGTGAGCCAAGCACCAGGCCGTTTGCCCAACTCCGCGGCCATCTTGCCAACTAGCGAGTCAGCACCTTTGCCTTCGAGGAAGGCCCGGTTTGACACAATGTACATGTGACGCTTGCACCGGGTAAGCATGACATTGGTACGCCGCCAACTGGTCAAGAAACCGAGTGCCTTGGTGCGGACCACAGAAATAATGATTACTTCGTCTTCATTTCCTGTTTTCGTGTGCGTTAAGTGTGAGTGATGCGCGTGACGCGTGGCGAGGGTCGGACAAACCTTGGAAAGAGTCGACATTGAAGCATTTGTCATGCCAGTTGAGTTCGTTACTTTCGAGTGCCTTTTCGATGACACTCCTCTGTGCATCATATGGGGTGATAATCCGATAGGGAATATCCTCATCCTGGAGGTGCTGAGCAAGAAGGACGATCGCTTCGACTTCTTGCTGGTTCTGTAGACACAGTTGGCATCATTTCGTTCTGAACGGAATACAAGCGCGGCACGCACGAATGAGCTCTTTCCATCTTTGTCCAGTTGTTCACGACCATTTATATCAATAAAATGGCATGCGATGGTGCTTGGCTTGACACGATGACGAGGGTTTGATTTGAGTATTCCATTATAGACGTGGTCAGATATGAAATCGCCGATTTCGGGCGGCATACGATCTTAGATGCTCAATCAAAAGTGGCGAGTCTGAAGTGGAAATAGGACTCACATTGGGTATCTAAGAATGTGACTGATTCACTCAGATGTTCCAGTTCAAAATGCTTTTCAAGTCCCCAGATTGTCTTGAGCATGAGGTGGCACTTGAAGCACGTTCAGTTTGAGATAAGTACAACATGATAACAACCTACATTGTTTATCATCTCCAATAAAGCACATTTTTCGCAATGTATTGCCAAATGCTTTAAACAATGGGACATACTGACTGACCTCAATTTGGCTGGCCTCGTCAATGATGACATTGAGAATTGGAACTGCCTTTGTCAGTCCAAGTTCCTGCAGTCTAGGATTTGACACCATATCAAGTGTACAGAGGATGACTTGTGAGCCTTGTAAAGCCTTTTTCAAAGCACTCTGCCTGGGTATGTTGCCGGAGACAATCATGTTGTTTTTTATTTCAGTGTATAGGTGCTCATGCCTTAACAAGTTAAAAATGATGGTGTAAGTATGCCACCTGCCACCGCATTTGTAACAAAGTAATCACTCACCATTGATAATGGAAAGTTTGAGAGACGATTAGCTTGAAACTGAGAAAACCAAGTTTGACTAGCTTCTCAGCAATGTTCTTTACAGCAACATTTGACTGAGACATTAGCCAAATGCCTCTTTTTCCAGCGTTGATAGCAGAGATCACATAGGTTGCGATGACCGTTGTCTTTCCAGTACCAGGAGGGCCTTGAACAAGTGTGATACATGTGTCAAGCGACTGGGAAAGCATGGCGGCGATTGCCAAATTCTGAGAGTCGTTCAAGGGGGCATCAGGGTGTTCGGAAACTTCTATAGCGGGGTCATCAGGGGTGGGGAGAAAGACTCTGGCCAAGAGAACGACGGAGAAGGAAACCATATAGCTTGCATCCAGTGATTCTCAAAAAGGGGCAAAGAGCCCTGAAGCATGCGCAAGATTGCGCTGCTGCGCTCAGACTCGGCCCGAGTGGGACCATCTCTCCCAAAAGAGGTTATGGAAGTTATCGATTGACCCTCTAGATCGTGTTGCGCTTCTATGAAGGCAGATTTGCCACGAACACTACCGGCTTCACCAGGGACCGAGAATGTAGAGGTGCTGTGTGCTACGGTGACTTTAAGTCTCTAGATAAGATAAAGCTTAAAAAAATCGACGGGATAAATGATTGGACGCTTACGGATGAGTTAGCGGTCATCCGGTTCGAGTACCGCTGGGATTCTGCGACCACTTGCTGGGTTTTGGGTTCCAACGGGTTTTGATCTCATGAGTCACAGACTGAGGTTTCAGGTTGTCCAGTCGCAACATGTCATGTGCCATTTTCTGTAGAACGTCAAGTTCCTTAAAAAAATGTAATGAGAACAAACGCGTATTGAAACCGACAGAGCGACTCACGCATCCGAAAACTTCGTCATATCGACTTTGGGGGCTTTATAGAACATGTCTTGGATATTTCCGAGATCAAATTGTCCAAGATAACCACACAGCCATGCCCTCTGCACTAGTGAGTTAAATCCTTTTCCTTGTTGGATTCATAGAGTGTGCTTTCGAAAGCGCTAGTGATATTTTCGGGGAAGAAGGGGGGTGCATCACCGACGATGAAACGTACAGAGTCTATGACATCCCGAGTAGGGAGAAGGAGAGCAGACTGTATGTCAATCGCATTAGCAAGATGGATGTTTAGGTGGAGGCGCAGAGAAAGGGCGAGAGGCGCCAGATCAAAGGCGTAGTGAGTGCAGTAAGGGTTACAGAGGAGTTCTTTTTCGAGTCTATCGCGGCGCTCGTCATTCCGGCGCTGAGTGCCACCCGGGTCCTTGCGAGAATACTTTGAGCGATGAAAATTGATGATGATAACTCGAGTGCCGAAGGCACACGCAAGAGCTGGCAAGCCGCCCGACTGGGAGTAAGCCGGGGAGATGCCCACGGAACGGGGAGAGTTCAGGTCGGGGCCGAGAAGCCACTGGAGATCAGCGGTTCAAGGTCCTTTTCGTGCACAATACGAGCTTCGATGGGATCGATAGGGTCGTCAATAAAAGTCTGGTCGATTGACCAGAGGCGAGCGGGTGACTCCTGTGGCATGATGATAGTGTTCTGAAGTTCGGTGGAAAATGGCGAAGGATATAAAGGGAGAGTTGGAGGGACGCAGTGTAGTAGAAGAGCAAGTTTATCGATCGAAGGGGGGCTCGACTCGTGGCTTGGATGCCACCATTGTTGGATTGCTGCTGCGTCGCAGCATCCGAATACGTTAATGTGATTTCTTTATTTGTTTTACCCTTCACACTGCCAATCATGAGACTTTGTCCAGATGGAGGACAATGAACAAAGCCACTAGACCTGCATACAACAAGACGATCTTAATCCAATGAGTCTCATCTCCGTGTCGTGATTGCAGACAACAATACCCACCTGTGTGTATAAACCTGATGTAACTTGCTTATGTACACGGACGTGATTACCTTGTAAGCAAGGTAACATAGCAGCGACACCTCAGGATCACCTGGGGGTGTTGTATTGGATTGTGATTGCATATTGTACGAATTTGGGGAAATTTAGGATAACTACAAACTTAAGCATGAACACAACAAGATTCGAGCCATCAAAACTGGGTACTAAAGCTCAGTATGTAACACGCCTCGTATGCATTAAGCGGATACTATATCGTTCAGTTGGGATCACGTCTATGAAAAGGAGGTTGCGATCTTTGAAGAGACTGGTGACGAGGGTGAGGTCTGGTGAGTGCCCTCTTTTCAAATAAACAATCCACGCAATCGCTCTATCGCGGAGAATCGTAAAAAAATCGCAGGTTTGGAGAAACACTGTCGAGAAGATGGTCGACTGGGCTTTGGAAAACGTCCGATCACCTCCGATCCTCGAATCCTCGAAATTGGCAGCGGCAATGGAACGTTCTCTTCGCCCTCCACGAGGCGGGGTACGCAGCTTCAAACTTGAGTGGGCTCGATTACAGCCCGGACGCCGTCAGGCTTGCTCGTATGGTAGCTCGGATGCGCAATAGCGAAGAGTCGCTTTCCACGTCTGTGATTTTCTCAACGAGTTACTACCCCCGGGCCCTCCTACGGAGTGGGACCTTCTGTTGGATAAGGGCACTTACGACGCCATCGCTCTTGGAGAGGATGTGTCCGGGAAATCTCCTGTGGCTGCGTATCCGACGCAAGCTTCAAAATTGTTAAGAGACGGCGGATTTTTCCTGATCACCTGTGAGCCAGCCACAGTACTTTCTCGCTGATCGTCAACCGATTTTGCACTCAGCTTGCAATTTTACAGAAGAGGAGTTGAAGCGAATTCATTAACCTGGAGACGAACTTTGAATTCCAGTGAGTCTGCCCTCCTGCACTTCGAAAGACTCTGACCCAGGGACATTTAGCTCGCGCGTAAAACACCCGTCTATTTCCTTCGGGGGGAAGACTGGGAGCGTCTACACTACTGTAGCATTCAAGAAGGGAACATCGTAGCGTTGTAAATGTGATGAAATTATAATGTAGGTATGATGTCCAGTCCCGTCCGTAAAGTGTCTATCGCGACGCTGCTGGCCCATTGAATGAACTCTTCCTCGGAACGCTTTTTCATCTCTGTTAGAAAATATACGAGACCCATGGCCAATACTTGAATTCTTGTCGCTTTAATAAAGACTGCCTCAAGAGAGCTCTTATTGCGTGTGGCAGGCATGTCGTTGCCCAGGACTGGCGCTGATACCTGGCTGTTGACGAAGAGTTTTCGAAAGAAGTTCGAGAGGAATTCGCGTGTTCGGGGCTTCAACACCGTGAAGTCCACAGGCTGAGAGTGGCAGCTCAGTTACGAGAAGATCCGAGCCACCGACAGTGACGAACCTTGAATACCGACAATGTCACACAATCTTTCGCAACCCACCACGCATACGCGTTCGCAACATTGTGCATCTTAGTCGCGGATATAATCTTCGAATTAAGATCGTCGTCGTTGCCTTTCAAGTGTTTCAGAACCTCTGCGCCACCAACTGAAGCCTCTCCAAGGTCGCGCAAGAAATCCCAAAGGCAGTATTGAAGTGTGATCTTATACGAGTGGGAGGTCTGGCAAAGGTGTTGGCAGACGAACGCGTAATATGGATTGTAAGACTTTTCCTATAAATCGGGATCAAGTGACCGTCAAAGTGGAGGGGCCAGGATCCGTGCTCACATTGCCGCAGCAGCTCACGAGCACGCGGACCACCTCGCGCTGCTGTACCTCTGTCAGGTTCAATTGGGCGAGCCGCTCACAGGCGTCGACGTAATCCTATGCCACGTTAGTAAACTGCGGATACCTGTCTAAAGTCCGCCTTACATCGCTGCTCATCAGGACCACAAATATACTTCGTCGGATGTCTGTGTTCATTCCTTGCTTCTTGGCAAGTTTTAACAGAGCATTCTCAACCGTGTCGTCGTCTTGTGTGGTTGATTTACGCTTCAAGCTCTCCTGTCGCTCGACAAGCGGGTCACCCGTCCATGCGGCGCCGACCAGCCACCACTTGCCCCTCGTCTCCGTGGAAAGCAAGTCGTCCAAACCTATCCGGAGAGGCTCGTGAGGCATCACTGGACATTGACGTCAGTTTTCATGCCATGGTTAACCAAGTTGTAAAGGGTGTACAATGCCGAATTTTGCCAAGCCCGGCCAGAAATTTCTTCAAACGCTCCACAGTATCGCCTCCAGCTTGGTACATCGCGGCTCGCTTGATTTTGTTATTTTTCAGATTGGCCAAAGTCTCCAACATAAAGCGTGTTCTCGAGCTAGGGGGATACCTCAGCACAAGGGCGCTAGGAGGGTTGAGACGATGCGTACTTTGCAGGCTTTTCAACGTCCAATGCCTTATTTTGGACAATCTGGACGATATCTTTCAAGGCGCTTGGATCATCGTGCCGAAGTTGTTGTCCAGAATCTCGAACCTGCTCAGCCAAGGTGCCACGCTCTACAAATTGGTACGTACTGCGTAGGAGCTTGAGTAAGAGCTCCACGACGAGTTCTGTCAACTCGGCAGATAGAAGATCACGGATAATGTCATAAATCAGGACGCAAGATATCACTTGGAAGTTGTAGAGCTCTGAAAGGAGGATTATGAGATTGGAGCACTCCTTTCCGGGTGTTTCACCGGTGGCATCATCGGCAGTAGCGGAGTTGAGAGTACTGTACTGAGCCGTGTACGAAGAAACGGCATTCTGCAAGAAATGAGCAGCTCCAAGTGAGAGTTGGTCACAATATGCAGCGAAGAGACAGCTCCTACCGAATTCGACCCCAATGATTCTGTACAAACTAGACACAAGCGTGGCGTGAAGAATGACGTAGGAGTCCAGCAACGTAGAGTGAGCAGATATGCTCTCAATGACGAATGATGTAATGGCAGATGTCACGTCTAGTTCGAAATGAGTGGAGTGATTGAGCCTATGGGGTGGGGAACTCGCCATGTCTACGGTGTTCACGATACAAGGCTTCGATATTACTGAGTATAGTAGCAATATTTTGCTCGCTTAGTCTGTCAGATATTTGTGCGTAAACCGTCTCCATTCGCAAAGATGGATGAAACTAATCAACTTGTTGAGAAAACCCTTGAGCTGTCGGGTTAGCTTGGCATCATTCTCAGTCTTACTAGGATCTGAAGGTTCCTCCCTGAGGTGAGGAGGGATATAGCGTGAAGTTCCCACTATGTATCCGAGTCAAGCACAGTCTGGATGGATGGTGATCTCAGACGTACTGGATGGTTTTACACGAGTTGGTCGAGAATCAAGTCGAGATTCCGGTTTTAGCTCTGCATTGTGCACGGCTCCGTCAAGTACTGTGTCCTGAAATCCATTCCACTCTTCGAGTTCAGTGGTCCTACTATCATCAAAGTCTTCTTTATCGTTGTCTTGGTCGCTCTCGATGGACACCGATTCAGAGGACGAGCGCGAACCATGAGGGGGGTATTCGGGATGCTTGCAGAGCATGAACAACAGATGTAGCAGGCTCGTAGCATGAATCACACCTTAGACAAGCGGGACGCCGCAGTGATAACATCAAGATCGCCCAGGAGATCTGTAACAATCAGTGAAAGGGAGAAACGCACGGAACAACCAAAACTACCTACCACCCAGCCCATCGTTTTCGATTTCTTTGGCATAACCAGCACCTTTTTTTGGCCCTTTCCTTGAGCCTAGTTTCTCTTCGAGAAAAGCGATATATCTGTCCTCGTCTTCGTCTCGCTGACTGTGCGGTAGGGTGGGCGAATTAGGGCGCGCTCCGAGCTTCGGAGGGGTCTTTCCAGGTCTCAGGGATGAAGAAGACTGAGTCAGTGGCAGCTCAGCAACTTTGGTCCTTTTAGGCGGAGGCGGGGGGAGGCAGGGGAAGGGGCCACGCGCTTGGCGTCGGTCACCAGAGAAGAGAAGTGTTTGGCCTTTCTTCGTTTCTTCTCCTCGCGACCTTGCTTTCTCGCATCCTTACGACTGACTTTGGCCTGTGTAGACTACTGCGCCCGCGACGAGTGTTGTCTAACCGCAACGTTGAGTTAAAAAAGGATATCGAATCCATGAATCGGGTTACCTGATGGATCACCGAGCTGCTCTAACAACGTTTTAGGCAGTCGCAGATTATTGGGATGTGAGGGCATCATAAATTATTGTGAGGGACACAGCGGAGCACTCCCCGACGTCACATGACCGACGGCCCAGATCTAATTTCAGCTTGATGATGGACAGACAAGCCAGATGAGACATCCTGATGTACATTATGCTCTCTGATACATCTTCATGCATTAGAAGAAAAAAAACAGGTCGTGATAGCACCGATCGCTCAAGGGATACTATACGCGAGCCATGCTTCCTCGACGCCATTGTGCGACCAACAAATTCCCACATGAGGCTGACCACGGCACTTTTGATAACCCATCCGGACAAAATGACCAGGCTCGTGAAAAGGGGGTGGCAGTCCAACACCACTTTGAGAAAAAAAAAGAGTTTGTTTCAAACAATCCGCTCTACCCAAAGACGTCAGCAGACTGGACGCACCTCGTAGCCCAAAACCGGCAGACATGCCTCCCAGCATGTTGCGCACCAACCACGTCCGGTCGAGGACCTCATCGTCCAAAAGGTGCCAGAGCGGGCTTTCCAGCGGCATCTTGTATACGTACGCATGTCGAGGCGAGTCCTCTTTGACTTGTGGTCCCCAGATCGAAAGGACCATAAGGAGCATAAACTTGGTGAGCGAAGAGTAGAGCAAGCACAGAGAAATATGCGAGTATCTGGGTTGGGCAGCGAACACATTCGTAAAGATAACGGAGGAAGGAAACGAGGAGAGCGTAGAAAACCACATACCTGAGCTGCTGGCGGATACTAGATGGTGGACTCGGGTGCTTCCTCCATCTGGCGATGCGATCGAGGGCGGTGAGCACGCAGATGGATGCAAGGGTGATGCCTCCGTGGAACGAGGCCGTTTCTGCAACCACAGACAAGCATCAACAGCGGAAAACAATGAGATGGCCTATGAGGCTCGTTGCGCGGCATACCTATGAGGCAGCCCAGCAGGATGCGCAGGAACGCAGGAGCAGCCTCTCCGTCGCTCATACCTGAGCCCGAGTTTAATTCCGACGCTCGCAACAAGGTGTGCATACCCCCTAATAAATAAAAAAAAGTAAAGTGTAAGACTTCGCCCCAAGAATAACCAACACGAACTCAACAGCCGGAAGGAGAAGAAACTCACGAAATCGTGACCAGCGCACAACTAGCGAACAAAAGTGAAAAATTCAGAAAAAAATAAGTTATCACTAAATGATGAAGCCACGTACACGAATCGACGAGCACGACGCCTGCTCCGATACGCAGAATCAACCATCTGCGAGTCTATAATTAAATCGTCCGCAAACGAATCAGTAAAAAGCCCAGTTCGGGGGGTGATGACGATTGGACACGTACCCTTTCCCTAGCAGCCGCCCATTCTCCTCTGCGTTGCTCAGTTCCCTCAGCGACTCGGAGGACGGCGTTTTAGATCCGCGCGGGGGGTTTTCCTCCACTTTCCTGGGGGGCGTCCCGCGATTGAAAAGCAGGTGTCTGTAGACTCCGCGTTTGAGAAGGATGAGGTCTAGCGCGACGACGAGGGCGTCGTGCTCGACGTAGGGATCCGCGGGCGCGCGACATGAGGGCTGCACGTAGGGATGTGAGCGACGATGAGAGGAGAGAAGGAAGTACAACACGGACACACTGCTCTAATCTGGCGTTGTTGACGGAATGGTAGACGGTGTATAGGTATGGTACGGCTTGGGCGCAATTGGTGCAGAGCGGCATGGACTACATACATCAACACACTTCAAAGAGTGGCTGTGTCAACGAAACCGTAAATTTGTAAATTGCTGTTTTTTCATGTGCAAATGCAAAAATAAAGAGGTACATATATACAATACAATACAATACTCCCAGAAATCGATATGCAATCCAGCCGCCGTGGTATCCATTGATATAAGGATGAGTCGAGAATGCTTAATTTCCCAGTAACCCCTCCCAACACTAACCAAGTCAATCATCCCTGCCCGTCTAGAATGTCCGCAACACCCTCTAAAATAACCTTTGGTAACAATAACATCGTTTATCGATGGCTCCTTCGACCAGACTATCCGCTGCCGCCCTTGCGTTTCTTTTGGTCGAGCAACGCAGCCCAAGTTCCGTCGAACACAACACCGCGCCAGATGACTTGCCAAATCCCCCGAACGCGTTAGTCATGCAAGATGGATCAAAAGCGCGTCCCTGCTCCACGAGAACAACTTGGAAATTCGTAGACATGATGTCCTCATGCAAGACCCGCGCAAGGTCACACGCAGAGCGGACCACACGATGCGTCTGAGCTCCAAAGTGAGGCCGCAATGCATCAACAGTGACCTCTGACGGTGCGCAACCACATAGGATAAGGACATCAGCCCAAGCACGCAGGATCTGCGTAATGAAGTCTTGCACCGCCGCCTCTTCAAGTCGTGGATTGAGGGCGCGAAGGTGTGTGTGTGTGAGGGCGCGCCAACGCGAGGATGTCGCTTGAGGCTCTAATACGTGCCCCGATGACGATTCAGTACGTGGAATGGCATCAAGCACAGAAAATAAGGGGCAAGAAAACTAAGGAAAGGGGATTAGCGTTGTGACTTACCTTTTGTGTGCATGCGGGTGTATAGTTGTAGTAATAATTCGTTGTGCATAAGGGGAAGCCCGACGCAAAAGACGCCGAGAAGACGGGAGATACAGGTGGCGACGCAGGCCTGTAGGCCGAACTGGAGAAGGGCGGGCTCATCCGAGTGGTCCCTCGACGCAAGGAGGCGGGCAAAGGGGGCTCCAAGCCTGGAGGTAACACCCTTAATGGCCTGGTTCATGCGGGCTTGTGTCGTCTTGTCGCGGCCTTGAACAGTTATACTCTCGGCTGCGCCTGCCGAGAGTTGCAAAATCTCAGAATTGAGGTCTTGAACCGCTTGGATAACCTGAGCGCCCGACCAGGAATCTGTTTTATTGAGAAAGACCTCGAGGCCGCCAGGAGGACAGGTATCATCAGATGCAATCGTAACGGTGCTAGGGACGGAAGAGAGGGATTTATTTCGACGGCGACGGCAGGGACTCGCTGATTTGAGAAGAGAAATGTCGTCGAGGTCGAGGTCGTGGTCGGAATCGTAAGCAGTCCTACTGCTTGGGCTGCGGGTGCTATTGGAACGGCGAGAGTCGTACGTCAGCGCGCGGCGGTCAAAGTCTCGGACTGTGCCGCGAGCTCTATCATCTGCCATAGCGAAATCCCTCTCGCGTTTGAGGTCCACTATTTGTTTATCGCGAGATCGGAGAGCATCCTTAGCTTCTTGAAGGGCACCTTCAACGATGCGATACCTCTCAGCGAGCTTTGCAGCATCTGATTGACATCTCGCCAGTTCGACTCGGGTGGCATCCAGCTCGCTGCGTATTGATGCAAGAATAGCGTTGGAAGGCTCAACGCGGGAAGGTTGAGGAGAATGATTAGATTTCCCGTTTGTAGAGCGCTCAGTAGAAACAGAGGGAGATGACTGATCACCTCTGCGCTTGCGTGCAGCAACACGGCCGCGAGCCAGATTGTCCGATTGAGAAGAGAGGGGGGAAAGGGAGTGGGCACGCGAGGGAGTGCGGTCTACCGTGCTCCTATCGGAAGAGACGAAAGAAGCAAAAGGCTTTTGAGCGTAAAAAGCTCGAGGGTGGTAGTGCCTTTTGGTACCTGAACATGAATGTTAGCCTTGAGCGGAATCATCGGGTGTTAAAAAAAAGGGAGAGGGGGAGGAGGGGGAGAAAAGCGATCCAGCGCACAGTAGTTAAAAATGAAAGAATAAGGGGAGGATGGGTTTTTGAAGGACGGAAGGAGGATTGTGATGTGGTGAAAAAGGTGAGGCGAGAGGGCGTGGCGTGGCGCCGTGTGGAAACTCATCGAGACAATCGGTCGAGGAATGGCGCGCGCGGGAATGGCATGACTGACCTGCAGGCAGAACGCAGTTGACGCCCGTACCCACGGCCGGCCGGGACCGGGACCGGTATTCGGGTAGATAATTCTCTATTACCATACATGGAATAGTACTGCCCTGTGCCTCCATTGCTGCCTCGTGTTGCTTATTCGATGCGTGCGATCCGCGATTCTCTCTTTTTTTTTTTTATCATCTCCCCTTCTTCACCGGTGTCACTCACTCCTTCCTCTCCCCTTTCCTCTCCCCGTCATCTTCACCCGTTAACGGCCCTTTATGACCATCACAAGTGACATCCGCAAACCCTACAGTGGGAATACACGCTCCCTCGTTCTCGCCTTTGATGTCGGCACTACATTTAGTGGTGTCTCATATGCTCTCCTCGAACCAAATGAAGTTCCAAAATTCACGGCATTACCCGGTGCGTCGACTCGTTCTCTCTCCTTTGTTTACTCATCTTATTCCCTCACCATCCAGCTTTCCTGGACAAGAGCATGTCGCCGGTAGCTATAAAATACCCTCAATCATGTATTACGACAAAACCGGCTCCATGAAAGTGGCTGGTGCAGAGGCCGAAAGTAGCGCAATCGTAGATCTCGCTGAGGATGAGGAATGGACCAAGGTTGAGCTGTCTGTATTCTACCGCTCGTCTGATTCTTTGGCCATTCAGTAATATCATTCCCCACAGATTCAAGCTTCGCCTCCGACCCCAGACTATGAAACTTAAAATGAACGGAATGCGCCTTCCACCGCTCCCCAAAGGAAAAACTGCCGTGCAGGTCTTTGGAGATTACCTTGGCTATCTCTTCAGGTGTACAAGAAACTTTATCACCGATACACACGCAGGCGGCTCTTCCTTGTGGCGAACCATGGAGGACGACCTCCAGTTTGTCCTCAGCCATCCCAATGGTTGGGAGGGCGCCCAGCAGACAAAGATGCGCCGAGCTGCCGTTTATGGTGGTCTCATTCCAGATACAGACACCGGAAAAGCGCGCATCCGATTCGTCACAGAAGGAGAGGCTAGTCTTCATTCCTGTGTTCTCAATGGCCTGGCTACAGAGATGCTCACCGTGCGTTCGCTTCATTATCTTTCATCGGTATATGCTGATGGTCGTATTTCAGGGCCACTCTGGCCATGGTTTTCTTGTCGCTGACGCCGGCGGTGGGACCCTCGACATAAGCTCATATGCCGTACGTGGAACCTCGCCGCTCGTTATGGAAGAGATCGCACCTCCCGATTGTTCGTTATCGCTCACATCCCATGTGGCGCTGTGCTCAAGTTGGTCATTTTAGGTGTCTTTGCCGGATCCGTATTTGTTAGTCGAAGAGCCCGTGCGTTCTTCGAAGGTTGGTTGATACCCACCCGTTGCCTTGTGTCTTCCATCTTACCCCACGCAAGATAAACTTCGCGGATCCAAATATGGTACACCAGACTCCCTCGAGCATATCACTAAGCGTTTTGATGAAACGACTAAACGTTTGTTCCGTGACAAGAAGGACGCACAATATGTCCAATTTGGTTCTCCTCTTGACAAGGACGGTAGTGTCGGTATCCGTCAAGGTCAGCTGAAGCTGACGGGGTATGTTTGACTTTTCGCGTGAGTGGTTTCAGCTCAACCACGAATCTAGGGCCGAAGTTGCGAAACTTTTCGAACCGTCCATAGAAGCTGCCATAAGTTCGATAAGGCACCAAGTGGAGGCGACAGGCGGCTTTGTAAAGGTAGCATCTTGTTACGACACTCCCGTTTCACATCTGACCATCTCAGTCTGTCTGGCTGGTCGGAGGTTTCGCTGCGAGCCCCTGGCTATTTAGCCAGTTACAAGAGCGCCTCGAACCTCTTGGCGTCACCGTGAGCAGGCCGGACAACCAAACGTTGGTCTCTCCCTCCCAACTTACGATTTACAATTTCAAGCTCACGTTAATCACACAGATCCAAAGCTGTTGCAGACGGCGCAATCGGCTTTTACTGTGATCACCATGTCTCTGCTCGGATGTCCAAGTTCATGTATGGCGTAGAGTTTTTGCGAGAGTTTAATGCGGACGATCCGGACCATGTTGCGAGGAAGGACAGGATATGTGAGCTACCCTCTGGTCCCAAGCTCCTTGCGGATGCATTTGACTGTATCCTTGCCCGAGTAAGTGACGCCGCTTCACACCGTCCTTTTTGTTCGACTCTGATGGAATGCACTTCAGGGTGTCAAAGTTAAAGAGTCAAGTGTTTTCACCCGGAAGTATTGCACAGAAGTCACTTCCCTCTCCACGCTCTCAGTCTTTGAGGTGGAGGTTTGGTGTTATCGCGGTGGTACAGCTACCCCGATGTGGATCAATCGTAATACGGAAGAATTTACGACATTATGCATTGTCCAGGCGGATTTGTCTCCACTCGCCAGTAGTGCCCAGTCAAAGCCAGGAAGGAGCGGAAAGACGTACTGGACGATAGTGTTCAGTGTGGAGATACATTTCGGGTTGACGGAGTTCAGGGCCAGGATCAAATGGGTGGATAGTGTGAGTTCCTATCTGGTTGTTTCATGTCCCCCCTGATAAGTCTCTTGGTCACAGGGAAGAACTCGCTAGTGAGTACAAGTGTTTTATTACTTGGTCACGATACCGACAACCGTTGTCCCAGCGGACCTGCCAGTATCGTCTACAATGAAGGCGGACAACGTGCCGAAGAGGACGACCTAGATGAAGATGACCCCGTACACCCTTCTTCTTCCTATGTCTCGCGTGGGCCATCCCCTCCTCTAGCTGGTTCCCATCTCCCTGTACCTGAAAAGCCATATCTCGAGGTACCCAACGCCACTTCTAGTATCCATACTAGCAAGTCACGTGGCTCTCCGCCCGAGCTTGGTGTTGACAAAGGCAAGAGACGTGAGGACGCTCCAGGAAATGCTCCTTCACGATCTGTGTCAACCTCGCGCAACGTGCCAACCGGAGTTGAACTTCCTGGGCCTATCGCGCTCACCGATTCCAATTCGTCGCGGCGCAGTGGTGCGGGTCGTCTCGGGGAGACGCTAACCTCGGTCTGGGGCAATATACCTCCTTCCGGTGGGCCGAGTGCCAACTCCTCTCTCATCCCGTCTCCGCTCGAAGGTCCGACATCACGTAGCGCAATTCTTAATGCCCTCCAGCCGCTTGCTTCTGTACCGAGGGCTCAGCCATTCCGGAAGTAATCCATGCGAACACGGTGGAGACCTCTGGTAGTGTGCCTGAGGTTTATCGCAGCTCACCGCCTAAGACACCAAAGCAGAGACACCACGCGCTAGTGCGTCTTCTGTTGCGGCCAAGTCGCTGAAGGGCACGGGCACGGGCACGCCAAAAGCCACATCCAAGATACCTACGGCAGCCCCATCCGCGCGCCCAGGTGGCACGCCCAGAGGGATGTCGATATATAGCACTGCAGTCGCGACTCCCGTGGTGCCACCAGAGCCATCCACAGGGTTGGTAGAATCGGGAAGAGAAGCGCATGCTGAGCCACCCGCTGTCGTAACGCCAAAGCCTGCTTCTCGTGTTCCGACGAAGCCCCCAACACGCCTCGCGTCGCCATCGCCCCAGCCCGCCGAGCCCCCAGCCCCCAGCGCTGAGATGGAACCACCTGTGGTCGAAGCGACGCCGCTTGCTCCTGTAGCGGAGGCTCCACCGCCTGCGCCTGTGGAAACGCCTGCCATTGAGCCGGCACAAGCTGAAACTGCTGAAGAAGACTGGTTCCAACCCAAGTCAAAAGCGGCATCGCGAAAAGGCAGCAAGGCAACAAGTAAAGCGGGGAGCAAAGCAGCCAGCAAGGCAGCCAGCAAGGTGCCGACGCCAAAAGGTACAGAGACTCCGAACCCCGAAAACGCGAACGCGAGTGTATTCGGGGAAGGATCTGCTTCTGCCACTGGTGGGACGAGGCCACCATCGGGAGTGCCATCTCCTCTTCCAACTGTTCATGAAGACGCAGCCACGGGAGCTTCTGCACCCGAAGCCCCCCCTGCGGTCGAGGTTGCACCTGAGGGAGGTACTCATCCCCCTGGCAGTTTCTTTGTAACCAATCCAGACGGCACACCTGGGGCGCCTGCGCCTGAACCTGCGGAGCAAAGCGAGTCTGCTACCTTCCCCAGCTTCGGGAACTCCCTGAGTGGAAGTGTGGGCGGGGTGTTTGGAGTTGCGTCGTCCGCCTTGGGTTGGGGTTCTGGTTTTGGGAAGAAAGAGGAGAAAAAGAGCAAGCCCTCAACACCGAAGACTACCGGGCTAGGATGGGGTGGATTTGGCAGTGCTGCTCCCTCCGTTGCGGGGTCCGCGGGAGGTCTTGGTTGGGGCTCCGCAACGGGCAATAACAGCTCGTCCAACACTGCATGGATGGGTGGCTTAGGAACCAAGTCTGGTAACGCGTCAACTGCGGATCTACTGGGCGGCGATATGAACGTTGATCACCCGACGGAGAATGGGGAATCAAATGTACAAAACACAGCGCCCCCAGCAGGATCGCAAGGACAAGCAGGCTTAGCTTTCGAGGACTTTGTCACGGTCCCGACAGATGTAACACAGGCTACGGATGAAGGGGCGGCTGCAGAGTCACAGGGGCACGCAGGGTTTTCCACCAAGGAACATCTCACGGTCCAGACAGACGTTCCGGCTGCTGCGACTGAGGCTAATACAGCTGGGCCAGGAACAACGGGTGGTTCACCCGAGGGAGGCGCTGACGGTGTTGACGGCGGAGAGGGTGGAGAAAAGGCTATTGACGGTGACGATTTTTGGGATGGCATACCCGTGAAGCAGAAGAAGAAGAAAGGAGGCTCGGGTGCGAATACGAATACGAATACGCCCGCCACCCCTAACACCGCAGGAGGTGGGGACGATGGTTGGGCAACTGCTGCTTCGAAAAAGAAAGGCGGCGGCGGCAAAGGCAAAAGGAAATGAAAAAGGACAAGGCTGTTTGTTTTTTTTTATTTTTTTGCTTGTACTCGATGTAACGGTGCTGTATCTTTACGTATTTGTCGAACATAACAAGTGTGGCTCGGTTAGGGAGTGGTGTAAACAAAGACACGCGATCAACGCGAGGCCTGTCTCGTTCACCCATCTTTCACCATCCACCACACTCGAGCCGTTAATCGCGTGTATATTTCATCATTCTAGCGTGTAAATCGTTACATGTCATTCTCGGGCACACCGCTCGGTCAAGGCAGACGTCTCGATCACCAAACCTTTCTCAACAAGCACAACCCATCTCTTCTCCAACACACCCAGTTCATAACACGCCCTCTAGCTGCCACCACCACTGCCACTACCGTCGCTGAACGCTCAATACCCACTTCCTACGCTTACGGGTGAGTCTCTCAATTTCTTCCCATCACCACGTGTTTTCAACACGCCTCCCGCACCTCTCTGTCTCCGATGCCTAGTGCCCCCACGCTAGGAACACGTTCCCCTCCGAAACCTTTATCAGCAACCTCATCGCGTGACAGCTCCAACAAATCCGAACATCCTTCACATCACCCCGCACGCCCCACAGACAACAGTCAAGAGGACGACAGTGCGCTCGCACGTTTTGCCCGCATCAAACAACGTGAACAAGCCAACACCACAACCACAACCAACCTGGCGACCAACATTCGCTCACGCACCCGCACCACCACCACCTCCGACAACCCCGACCCTACAAAGTGGGCTTTGAAGGGTACCTCTGTCCAGGCCGCCAACGCGATCCATCAGGCTGCCATGGCCCTGAACCCCAAAGACTCATGGGCATCCAACACGCCGCGTACCGCCGTCCCACGAAGCACCTCGGTCGAATACGAGAAGGAAACTCTTTCGACTAGCACCCGACGTCTCAACCCGCCTCCATCGCGTAATGGACCACCCCCGCAGTCCCGCTCGGCCGCATCAGCTGCTAAACTCGCCAAACAGGCGTCCGTCAAATTTGTCCCTGATTCGGAAGCGGAGGGAGAGGTGGAGGCGACGACTCCGAGGGGAGGTCAACAACAGGAACGCGCCAAGACTCCCTTGGAATCCGTCATTGATATTGCGAAGCGCACGGCGTTTTATCTCCGGCCGCGCTCGACTGAGCCCGAGCAACAGAGCCAGAACCTGAATGGCATCATCGTAACAACGACGAGTCGTACGATTACGCGGCGGAAGAACGTGACTTTCAAACCCAGGCTTCTCCTGCTGCTGGGGTCAAGACGCGCAACAAGCCTTCTCCTTCTAATCCCGCGGCCGTGCACAACAAGCGCAGCGGTGGCCGCATATCCTCGACAACCAGGCGTACCGCCCGACGGAATCCGATTTGGAACGGTCCGATGAGGACGACGTTTCGCACGATGGGAAGAGGAGGAAGAGGAAGGGAAGGAAGAACATGATCGGGCCGTTGACGACTTTGCCCGTCGTTGGCAAGGACAAGAAGCGGAGGAAGAGGAGATCGTCGACAAAGGCAGACGGAGGCGATCAGAAGGCGAAGAAGATAGAGGAGAGGAGGAAGATGATGATGAAGAGAAGATGAAGAGGAGGAAGATGACAGTGCTAGCGATGGCAGAGTCAGCCCTCAGGTGCGTCATCTCGTCAATCCTGCCTGATTTCATGTGTTGATTTTTTTTTACCATTTAGCGTTCTATCCATTCATCTCAACGACATTCTCAGTCCCGGGAATTACAAAGACCTCCATCCAGAGCTCCTTCCCTTCCCCGCCATCCATCTATCCCACCACCAACGTCTCCCGAGACGTGGCCTACGTTGCTGATGCAACGTTAGAAGGTCACGAGCAGGGGCTCGACTCAATAGCTGAGCACGAAGAAGTGGACAAAGTTGCTCCGGAGCACCTCAGTCGCAACACTCGCGACGTGCCTTCTCCGTTGGCGGTTTCCTTGGACGCATCGTTAATCTGGTGCTCCGTCTATTCATCAACTTGTTCATTTACGTCCTCAGCGCCCTTTCTGCTATCACGAATATCGTCGGTCAAGGGTTAGGCGGAGCATTCGATGCTCTTTTCACCAAGCCCGCTCGTTGGATACGTCGTTCGAACCCCGCATTCGTACTAAAATGGCTGATTATCGCAGCCGTGCTCTACTATGCTTGGTCGAGTCTCGAGAGCTTCGACCTCCTCAGTTATATCCCCTCCTTGCCGTCTCAGACCACTCGCTACCGGGCCCCCGAGGCACCTGCCGACAACATTGCTGAAATCTCCGCACGATTGCAATCACTGGAGAACGCGTTTGCTGGACTTTCACTCGACACGGAGCAGTCTCGTGCTCGCATTGACAACCAATTGCGAGGCCACTCTGATGTTTCTGGCCGACTCGGCGCCCTCGAATCGCGCTTGCAAAAGGAGGGCACCCGCGCCGCAGAAGATCGGAACGTCGACCGCATCACGGCGAGCCAGGGCCTGCAAACCGTACGCCACGAGATTGACGCCCTCCGGAGTATCGTGGCCTCAGCTCAACAATCTGAACGTGAGGCCCGTGCTGGCCCCGCTAGCGATGAAGAGGCGCGCAGGAAATTATCTGCTCTGGAGGAGCGCATTGGTAACGTCGAGGGCGGCGTGCGCGAGGCGCTCGAGCTTGGCAAGCATCCAGTCAGCACAAGCAGTGCCCTACCACGAGCGCTGCATGGTGGCACAAGATCACCTCGTCCGGCAAGAAAGCGCTGACGATCAAGGCTTCAGATGGGCAGGACGTAACCGAGCTCATTGGGCACCTCGTCGATACCGCGATATCACGTCACTCCAAAGATACGCTCGCAAAGGCAGACTTCGCCCTGGTCTCGGGTGGCGCCAGTGTCATCCCAGCCTCACTCGGACACCCTTGAAGTCGTTCCGCAAGGTTTCCGGCAACAAGTCATTGGGTATCTCACAGGCAATGGGTTTGCCATCGGTCGCCCTCCCATCACTGCGCTGCACCACGAAACTCACAATGGCTACTGTTGGCCCTTTAAAGGGGATCAAGGCCAACTCGGCGTCACGCTTGCCCACCCTGTTTTCATTGACGAGATTACGATTGATCATGTCGCAAGCGAAATCGCTTGGGACCTGCGCTCCGCGCCGCGAAAGATGGAGGTCTGGGGTCTCGTCGAAGGCGCAAAGAATCACGCCAAGGTGGCCTCCTGGGAGGACTCTCGGAACGAGGCTGGGCTGGAAGTCCCCACGCAGCCGAGGAGCTTGCCCCATTCGGCCAAATACGTGCGCGTCGCGCAATTCGAGTACGACATCCACAAGCTCGACTCCGCGGTGCAGAGCTTCCCCGCCGACGAGGACGTGCGCGCACTCGAGCTAGACTTTGGAATCGTCGCTCTGCGCGTGTTGAGTAATTGGGGCAAAGAGTTTACGTGTCTTTATCGTTTCCGCGTGCACGGACGGAAATTTGAAGAGCCCCCCCTGGATGATATGCCAACGCCGGGAGCAGATGCTGAGACGGCGTGATTTCCAACTTCGTCTGAATGACGAACGACAACAACCATTCATTTCTTTCTGACATTGCATCATCGTAGTCTTGCTTCATGACCCCAGATGACCACTTGACGACCCAAATCATAGCAACCTGCTTCCATCGCTTTCCCGTCGTTTGTTGATCTCTCGCTCACTCATTTACTGCTAATTCCGCTCCCCCCCCTTTTTTTTCCCCTCTCTCCTTACCTTTCTACTTGCCACTGCTGATACCTTGGCCTCGTGTCCTTTTTATAATCTATTTTGTTGTCCCTGCATCGATCGGAATCGTCGTAGCTGTTGACTTGACGTCGCTCGTCTTTCTTTTTTCCTTTCTCTCTTACCCACTATGTTGAATATACTACTCCAACTAGTTCACTCTCGTGTATACAGACAATGTAAGCTCCCACAAATCGGTCGCTTAGATAAATATTTGCCGAGTTGGCCGGCGGTCTCAGAGTTTTGACTTTTTAGCGGGTTCCTGTAAGCAGCCACCTTGACATGAATTGCCGTCAGGGTTCGTTTTTGGGTTCCCAATCCTCTTTCTCCTCTTCCCATCCCATCACCAACTCCCTTTCTTCCTAACGCGCCCAAGAATATCCCGCATATTTTATCTTTTTAATCCACATGTTAGCCTCCGAGTCGTCCCAAGCCAATTCTGTTCCCGCTGCGTCTGAAAATGGAGATGCCGCAGCCGCGATAGACTATACCGCGTATCCACCGCCCCTACATTGACTGAAAAGTCTGTAACGGCATCGGCGGCGGTCAAGTTGCGGAGTCCAGAGCACGCAGAGATGTACAAGGAAGTGCTGGGTCACTTCCGGAACGACGCGTACAGGATACCCGGCGTCCGAAACGGCAAGCTCTCGGAGGAGGAGCGGTTCTGGCTTGTACGTCGCGCGGTCCCTTCTTTTTTTTTTTTTATGTCAAGCTGAGATGATATTTGATTTGTGATGTGCTTGTGTACAGACTAAAGACTGCGTGCTGCGGTATGGAATTTTTGATTCCGTCGTTTCACGGTACGGGAACTAAAAAGAGGGTGTTCCGATCACCGAAATAAGGTACCTTCGCGCTACCAGATGGGCTCTGGACAAGCGGCCATCGAGAGGCTTGAGGGAACGCTCAGGTGGAGGCGCAAGTTTGGCGTCTATGATCTCACGGCGGAACAGGTCGAGCCTGAGGTGAGTCAGCCACGGCTTGGCCTCTCTCTGGTCCTTTTCTTACGCGTCTTTGCAAAGGCGGTCACGGGCAAGGAGTTTATCTTTGGCTATGACGCGCATGGCAGGCCTGCTCTGTACATGGTCCCGAGCCGTCAAAACACTGAAGAGTCACCACGTCAGATACAGTTTGTGTTTGGATGATGGAGCGCGCGCTTGACCTCACTGGTCCCGGCGTCGAGTAAGTTCATCCCTTTCCCCCCTCTCCCGAAAATGCCATAAGCTTAACTTATCGACGATAGATCGATTGTCTTGATGATCAATTTTGCTGATAGAGGGAAGAACCCGTCATTTGCGACATCGAAACTGGTTGGCACTCGTTTGTTTTGCGGCTTTGGCTAGTACGGCGCTTTCTCACTCCGGCTTTGAATTGTCAGGTCTTGAATATTCTCCAGACGCACTACCCAGAGCGTCTGGCCAACTCACTGATCTTGAACGTCCCCTTCCTGATCCAAGCGTTCTTCAAATGATCAGCCCGTTCATCGACCCCGTCACGCGCAACAAGATAAAGTACAACCCCAAGCCGGTCGAAGACGGGCTCTTCGCGGCCGATGACCTCGTTAAGGACGGCGGCTGGGGCGGCACACGCAATTTTGTGTGGGACCACGAGAAGTATTGGTCGCAGCTCGTACAGATGTGCGCAGAGACCAGAGCCAAGCACATGGAGCGCTGGCGGAAGCTGGGCGCGCGCGTCGGCTGTGACGAATGGGACTACAAGTCTGAAGACTTTGGTGACCCCTCGCCATCAGTAGCAACCGGCGCTGACTTGAACGCCAAAGCTGACGCTACAGAGACCACGCCAGAGACAGTGCCTGCCTCTCCGACGACAGATGACGCGCAGGATCAGGCTCCTGTAGAAGAGACTGAGGTCATTGCCCCCGCCACTGCCATTTAGGCTGGATCATTGTCGTATGTGCACCCAGACAGACTAGTGATAGAATTTAGAGCATCGTACACTTGTTACGCACGTCTTTGGATTTGCATAGAGCAATCGACATTCGTTCCTTCTGCACGGCTGATGTGAGCATGATTTAAAGCAGCAGGCCTGGGGTGGCTGTATAAGGGAGTTGTCCGTCGTTTTGAGTTTAGGCTCTTCGGCTCTCTCAAATTGACAAGTTAGCAGTGCTTCATTTGAATCAGACGTAGATCTAGCTGGCAGTACCCATTCATCTACAAGGAATCAACAGAACTACATCGCGACCTTTACTCGGCAACCATGGTTTACGCATACTCTGCGCCCTTCGAAACCGGAAAACTCAAGGTTTCCGATATCCATTCTCTACAGTCAGTATTAATGCCTTGTTTTCGGACTTTCCCCACCCCCCTCTTTCCCCTTCTTGTTGAATTTCGGTGTGCTTGACGCGCGGAGGACAGCTACGAAGTTTCGGGAAATAAGGATGGAACACCAGGTGCGTGTGTGTGCTGTGTGTTGTGGCTAACATCCACATTGACTAAATGAATATCGAATAGTCATCTTTCTTCACGGTGAGATACCCCCCACACCATTTATCTCTGTGAAAAAGTGAGCTACATTTTAACTCAACCCCTTCGTGGAAGGTGGTCCCGGTGGAGGATGTGATGAGAAAGATCGCGGTTTCTTCAATCCTAACAAGTACAAGGTTCGTTTTCTTTCACCGATGGCATTTCCCTTCATCCTCTAATCGATTCGTTTTTGCAGGTGATCTTTTTGGATCAGCGAGGATCCGGAAAGTCTACGCCGTGCGTGGGCAAACTGCGACTCGTACCCCCAGACCATGTAGCACTCAGCGAGGTTGTACATGTTGTGTAGGAGCGCCTGTCTCGAAGATAACACGACCTGGGATCTAGTGAAGGACATTGAACGTCTTCGTGAACATCTCAAGATTGAGAAATGGCATGTCTTTGGGGGATCTTGGGTGTGCATTGCCTATTACTCTTCAGAATTCTAGTTTTATCTGATATCGTATCTTTGCAGGGCTCGACACTTGCCCTTGTCTATGCACAAGCAAGTCACTCTATTCTCGTAAATCACTCGTGGTCTTACCGATCGTCCTCTCAACAGTCCCATCCGGGCCGCGTCAAGACATTGGTCCTACGGTCTGTACATCGGCCTTTCTCCTTTCCGCTCCCTTCGCTGATTCAGATCGTGTCTGTAGTGGTATATTCTCCCTCAGAAAGAGGTGGGCCGAGACTACTGAATGAACGGACACTCTGATTCTTACCGCGTTAACCCGATCTAGTGAATTGAGGTGGTTCTACCAAGATGGCGCATCTCACCTGTTCCCGGAAGCTTGGTGTGCTCAACAGGCTTGGATCCATCCTCTACCGTCCCTCACCTTTGGTTGATTAGGGAGGAGTACCTGGCGCCTATACCGGAGGCAGAGAGAGGTGACTTGGTCTTGGCTTACCATGCACAGTTGAACTCGACGGACGACGAAACCAGGCTGAGAGCGGCGAGAGCCTGGTCCAAGTGGGAGTAGGTCACTCTACAGTACAGGCCAAAGTCACCGTGTGCTGACATGGTAACCGATAGAATGTCGACTTCGAAGCTTTATGTCGACCCCGCCCAGGTTGCCGCGGCGGAGAGGGATGACTGGGCAAAGTTCGTTTCCTCACACCATGCCAATCCCACGTTTCTCATGATCGGACGATTTCACCTATCAGCGCATTCGCCCGCATCGAAAACCATTACTTTGTGAATGACGGCTTTATGCGGGATGGACAACTGTTAGACAGACAAGAGATCGACAAGATGTGGGTTTCTCGCTTTTCCCGTGATGAGCAGAAGTTTTAAGCCCCGAACAGCCGCAATATACCAACAGTAGTCGTGCAAGGACGTTACGATGTCGTATGCCCAGTACGCCCAAGCAGTTCTTCCTTCATCAAAGTACCTTGTTCATCTTTCTCTCCCCTCACAACTAGCCGACTACAGCGTGGGAGTTGAAGAAGGTGTGGCCCGAGATCACATTTCACGTTGTCCCGGATGCCGGCCACTCCTCTTATGAGTTGGGGACCACGAAACTTTTGATAGAGGTGAGGACATCCGAGCCACGCTACGTTTATTTTCAAAAAAGTTCATTTGATATCAGGCCACGGACAAGTTCGCTAGCCTTTAAAAGGCTCAGATGGACGCATGAGGGAACTACCGGCTCCGTGCATGGGAGTACTAATCTCGTTAACCCTCTTGTTACCTGGGTCTAGATGATATTGTTGATTGAATGCTGTCGTACGCCATGGCCACTTGTAATACCATTTTCTAACGAAGCAAAGGCGGCGGTCGTGTTGTCGTCGGCCCCACTTTGACATGATCGCTTAGAGCGACGCAAGCACCATTGTGGTGGGCTTAATCGACTGAAGCCTTGTAAGAATCTGAGATTGAGTGGAGAATTTCACCAGGTCACCAAAAAAGATAAAAACGATTGATTACAGGAATTCTGCACTTTGTTTGTTCTACAAGCTTCTTGTGTGTCAAGCCGCTCGTTCTTCTTGACAGGAAATTTGGGACCTACGAAGGGTATGCCGATTGGCCTCTCTGATATATTCATCCGCATCTGCAGAAGTTATCGTGCGATCAGCACTCGTGGTGCTGTACGTACACATCGAGGATCCTGGTATGAGGGCTGAATCAGTCCGATTTCTCGGAGCTTCGTGTCTGGAATAGCCTGAGTGTGGATGAACTTCCCGTCCTCATGGGTCATGGAAACCGTGCTTTGGGAAAGGCGCGTACCGAAATCCGACTTCCCCTCCTGCTAATATACTGCAGAGACTACTGCCTGTCTAGGCACTTTATTCGGGCGGAAAATCTCGATGCATGACCCCATTGAAGGGTATATGATTATTGCTTTTGTAGATACCGTACAAATTCCCTACTCTGCTTGACCCGCAGTGATAACATCATCTAGAAACACATGAATGGGACGATGACGATTGGAAAATGCTTAAGACAGACCTATTTTCAAGACAGCACGAACCAGCTGCAAGTTCGAGGTAAATTCAACAGGTCAAAAAAAAGAAAGAGGTCGATACATACTTGCGTTGCGAGTAAATATTGTTGTCTCTTGGAGATAAGTGGGTCGTACACAAACTGATCCTTCATATCTACAAATGGGATCAAACAACACTCTTTCCTATGAGGCGAGCCGAGGCGCACCGTTGTTTCCTCGCCCGTTGCAATCGATGCCTAGCGTCGTGTTATTCTCCTTCACCTGACGGCTCTTCACCTCCGCGAGCGTCTCAATCGGCGAGAGCCCGCTGTTTTCTGCTAACGCAAGTGGCACAGAGTCCAACGCAGACGCAAAGGCGCGCATGGCATATTGTTCGATCGACGGAATCTCATCGGCAGCTTTCTGTACGGCTATCGACGCGCTGATGTCCGCGGCGCCACCACCATATACTACGCGATTGTCCTTGATGAGGTTGCGAACGGCACAGATAGCATCATGCAAGGCACGCTTCGCCTCATCGACAATCTGGATCAGTCGGACGATCAGTGGGCCTAGGTGATTTGCGTTTGGGGAAACTGCGTACCATCTTGTTACTTCCGCGAACAAAGATGGTCACAGCACGGGTATTGGCACATTCCTCGATGACCATCATCTTGTCTCGTGTGGTTCCAAACGTGACCTCCCGGACGACTCCCGCTTTCCCGAGCTTCTGTGGTGTTAAATCCTCGAATCGAGGAACGATGCGACCCTCAGTGGCGATCGCAATCAGCTGGGAATCTCATTGTCAAACATCCATAATTTTAGAAAGATAGTTAGCGTAACCGTTCACCTCGATTTCAGGGCCGCCGACCCATCGAACGGCTGGGAGGTCGTTTTGCATTAACAAGTGATTCGCCTCATCGTCAAAGCCCCACTGGCAAATGACGAGGTTTGCACCCGAGTCGTGCACACGCGTGATCATATCCAAGAATTTCTGCTTTTCGTAGCTCTGGAGCTTTTTGAACTCCTCGACGCTTGTAATATCGAGTTTATGTTTTGTCTTGGGCCGTGGGGGCTCGAACGGACAAGTAAGAATAGCGATGCGCGCATCCTCCACTGTGCTCGGCATCTGTGGATGTGACATGTTCTTGTCGATGAGCACGCCCTTGATGAGTTGCGTGTCTGCAAGGGATCCACCGACTTTGCCGTCGACTTTGATGAGGTCAAACAAGACGTCCTTGCGTTCCAAGTCAGCGACCTGTAACACAGCGTCGACGGCGATTTGCGCGAATTGTTGGTGTTCTTTCGATACACTATGCGTGGTAAGTCAACGCTGGCGGGACGAACGGGTACTCGACCGAACATTTTACTACCGAGGCTAGTCATGGCAGTTTTGAGGAGATTTTCTGTATATGTTTTGCTGTATTCGATTGTGTCCGCTATTCCCTCGAGGTTGTTCACCGCGATCGCGCATGCCCGATCAAATCCATCCGCAATCCGAATGGGGTGAATGCCACGATCAAGGAGAGCTTCGCTTTGCTCCAGAAGAGCACCAGCGAGAACTGATACGTGTGACAGATCAGAAGCAATTCCGGGGAAGGGGGAGAACCAGAGTCGCACCAACAACACCTGTGGTACCATCACCAACTTCATCATCCTGACTTCGCGAAAGTTGTACGAGGAGTTTCGCAATCTGATGCTCCACTTCCATTTGACTCAGAATAGTCGCCCCGTCGTTTGTGACGGTGATCTCTCCATCGGGTGAGATGAGTATTTTATCAAGGCCTGCGATAGATGAACGACGAAAGTACGAATTGGATCAAACGCGGGAACTGACCCCTCGGTCCAAGAGACGTGCGAATAATGTTGGCCACTGTTTTCGCGGCCAATATATGCGACTATGAAACGTTTGTACGCGCACTCTACGAAAAAAAGGACGCGTCCTGACCTTGATCGCCTCGATGCCATGTGAACGAGTCTTTTTGGCTTGTTCCCTGAGGATAATGAATGGACGACCGTACTACTACAAGTTTAGTATCGTGAGGGACATGCCTAAAATTAAATATCACCTCGTCGGTAGCATATACAGCTTGATGTTCGCCATTTGTGTTTTAGGTGGGCTTGAGCTTTGAGGGGAAGATATAGATATTTATTTTATTAGATAACCGACATGGCGCGTGACAGTGACCGGAAGCGTGACTTGGAAGGCTGATGACTGCTCGAGTGCTTGGCCCTTGTGCTCTTAGATACTTCAAACTGATATTTGCACGCTACTCTTATCATGGAACGTGAAGTCGACGGATGGATCCAACAGCTCAGCCAATGCAAACAACTATCAGAGGCTGATGTAAAAAAGCTATGCGACAAGGTGCGCAGGGTTCCGTATCGTCGATAACGGCCCGCCTCTTATTTGGCCTATTTTTCTCTGCGACGTCTGGTGCTCTCATGATCTCAGACAAGAGAGATTCTGATGGAAGAATCCAATGTACAACCTGTGAGATGCCCTGTTACCGTTTGTGGTGACATCCATGGCCAATTCGTGCGTAAATCTTCTTGCTCGACATAATCTTCCATCCAGACGCTTCGTCTTGCCGCCGTGACCCATCTATTCCCGCTTCTTACGTATCCTTCTAAAACAACATATAGCACGATCTCTCAGAACTTTTTCGCATCGGCGGAAACTCGCCTGACACCAACTATCTTTTTATGGGAGATTATGTAGACCGAGGCTACTACTCTGTCGAGACGGTCACCCTCCTCGTCGCCATGAAGTTGCGCTACCGCGACCGTGTAACGATCCTCCGGGGAAATCATGAGAGCCGACAAATTACACAGGTCTACGGCTTCTACGACGAGTGTTTACGCAAGTACGGAAATGCCAACGTGTGGCGATATTTTACAGACCTATTTGATTTTCTTCCCCTCACCGCCCTCATCGAAAACCAAGTACGTGTCACATCCCTCCATCTGCCACGCCTTTGTTCCATGGTCTCCGATCACGTCACCGATTTTCGAGATCTATCATTTCTGTTGTATGGGATGGTATCCTAACCTGCCCTGTAACAGATATTCTGCCTCCACGGAGGGCTTTCGCCGTCGATCGACACTCTCGACCACGTACGCGCAATCGACCGCGTACAAGAGGTTCCTCATGAAGGGCCTATGTGTGACCTGCTTTGGTCCGACCCCGATGATCGTTGCGGATGGGGTATCTCGCCGCGAGGAGCAGGGTACACCTTCGGACAAGACATCTCGGAGGCGTTCAACCACAATAATGGCTTGACGCTCGTCGGGCGTGCACACCAGCTTGTCATGGAGGGTACGTGGGGTCCTTGTTATCCAAATGCGATTATATCGGTCCAGCTGAGAAAGAATCCGTGGGGATGTGGGCACAGGGTACAACTGGGGACAGGACCGAAATGTGGTGACGATTTTCAGCGCTCCGAATTATTGTTACCGCTGCGGCAATCAGGCGGCCATCATGGAAATTGACGAAAAATTATCATACAGCTTGTTCGTCTACCCCTTTTACTCTGTCTCTTCTTCACGTGTGAAACGTTCTGATGGAATGACACTGCACATAGCCTACAGTTTGATCCCGCTCCACGAGCTGGCGAGCCGCTGGTTTCACGGCGCGTCCCGGACTACTTTTTGGTAGCGTATTCTCCCTCTACACTGCGGATTTATCATTGATGAGTTATCTCGGACAGTAAACACTTCGCACGCTGCACCCGCGTTCTGTACATACAGCATGACCCAACTACCTCCTGTAGCCTCAACCGCCTCACCCCAATATACCTTTCTCCCGAAAATGACCCGCTCCCGGTCCTTCATTCAGCATGCCATAGAAGTGGTTACTGTGGCACAGCTATAACCTGTCAGACTACCGTAGAGATGCCACTGTCCCTGTGCTATCCTCGTCTTAACCCACACGCGATGTCATGATTTGTTCCGAATTCCTTTTTTTTTATTTACGGGAAATGGACTTTGTTTACAGAAAGACGGAAGAAGACTAGATACTGAAATAAAGCGGACGCAGAACGCGCCCTTTCGCATTTCCACGACGGTGACGAGAGAGAAGGACAGACTATGTACTGTGAAACGGCTGTAGTCAGAGTGGATGCGCTCACATGATAGGTGTGCTTCGGCGGTTCACGGAGACTTGATCACGGGAAAATAGGTTGGGGAAGCACAGAGACCTGCTAAACCCTGCAAATTTAGTGGTGGTCGGGGGTCCTCAGGCAACACGGGTCTGCGAGAAGAAATAGCACGGTACGCCAGCTACAAAAGGTGTCTCACCTTTGTCTGCTCGAGGTGCTCGCGCTTCACCTTGTGTGTCCAAGCACCTTCCTGTTCCTTAACTTCCTCCTCAAAAGCGTCGTCAATGTCAACGACGCCGTCTACGCCGGGGGCTGATCGGAGCGGACCGGAAACCTCATCACGGTCGTCTGATCCTATGTTTTCCTCTGACAAATCCCTTGCTTTAAGGTGAGCAACCGTGCGGGCGGCGAGATTGTGGACGGGGCTTGAGTCTTGGTCGGCCTGCAGCACAATGAGTTGAGGCGAGGCTGTAAAGATAGGTCCTATAGGATGGACATGCCTTAACGTTAGCCTCTGATGATGATGCGAGATGTTCGTTCCATCCAGGTGAGTGATCGAGAGGCGACGAAGTCTGATAGGGTTGGCGGGTCAAGTTACGTCGCTTCTCGCGCTCTAAAACCTGCACAGGAGCTCTTATCAGTGGCAAGAAGGGTGTGTGAGAATTATTTCGAGTCACCTCCGGGTCGTTATCGTGCATGGTGCTAGTACTGAGTTGTGAGTATGAGTGTGGTTGGAAAGATAGTTGGCAGCTTGCGTGCCACTACAAACCTGTATGCGCGACTAGGTGGTGGTCAATATATATGCTGCATCGATCAGAGTGTGAGGGCTAAGTTTACCTAGCCAATCTGGATGTCGTGAGAGTCGTAGTGACCGTGGGCCGAGCGAGAGAATGAGTGCCGTTTCTAAAATACTGCGGACAGCGACCATAGTTTGGAGAGATCGTAGGGATTCTCTTGGTTTCTGTGTTATCTCAAGTTTGAGTTGAGGGGTTTAATAGCAAAGAATTTGTCACTTTTTGATCCATCATCACCCAATGACATCACTCATCCCGTGACTTTTGTCGATGGTTTGAGGCTCAGCTCAAAACTTGTGGCTGCCCTACACTAAGTGGTAGCAAAGGCCAGTATTGTAAGACAGTGCCCTGGCCGACAGATTTCGAGTAGCCCTAGTAGTATCCTCCTAAGAATATTCTAGGATGGTACATACTGTAGGCACAAGACAGAGCATTCCCAGATTCTCGTGCAAGAAAACACATCTCATATTTCTGTTAGACAACACTAGCGGCGTGTTCTTCAAAAGTCCTGCAAGTCTTCAGGGTTATTGTTAAGTAGGCGGAGTGTCAGGGCAAAGGGAAACATTAGATTGACCTCTCTTCGTCCTCTGTCGGGGTTCTTGTACATCAACTCTGAGAACGCCATCTATCTGATGCAGGGCATCGACGATTGCGACAGAAGAATGATCCCATGTTGGTTTTGGAACTGAGAAGACATGAATGTCTGGTAACGCTCCGGCCTTGTGACACCCCTCCGTGTGAGTGAGCGGATCAAGGTAGGAAGGATGTCATAAACTGACCGGGCCGAGATGAATCAACTCGGGGTGGACCCTGGAAGGATCTGCCAATAATGGGGAAGATTGAAGGAGAAGGATGGCGAGATAGGTATGTGTGTTGTAGTTTGGAGATGCCAGCATGACGCAGTCGTTCGGATATCGTATCTATCGGATCTAGTTTATAACTGTCACTTCACACGCGGCCGCAACGAGGCAGACACGCACACAAGAAACGCAACGTTCCCTTCGGTCGACCTAGAATCCCCTAAACCTGGCCAGCTGGTCACCTTCTTCCTGTGTTACATGTGGGAGACAATCAACAATCAACAACCAACACAACCATCGCTCCCACAGTCACCTACGATACGCACAATCAACTTGTTCAATTTCTTCAAAAAATTTCTCAAACCTCCTACCACTTGTTCCACCCATCCAGAGAGGCCATCTTCACAATTGTTGATGTTCTCTGGACCTTTGGTTCACGTGCGAACCCCCGCTTAGACCGCATCCTTAGACAATGAATGCCTTGTGGAATTTTATCGCATCGTACCTCCTTCCATTCGCATATACAACGACCTAGAATACAATCACCCCTCCCACGACGACTACCTCCCCGACGACGACGACGATTCCTACGAACTCCCAACGATCAACACAATGACCCTCCCCAGCAAGCTCGGTCAGCGCCATGACCGATCAACGCCCAATGGCACCGCCCTTGCGCAACAGCCCACCGATCCCGACCGCCTTCGGGTAAAACAGCTAGAAACGTTCAACAACCGGCTCCAGGAGCAAGTCCTCACCCTTCAGCGCCAGCTCGAGCACCTACAAGCCGACTTTTCGAGCACAAAAATGGAGCTTGAGCATCAGCGCTCGGCCAACACCCTCCTCGTTTCCCAGAAGGGTCAGCTCTCTGTTGAGCTGGCACAGGCGTGCGCCGTTCGTCAAGTCCAGGCCACCGAAGTCCACAAACTGCGGACTTCCTACGCAGAGCTGGCAAACTCCGTGCGAACTTTGGCATCCAATGGCGAGGAGCTCAGGACGCTCAAGTCTTTCCTTACCAAGACGGACGATTATTCCGGCCAGCAGATAGTCCAAGCCGTGCACGATCTCAACACCGAGATCCTCCAGCTCGCCGCAGCAGTTTCCGACGAATTCCCGCTAACTCGCCGCTCACCAGGCTTGTGGAACGAGTCACATTGCGAACTTGTTCGCGAAGCTATTGGCGATGGCATGCTCGCTCTCTTGCGCGACGGCGATCACGAGGATGACCCCACCATCGTGCAATTGGCGGTCCAGCGTGGGAAGTTTGGTGTTGCCGCCAAGTCCTCGATTCCTTCTGCGCGGGGATTCAAACAGATGTCGACCGTTTCTTGAATGACATCTTCCACGAGATGCAATTTTCTGGTAAGTAACCGTCAGTACAGTAAAATCTCTCCCACTGTGCTGACACCTGGACACCACACCCACCAGAACCACAAGCGACGACCTCCCGCTGGCGAAGTCTTACCCATATGTACGCGCGAAACGTACTCTCCACTTACAGTGCACCTGCACCAGCATATCCCGGGTCCCTGACGTCATCCTCTCTTATCTCACCTATATCCCTTCCCCCATATCCCACGCCTGGCGGCACGGCGAATAATACCCCCGACCACCGCCTCTTTGCGCTTCCAATGCCACGCTCACGGACGCCATCGAATGTATCTGCGAGCTCTGTTGAAGACCATCCTCTCGCACTTCAGGCCACGTCGGCGGCATTCTCGCCATCCTCGCGCTCGCCGGGTGCACCGACGAACGTGGGGTTCATCGTGAACCACTGCGCGCACGCTTCGGCGATGCGCTCTCGCACATTGCCGAACGGACGGAAGCGCTGGCACGTGTACTTCGTGAGGGCGTGAGCAGCGCGTGGTTCGAGGTCGTCGTCGAGCGCCCTTGCACTACTCCCGCCGCCCCTCGCGGCAAGGGCAGCGCGCAGGATGTTTGGCCGAGCTGTCGAACGTTCAACCCCACGGTCATGGAGAACATGTACGCTGGCTATGGAAGCGAGGACTGCGGCGTGCTCTGCACGGTCGCGTTCGGATTGTCTGTGGTCAAGCGACGAAAAGAGGGGGAGGATAGTGAGGACTCGCACCACCTAGATATGAAGGGTGAGGCAGGGGCCGCGCGGAGCAGGGCTGAAGTGTTGGAGACCACGTTGCTGGTGAAACCCAAGGTGTTGTTGGAGAGCGTGAAGGAACTCTTATGATTTTGGACTGTTTTTGACTCTCTTGAAACGGGCTTCGTCCTTGCCCCATCCAGTGTCTCCACAGATGTGAAAGAGTAGGTTTTCAGCATTCATGGAGCATTACGACTTGAGGCTGATCAGAGGGGGGGTGGGTGCATTTTTTTGCAGGCTTCATGTGCTCCGACTCCCTTCTTGATCACACACAAATACTCTCGAATGGCGCTAAAACGTTGGGTGTTCCCGGTCTTGCGAACTTCGTGCTTTAGAGCGCCATTTCCGTTTCACACGACCGATCTCGTCACGGCCAAATTACTCAAAGGCTTTTTTTTTTTCCGCTCAAGGCGAAAAACGATCGCCTGACTGGCCGTGCGTATACCAGGCGTAATCCAGGAGGCAAGTTCTCGCTTCAATTATTTCAAACCTCCGGGCGCTCCAAAGTCTCGCTCCCCTGTTTTCTTTCGTCATCTTGAACATCGCTCAATACATGCTTTCTTTTACTATCCCATATTTAACGCATCACCGATCCCATCGCATGTATACACCTGAAACCCCCCGAGTTTCAGAGACGTCATCACTTGTTAACATTCACGAATGTTTTGCTATGTTTTTTTTGAAACGCTGGGGATACTGTATTCTACTTACTTGCTACCTGCTATAAAACCTCGTCACCACCCAAAAAAATGGGGGGCGCCAAAATTTCTGGAGTACGATACGGTAATGTCTATTCTATTTTATGAGCAATCGGACCAAACCCCAACCGTGACCCTGCCCGACCTCTATATTTTTTCATACCTCAACCCAGGTCCCCAGCGAAATTGTTCTGTTGCCCACCCCTCTCCGTGGTCAAGAGACTGAAACGCCTGCACCTAGCCGCTCTCGTGCGTCTCCGCGCAGGCATCGTAGCAGCAGCACCCAAGCCGCGCTCTAGCCTAACCACGTCAGCTGATGCGGACACGCCAGGGCTTGACCCCTGCCACACTCTCCAGTGCGCGTGTATCAACCACGATATGCGTTGTCCGCAACAGATTCGGATATAGACGTTGAACCACCCCTTTGCCAAGAACAATCGGCCACGGGAGAGGGATGATGAGAACCCGAACCCGACCAGAAACAACGCCCTTGACGCCCGGGCCCGCGTGACCCCGATCGTTGAGTAAACCTTTAGCGCTCGCGTGCGTTTGTTTGTCCCTTCTGAGGAGGGTGGGGGGTTGAGATTGGATTGGCAATGTCCCCTTTACTTGTTGGGCCTCAGTACTTGCAACTGACACCAACAACGCCCCCGAGTCGTGCAAGTCCTATCTCGGCGTCTGGTTTCTCTCTCTCTCTCTTTTTTTTTTCTTAAGCGCGAACGAGGTAAGCTGCCAAGGTTGGGTCCGTCCGGACGTTCGGACGTAATTATGGCCATGCCGCCGAAATGAAGTGGGGCTCTAGATTTTTGCGGCAACTCTTGGAATCGCGAAACGTCACCGCGTCACCTTGCGTCATCTGGGGTGCCTTCTTGGCGCCCGGGTGTGAATGCAAGATCGGTGGGGGACCCCAAGAACGAAGGCGTGTTCGTAGCGTCATTGTGATACCTGATGTTGAGAGATGAGTGGCATCTCCAGAAGATTGCAATCTGTGATTGATTGTCGAGTCCCAATCACAGCCTGGTCCTGAGGCTCCCAGTTCCAGTTCCTATACACGAACACTACAATCAGAACAGCAGGCGAGCGTATGAGTTGTCGTTCCGGTCTATGTCCCCATCCGTTAGGGGTTCTTTTTCCTCAACCTTTGCGCTTCCTTAAGGGTAGGCGTTTTAAATAGAAAAACTCACTTCCAATAACCCCCTAACCCTCTGATTTTATCTCGCTGATCAGTTGCGTGGGAGTAAGACCAGATCTAAAGTTTGGTACGTCTAGACCCGGGCCACTATCTTCTCAGCTGTGATCAGAAGAATCAAGTCAGGGGTTGGGGAAGCGACTCTAGGATCAGCGATCTAGACAGGATGTGCCAGCGATTCAGACACGGGGCCGTCTTCTTGAATGCGAAGAGTAGTTGCGACTCATTCAACATCAGACACTCGGAAGTTACGTTGCAGTATCTTGTGATCCGATCAAAATTTCCGACTACCGGCCAAGGTCAGGGACTTGCTAGTTCTCTGATTCGAGCCTGGCGCCGCGAATCAGATAAGGAGCCTTGAGGGGCCATACCCTGTGTGATCGGAACACCGGAACGCCTCCCGGATCATCACGGTCCTAGCATGTTGCGCCACGTCCGGTCGAGGACCCATCGTGCAAAGGTGCCAGAGTGCTTTCCAGTGGCGTCTCGTATGTGTACGCAGGTCGAGACGGGTCTTCTTTGACTTCTGTCCCCAGATCAAAAGGACTACGAGGAACATAGTAAACTTGGTGGGCAAAGAGTAGAGCAAGCACAGAGAAATATGCGAGTATCTGGGTTGGGCGAGAACACATTCGTAATAAGATAACCAGGAGAAGGAGTGTGGAAGCCACATGCCTGAGCCGCGGGGGATGCTAGATGGTGGACTCGGGTGCTTCCTCCATCTGGCGATGCGATCGAGGGCGGTAGCATGCAAATGGAGGCCAGGGTGATGCCTCCGTGGAACGAGACAAGCGAGCATCGGCAGCGGAGATAATAGTAGTACCACAGATTTCGGTTTTAACCGTCTGACTTGAGCTCCGCTGCCCACCTCACGACGCTCACCCTGTCGACTCGGATGCTATCAAACAATAGAATTACTGTTAACCCATTTTCAATCGTTCCAGAATTGCCTGGACTTCCAGAAATCAAACGTCCAAACCCACCCATTTCTGATCTATCATCCAGATCCCCTCGAGGTCTTGGAGTTGGAGTAGATCTCAGCGAAGGCTGCATGATCACGAACGTCGTGAAGTATACCCACAACTTGCACACTTTGTTAAGGACGTCCGTGATCCTGAGCAGCGGAATCGCGGTGATGTCGTAAGTAGACTGCCCACTCGGAAACGGTTACCTTTGCTGATCCACCTCAGGAGGACGCAATCCAGGCTATGGCCATCATTCCGTTCTTGGACTTTAGTCTGAATAGTCTTTGTAATCTCGCATTTCGTACGTTTGAAAGCTACCCACAAGTGAGACTGAACCTTAATTTAGAACAGTTGAATCATCCATTCACACTGCATTCGATCTCTTGCATTCATTGCCATTGTCCCGTCTTCTCAACACTTGATGATTAATTCAAATTGTCAAATCTGACAATGACCGTCGACAGTGTGCACTAGATACAAATGGAATTGTCCTGTTACGGTTTCTTGATGTAATGTCCATCTCATCCACGTTCACATGTGTGGTTACTCATCTTCATGGCCAAGTTTACGGTACCGTGCTTCACCAATCCCCAATATGAGCTGATAGCTCTCCACCCCGAACATTTCCTTCCATATGGCTGCCCACTCACTGTATACGATCATGGGACCAAAAGCTACAAGAATTACGTTGTGGCGACCGACAGGTGCCTCCGTGAATCGGTAGATCCCGCCAGCCCTCTCTTTCCCCCGTTCTATCCTCGTGCGGTAGGCCGTGGAACTTTTTTTCAGCCCAATGTTTACCTTGTCACCCTAATGCCGAAATCAAATGCCGTCGTTATTTGAGATGATTTCTACTCACCCGCCGCGAATACCTCTACCGGACCACGTCATCTCTCTTATGCGTCGCACCATGCAGCTCGTAGAGTTGCTTTACTGGCAACCTATCCCGACAAAGGCTCAAAGGGGAATCAATTTATGCTGCAACATTTTCAAGTAGGCGAAGAAACCCTGAAGAATGTCGAGGCCTGACCCCACACGGATCGTGGAGATGTCCAGTGAGGAAGAGGGGGCGGAGGACTCACAGATTCCATCTAGTTCCTTGGCCCCTTCAAGGCGTCGTAAATTTGAGTGGCCGGCTGACATGGATCTGGAGGCCCGGATGGCATATGGGAGGGCAATGATGAGTGGTCATGGTATGTTGTCCTTTCTCCATCTTCGCAAATTACTGGAATTGTGTTTGTCTAGATCGTGATTATGATCCGCCTTGTTTGAGGGTGCCTTTGAAATGGGTGGTTTGTAGTTTTCTACTAGTATTACTTGTTGTGTTGCTGCTTAAATGTTATTTATCCAGCAATCAACGCTTACTCTAACAAAGCAAACGTGGTGTCCTGGCGAGAAAGTGTTGTTGATGAAAGCTGATATATATTATCTGTATCAGGACAGATGACAGCTTGGTGTGTGTATGGAAATACATAGCATTGCAGTAGATACAAGAATATCAATTTCAGATTCTGGTTTGGTAGCAGCGACAAGTGATAATCGCGACATTTCTAAGCTTGCCATTTTTGTAACATTATAAACTCCGACGCTGCAGGCGTGACGACCATGCTCTTTTTCATTTTATTTCACTGCACGCCACTATTTTCTATCAAAAAAAAAAAAGCATGGAATATGGCCACACATGGTACTAGCTAATTTTTGTGGCGATTGAGCTATAATTGAGCGAGAAAAACGGAGTGTGCACAAAGGAGCGCCACTCAGTAGCCCAGAAATGGAACGTAATTCCATAATTACTCACGAGAACAATGACGACATGGAAATTACGTCGTGCTCCTCATGCACTCATGGTTGTAATTTCGGTGACGCATAAACCTACGTTTCTCCGCTGAACGGGCTGAAAATGAACTGAACAATACCGGGATTGAGCATCGGCTAGTGTTACTGGCGTTTTTCGGAGTGCAGCATGGGCGGAAAGATTAATTTGCATCTAATCTTTCCATCCATATTATCTGAACTCGGAATTGGGTCTCATATCTGTACTCTGACCGACCTGTGGAGCACACCGTGGACTTGCTTCTCCATTTCGACACAATAAGGAGTTGTTAGCATGGTGGAGATGTCAAGAATGAAGAGGCTCCTATTCCTGTTTACCTTGATGCCGGTGAGGAGTCGAGGACGGCAAGGCTGCGTTGCTGCCCACGCCCGGTAAAGGGCCTGAGCATCCTCTCGTCTCATTATCATATTTTCTTGTGTTTCGACTTGATACCTTGATTAGTAGTATGTTACTATGGGTTGTAGTAATAATCAAGTTGTCAGGGCATCAGTTTGCCCGCTTTCGTTGTCTCATTTTTGCGTGCATTTCCGCGTTCAAAGTTCTCTGCTCGTTTATGTTTATTTCTCCACTTGGACTTCCAATTTTTAATCTAGTGTGTGAGCGAGATCTTGCTCAATAACAATGTTACAGTGTAGGGCTCGCTGTCCATGCCATGATCACCATCCATCTCAACTGAATCATTCACGATCACAGTACCACTATTGGATGCGCCAATACCAGTGTGCTGGATCAACTTGGGTGCAAATACTGACATGTACTGACACGGTGGCTTGTAGGCATAGCACGCTCGAGTTCGGCTTGAGACATGTGCCAGTGACAGTATACCGTGAGACTTACATACCGCATTTGGAAGGGGGGGGGGGGTTGGGGTTGCCCCTACTATCCTCCCCCCTACCGGATCACCCCCCCTACCGGATCAGTCACGCAATGTCACATGCCATTTTACAGATTCTGATTGGCTGTTGTGAGCGCTAAGCATCCAATTTTGGAAATATTGTAAACTCCGACACAAGCAGGCGTGACAAACACACTGTATTTTATTTCACCACACACTACGATTTCTACCAAAAAAATTTATGGAATATGATAACACATGGTACTAGATACTGTAGGTGAAAAATCGTGGTGATCGAGCGAGGAATGGGCGAGAAATTTGGGGTGATTCGGTAGGGGGGGGTGATCCGGTAGGGGGGGAGGGATAGTACTGTATTTCCCCTTAATGACAAAATCCGACCCCCGGTATCTGAAATTCCCATCCGACACCCCCTTGACGATGCCAACGTCATTGACTTGCGCGCATACCGCATACATGCTGTAATAGAATAGACTCCACCCACATACATGTGGGTGGAGTCTATTCTAACTCAACATCTATAAGAGACGGCCATCTTCTGGAGGAGAAAATGCACAACTTGGACAAGCTTAAACCACAGTATCATCACTCGTCTGCTCAGTATATTGCTCTATCGACTAGGGAACCGAGAAATCGGAACCTAGTCACCACCCAATAACCCCCGTCCCCTCGATGTCTTCGTATCTTGCGTCTGCAGCCCGGTTTCTGGGGCAGACCATCGACAACGGTGCGCTCAGACTTGAGGCTATCTTGGGTGCGGGGTCCTTTGGTGTCGTCTACCGTGCCGTCGACACCGAAACGGGAGTGCAATATGCCGTCAAGCGTGTGGAGAAGGACATTTTCGACTATTACGATACTCGGGAAAGGGATCTTCATGCGCTAGTTTCGTCCCATCCCCACGTACTCACGTTCCACCGTGAGATCGACGAGGACCACTACGTCTACTTCGTTTACGACCTATGCGCCGGGGACCTCCTTTCCGTGATCTCGAAGATGACGTTCTTCCGCGAGGATGAGCTCATCAAGCGCGTTTTCATTCAAATTATCGATGGGCTCGAGTATTGTCATTCACGTGGAGTGTACCACCGGGATTTAAAGCCGGAGAATATCCTTGTTTCCGCCCAGAGCGGAGATATGGATGTCTTCGTGGCCGATTTTGGCCTTGCCACCACCAACAAGATGACAGGATCATCGTGTGGGACTCCGTGCTTCATGAGCCCAGGTATGTTGTTTTCTAACGTGGCGTTATACATATTTTTGCTAACTTGAAGACGCTGGCAGAATCCCTCGTATCGCAGCATACGCCATACTCCACCGTTCACGGAGATATCTGGGCACTCGGCTGCATACTCGCCGAGTTGATCGCCAATGTACGCCCGTGGGAGTTGGCTTCCCCGGAGGATGAGCGTTACAGCGCTTACACGGAGAAAGAGACGATGTTGTCCAATGCACTCCCTCTATCGCAGCCCGCGTATGAACTCCTGCGGAGCATTTTCTCCACCGAGGCTGAGCTGAGACCGTCTCTCGCCACTATTCGCATGAAAGTACTCGCGATGGACACATTTTTCCTCAGCGAAGAGGATGCGCGGAAGATGGGATGGACAGAACGCCTCGACAAGATGATGTCACAGAAGATACGTGGACGAGGGGATGTGGACGAATTCCGTCGGCCGGCGGCGGATGCGTTCTCTTCTGGGTCTTGCTACGAGTCAGCATCAGCATCTTGCCACACGTCTGCATTGTCGTCGTCGTCGTCGTCGTCATCGCCATCTCCATTGGCATTCGAATCGACCTCGTCCGAGTGGAGCGATGTGCCTCTTACTCCTCCTGCTCCGGCAGTAGAAGACATGGACATGGGCAAGGTAATTAGCCGACTAGAGTTGTTGCCACGCATAGTCGCGGTATAGAGTGATTGCCTTATTTATTTATCAAACAGACATTTGGATCCTGGTGGACCATATACGGGCTCTATAGTTACGAGTTATGATACGTCACGATAATAACTTATTCTTATATATATGTACAGTAACACGAAGTCTTAATTTAAGATAAGATTCGTTCATCCAAGAGCGTTAACCCGGATAAAGCGCCTCACGGTCACATGATTCAAAATGTTCCCTCTGACTCGAGGCAGGTCTTAAGATCGACAATCGATGAACATGCCCCCCCAACATCCACCCATAAAAAACGCTAGTTCGCTTAAAACACAGTTGTTTCTTTCACCTACTTGAAGTGTTGAAAGATCTTCGTTGCTAGGGCGAGTTTGTCAAGTGCCTGTCTCCGCGGTCCCCCGACTCGGAGTCCTGTAGGTCAGGGCCCCTTTCCTAATGCAATTCGTCTCGACTTTGACTACGCAGACGAGCACTCTACCTCCTTCATTCTATTCCGGCTTCTGACTTGAAAGTCTTGGTTCCACGCCTCCGTTCCGCCGAGTTCTAGCTGCGCACTCTCTGCCCTCTGGAAAAGGTGTCTGTGCCCCAAGCTTCGTACCACTGCGCAGTCCATGGGAAGTAATATCACCATAAACGATTTAAGGAAGGCACCCTTCTCACGCCCACTTGTTGGCGCCCCGACACCCAAAGCTGGAGAACATGCATTACTGAAGAAAGTTAAGTGAGTACAATGCTGAAAAACAACATTCTCAGGCTCAATCACAACTACACCTGCGTCCCTCTCAACAAGAAAAGATACTACAACACAGATAAGGTAAATATGCAAAGGAACGATCCGCGCAGCGATAGAATACAAGAGGCATATAGAAAGCACGAAAATGGTAACAACGTTGGTACGATCAAGCAAGCAAGGGCTAGATAGAAGATACATACTGGTCCAAAACGGTAAGTGCTGCGCAAGATGACTGTGGTCGAGCGACTCACCAAGAAAGGCTATCAGGCAGCGGCGCTGAGACCCATTGCTCGAGCACCTGCACCGACTGCGCCTTCCCAACCGAAAAAGCGCTCGCCAGATATCGTCTGAAACTTCTCAGGACTTCCATAGAGGTCGTCGTCACCCCACCTGGTCATACCACGGGACCGCGCCCAGACCGAGACGAACAATATTCGTTTCAGCCTCCGGTTGAAAAAGAACCAGTGTGAGCTCCACAACAATGCGCCACGGCGCCGGAGCATCGTATGCGTATGCAGGTCGTCATCGACCAGTGCATGCAGGTGACCTCCGAATGCCGGGCGGTGAACGGGCGCAGCCTCATCAATGTCGTAGTCGTCAAACGCGAACGGCTCGTCACCCGAATCGTCGGACGAGTCTGAATCGCCGACAGACTTGACGTCGTCCTCGTCGTCGGAGAAGTCACTCGCGTGTGGGTCAGATTCGATGTCGGGCACGTAAGAGAAGACCTCGCATTCGGTAAGCCCTATTACATCATCGAGTGCGCGATAGAGCGTCGGGTGAGTGCCAGACACGATCCGTGGTGGTGCGTAAGGGCTTGGTAGAGGTTGCGCGGGTGACGATGACGTCGGTAAGGAGGAGGGGAAGAAGTCGACCGAGGTGGGTGGGTACGACGAGTAGGTCCGCGGTGCACGGATGCCAGCACGGTGTGGCGCGACCAAGGTCGTGCTGAGTGCGTTGAGGACGTATGCACCGCTCTGTTCTTTGTGGAAATGAGCTGGCTTGACGTCGGAAAACTCGTGATCTGGGAAGGCGACGTTGAGCGTCCCGATGAGCAAGTAGAGCGTTTTTCGGGACGAAGGCTTGTCCATGGGTCCAAAGGGTGTCATTTCCGCCTCGCGGTCGAGGGCGATGAAGGATGGGATCGGCGGGGAATTAGATATGTCGTCGTTGTATGCACTCTCCCGGGATTTGAAGAGCTTCTTGTCCCGCTTGATGTTTTTACAGCTATAAGCCTCTATTCGAGTGTGAACTGAGCATTCGGGACCTTCGTGCGTAAGTGCTTGGGCGAGTCGGGATAAGTTGGGTAATTCGATGTATTTCATGACCCCGAGAAATGGTTTGCAGGTGAGGGTAAGGGGAGAGTTGGTTAGCACAACACGTTGGCTGAAAGGAGGAGGTTTTGGTCAAGTTCGGGCCGAGAACCAAAAGGCCGAGGGAAAGTGGCTTTATCACACCCTACCCAATCAACGAACCACCGCCGTGCGCACGTTGTCAATTCCCCTCAGCCTGCTCCACGTTCTTCACTGCCCCTCGTTTTCTCGTCTCTAATCATCCTCTTTCCAACTGGAACGTTTCTAGCTTTATTTATTGTATAATCAATAGTCATGAATGTAGGATATGCCGTGATTGTAACTGTATTTTCAAAGCTTTGCCTTGCCCTTGGTGCTCTGAATGCGATGCAACTTTTAAACAAAACGAATACCAAAAAAAAAAAAAAAGGAAACCTACCTTGAGGACGCCATCAGTTTTGTCGCGAGCATCATATTTCCTTTCGTCTTGAGCGCCCCAGTCATGAACGCCTTTTGTCCCGTCGTCTTGCCCTCCGCAATCTCGACAAAAGTGTCGTCCGCGAGGATGATCGTCACGTCAGGTTTCAACCCGTGCGTCTTCGCATCTCCCTTTTTCACCGTGCCCGTCTTCTTTAAATCCACGATCCACCAAGCTTCCTTTCCGTCCGCATTCTTGACCCGAAACTCAAAAATGCCATTGTTCTGGTTGTGCGAGATGCCGTTCAGAAGGGTGGGGGGGGGGGGGGACAAAAAAAAAAAGGTTGGGGTGCGCGCACCTTTTTGAGCTGTGCTGCTCTCTCGGTAGCATTTAATCCTTCAAATATCTCAGCGAGCGCGGCTAGAGTCTCGGAGGTCTGCAAAACGAATGGCGTGTAAGGTCTTTGGGTTCGATAAATATACTGAGAACCAAATCACCCTGAACCCTTCGAGCTTGACGTCGGACATATCTTACTGCTGCAAATGGGAGAGAAGACAGTACAAATAATTAAGGTCAAGTTGGGTCCTAATTCGGTTTGATTTAACAAATATACCAAAAAATCACTGGCATGTGATATATAATATTGAACAAGCCCCGCCATCAATCTCCTTCACCGGCTAATGGATGAGAATTCAGCTGGGTTATCATGGTAAAATAATGAGCGTGCGGTACAGTAGAAACTATTCAACATTCGGCAGTAATGTAGTGACTGAGAGGGGGTTGGAAAGGATGCATGTAAATGGCGAAGCAAAAGGAACCGAGAGAAGTAATGTATTATCAGAATATCCCGCCAAGCAGACCGCGCGCACGCCGTGGCGTGGGCTGTACATCGGCACGAAGAACCGATAAACTATTCAGTCGCTTCATGACCTGGGTTTCAAGCTTGTCATTTCGCGAGTAAAGGTCTGAAATATTGTCGCTCACCTCTTCCAATTTGTCCTTTCGGTCCTGCAAATCCAAGTGCCGTCGTATCGAGGGGTTTTCCCTCGCAAACTCGACGATATCCTTACGATCTAGATCATAAAGAAGTCGCGAATCGATCTCCCTCGGGAACTGATAGAAAAACTGGTCGAGCAGTTCAATGTTGATAAACATGGACGACGTATAGGCGAGCTTGTCCGCGACGACGTTCAAAAAGGCTTCGGGACAGAGCAAATCGCTTTCGGGGCCTGTTTTACACTTTTTTGATCTGAGAGCCGCAAGACGGAGCTTGAGGATGGACAACCGGTCGCTGTATAGCGAGGCATGACGCGCTAGAAAAAGCAAAGCAATGAGCGAAAAGAGTAGATGATGATGATCAGGCGAGCGGGGAACGCATTACCATCTACGAGTTGCGCGCGAGGGTATTTATACGATTCCTCTGGGCTGTCGTCACGATCTCCTCACCAGCCGCTGCTTGTGCGACGCGCCGATTCTTCCTTTCTCTTTCCTTCTCTTCGAGACTTCTGACGTAGTCCATCAAGTTATTGAGCCTTCGGCTACCGCCAACCTTCTTTCTGATCTCCTTGAGCATCTCCTCGCACATGCCAAGCTCGCGTTCAAAAAGCATGATCGCCTCCTTCCGGCCATTCTCCCACTCGCGCTCGTCCACCTCTACCTCGTACTTGTATGGCTTGATGCAGTTTTCGACTTGATCAGAAGTGAGTGGGATGCGATCGCGCAATATCGTGTGTGCAAACTCCACGAGACGTTCGCTGGTGCGCGGATGAAAGCTGAACGGTTCGCCGGCAGTTATGCTATCAATGAGGGAGCGTAACCCGTCGCGACGAGGAGCGTTGCATCACGCCCAATTCCCGACTTAGTGAGCAAGGACGACGCCGCTTCGAGTTTGTACTTCCAGTATGGCTCGACGTCATCCGGTTTGAGGCGCCTGTCTTCCCCAAGTGCGGTAATTCGCCGACCCGCTTGTCACTCCAATATAATTGTTCGAGAACGTCCATGACACGCTCGTCGAGCATGCCTTTGAGCTTCGCACGCACCGCGGGCTTGCGAAACTGGGTCGTAAAGTCCCTGATGCGCGCTTTGAGAGCGTCGATCGTCTCGGCAACGTACGACTCCGGGGTGATTCGCCGGTCGTTATACTGTACTTTGAACTGATATTGCGCTTCCTCGAGCTCTAGTTGGACAGCGTTCGTGATGCCGTGGAGCGAAGAAGCCATGGACGACTCTAGAACTTCCATAAGGCGCTTCCGAAGGGTATCAGATCCCACCATGAGCGACGATGAACTATAAAAGTGTTCTCGGTTGTCCCGGAAATACTGGTCACCACGTCGTCCGACGACATCCAGAGTTTCGCGACGACTTTTCTTCTCAGAGGGTTTACAAACAACGCCGACATAGCCAAGGTGCAGAGGGTAACGATTGCCCGACAAGATTGTTGCACCTTGCTCTGGTGATACGAGGTCCATTTTTGTGATGACGCCAAGTGTTCGCAGACCTAGAGGGTCGACCTTTCTGCTTGCCCTGAGGGCGGGAGAGTTGGCAAGGTCCACATCAGCGGCACAGACAGCAAGGACGATGTTTGGCTCGCGGATGTATCTCTCGCACAACGCAGATATCTTCTCTTTCATGGTCTCGGGCTGGTCCAAGGACGAGATCTGTACATATCCAGGAAGGTCGATGAGGGTGAGGTCCGGGACATTCGGGCTGTATATTCGGAGGTCGATTGGCTCATCCGAGACAGCTTCCGAAGCTGGGACGGCGAGGTTGAGGTCGGTCAACGTTTTTTGGATCTGTGAGAAATCCGTGATCTTTCCCAGACCAAGGGATGGGAATTCGCCGTATTCAGCTGGCTGGGCTCCCGCGCTGGCGGATGTATGGATGAGGGTCAGTTCGATGGGGCGGCGCGTGACCATGTTGTTCCCCCTTTCAGGGTTGAGTGAGATAAATGAGACAGAGTAAATTTGAGGCATGGCTCACTTTGGAAGAAACTCGTGCCCAACAATTGTCTCCAGGACAGAACTCTTGCCAGAACTCTGGCTACCGATGACGACGATACTGGGCAACTTCAACGCATCGCTTTGATCAATACTGAGTAGCATAGTCCTGATCTCTATAAGCTTCCTGGTCAAATTCATTAGACTATTGTGTCGTGGGTCCATCGGTAAATCCTTGAGATCCTCGCAGAATCCAAGGGTGATGACATAGTGGCAGCCACCAATGCGGCAATCGTGGCATCTTCACCATCTGGTCGACCTCTTCCAGAAGATCCATTTTCCTCGTTAGTTTGATTGCCTTCACTATGAGTACCTTTCATAGGCGAAAATAAGTCTTTGAGGAACTGAGGGGTTTCCAGCGCGGGAAGTTCCACACTCTGAACACGTTCTGAGATGGTTTTGATTCCATCAGATGCAGTGTCAAAAATATCCGTCGCAGTATCCTTGACTGAGGAGATCCACCCTTGTGTCGTTTTCCTGAACTCTGGAAGGCATTCAAGTTATGTTGCAAGGGGACGAATGTGGCTAGCTCACCTTCGAACTTGTAGTTTGCATAGGTAAATCCGCCAGCACCAATTGTAGCGCCTGCAATCGGTACCCTAAACGCCTTTGCTACGATCTTGGGTATTGACGCGTAGGATAAACCGCGAGTGCTCACGCGACGGAAAGGAGCAAGAGATGACGCATGACGAAACCGAAGACGGGCGTGGTGCTGCATCATAGTTGTGGTGAACTGCCTGTGTGCGGATCTGACGCCGTCAGCGGGTCTTCGTGAAGCATTCAAGCCATATGTGACAGTTTTCTGAGCCGAGAGTGAGCGGAAAGACGGGAAAGACATGAGGTACCGGTGCAGAGGCCTGGCAGCAGAAATTGGATGGATTGGCTTCCGGAGGAGTATGAGATATACCGATAAATAACTAGATGATTCGGCCGTAGCACTTGGACTGCTGCAGCAGGAGCAGGCGCACCGCAATTGCGTGGACCGGCTGACCGTGCGAAAGCGGAGCGGGACAGACTGCCTCCGAGAGTCTGTTATCTCTTATAGACTTTGCCATGTCTGATCTACCTCAGTCTGACGTATCACGTCCTTCAAAACTTCCAACTGCAAATCTCCTTCTACAGGGTCAAGCCCCTCCAGTTACCGACCAGACCTCTGCTGAATACTTAGACGCCGTTGAGGAAGAATGGAAAAAAAGGTTGATGCAGAGATAGAGACACTCGCTGATGGCATGGTCGCCTTGGTTAACCTAGCATCGGTAAGTTCCTATGGCATACCTCATCGCCTGTTTGACCTTTGTTTTTGTGGGGTTAGATCAACAACAAGGATAAATTTAAAATCGCCCAAGAGACCTTCCAAGCGCAGTTTCACGCGGAATCTATGGTACCTCGCCACGTTCATTCCTAGATGCAAACCGTTGAAACATATGTTCAGATCAGAGCTGCCAACTCCCTGCTCTCCATCGTTCACTCCATGAAATTGCAACTGCTACTATCTGACGAAGCGCAAATCGTGGAAAGGCGAGACGCGGAGGTTTCAACAACCTTACAGGAAAAGGAGGAAGCAAAGGCCAAGGTTGCTGAGTTGCTGAGCGAGTTGCTTCAACAACCTTTCGGTGGATCAACACATACTTGATCATTATTGTGAGTCCTCCTTGGATTTCAGCAGAGTCACCAGTCTAACGGCCTTGACCGGTCGTCTAGGTCGAGTCATGACAATGAAAAAGTCGGCCAAAAGCAGCGCCACATTGATCTCTTCCCGCGAATGCAGATGGGCGGGTTGGCCAAGTCCTGTTGTTGAGGGATTGAGGGAAAGGGTCACGTGAACATAATTGAGCGACGCGTGAAAAGTCGCGTCAACAGTGCCAAATTTCGCGTTGAACTTTGCAATTAGACAGCGAGTAACTTATCATGTCTCGTTCTACTTCGACTAGCAAACAATCCTCACTGGATGCTCTCAACGCAGAAAGCTCAAGGTTACGCTTGCAAATTGCCTCAGAAATTGACGAGGCAGACGACCCATTGGAATTGTATGACCGTTTCGTCAAGTGGATCTTCGATAAATACCCCCGCGAGCACTTCGCTTCATCCGGCCTCGTTGAACTACTAGAAGAAGCCACAAGGAGATATAACGGTGACCCAAGCTATAAGAGCGATCTGAGGTACCTCAAGCTCTGGACTCTCTACGCTTCCCTCGTAGACAAACCAAGCGCGGTGTACAAATTCATACTCACCAACGGGATCGGAACTGTCTACGCACTTCTCTTTGAAGACTACGCCTTGGCACTGGAGAGAGATGGCCGGTGCGGACATAGTCTCTTCTGTATCGCTCAGCACTCACACCTCCAAAGTTACTCGGCTGCAGATGAAGTGTATCGCGCCGGAATTCAGCGAAAAGCGCGACCAGTGGAACGTTTGAAGAAACGGTATGACGAATTTCGTCGAAGAACATCGTCAAAGCCACCGAAGCCACCACCTGCTGCACAGGTCGCCCTTTCCAAGGCGAAAGGCTCTACAGAAGCTGATCTATTGCGCCGACAACCACTCAAGAACTACGAGAATCCTGGCGGAACTGCCCAATCCAAACCCTCCGCGGCTCCTTCCCATGTTCACCCACCGTCCTCATCGTCTTCTTCTACCTCTCACTCCCATAACCGCTACTCATACATGCTCGCTCCCCCTGCCCCAGGAAAACGCCCAGAGAAGCTTCGCCTTCATCTCAATTTGCTGTTCACGGCAGAAGGCGGGGAATATAGTATGCCGGAAGCCCGCGCACGTTCCATGGGTCTCTTGGGCAAAAAGTGGGGCCACCTCCCCCTTCCGAGTTCTCTCGTGATCCTTCGTCAACAACGCGTGTCAACTTCAACGATGACGGGAGCAAGACCACTCGTAACTACACTGCTCGGAAAAGCCTTGCAGGTGCAGAACCGACTGTTACCATCAATACAAAAGCAGCCCTTGCAGATGTCTTCGGCATGTATAACTCTCCTGAGAAGACCACGCGCATGCCCGGGACCAAGCATGCTCCTGTACGCGCAATCGAACCTGTCTCACCCCTCAGTCTGCTCCCTCAAACTCGGCCAGCTCCGGTCGAGACAGCTCCAAGTGAGGGCCCATTTTCGCTTCTTTACTATCACCGGCACGCCGCTTACTGCTCTTTCTAGGTTTTACGCCCTTCGTAGATGAAAATACGAGTCGCAAGGAAAACGCTGCTCCACCTAAGGTTTTCACTTTTTTTCTGCTTTAGAACGGAAAGCTGATGATTCGTGAATAGTTCAAGCCTCTCGTTGACGCAGATCTTCAAACACGCCCGCCAGCATGCGCACCCACGACCGGGCGCCGCGCATTGGCCTCCAAGATACTGGGACCCCCGCCGCCGCACCTTTGACCCAGGGCACTGGAGGAGGCTAAATGTTTTCTCTAAGGTTTTCACGCCTGTCGTGAAGGAGGAAGCTAAGCAACCAGAAGGGCAAGTTGTCCAAACGCAGGGAGGATAAGCCGAGCGCTCGGAATCTTACATTACTTGATGACGGCCAAGCTCCTTTCAAAGTTTTCAGCCGCCCTCCAGAAAAGGACTCGGTATTCTCAAGACCTGGTAGCATCGCCCCTTTGGCTGATGACGCTCCCCTTCGCCCGGCTTCAGGTACTCGCGCACCCCTTCGTCAAAAAACGGAGGAAGAAGTCGTGGAAGTGCCGTCCGAGGATGACGAAGACGAGGACGAAGATCAGGATCAGGACTATCAAGGCGTGTCACCTCACCTTGCTATGGATTACGAAGAAGACAACGGAGATGCTGAACCGGCCCATAGCACACCATTTGGTGGGCGCTTTGGTCAATTCAATGTCATGACACCGATTACGGAGCGAACGTTAGAATATACTTTCACCGGTCGTTTCTCTGTTCTAGATGGCGATATCTCAGCTTTGGGCGAAAGGGTGTTCGGGCATCCCGATGCCATAGAGGTTGCTGAGCGGTTAGCGGCAGAAGTCCGAGGGGATAGTGCATTTGCCGAACGACAGGCAGCCAGTTCCCGAGATGATGGTGCTCTCAAGGGAGACTTGGAGCTGCAGGACGCCACCGCATTAGTGGAGGAGAAGACCGGGACACTGAATCTTTCTGACGCGCCTTTGGTTGGGTCTACCTTTAAGCCACCGAACCCGTGCAACCCTTCTGACCCTGAAGTTATCTCTACGCTGCTTTCTCTCCTTCCAGCGGTTCCTGAACATTACAACGTGCCCCGAGACGCTCAACTCCTTGATGGTCTGCAAAAGTTTGCCCGCAAACTGATGAGGACCAGCGGAAGTTCTACTGGCCGCTTGTCAAGCCAACGACAAACGTTTCCCCTTCAGCTCGGGGAGAGGCATTTTAGCGTATACGAAAAGCTCGGCGAGGGTGGTTTCGGGGCTGTATTCGCAACCAAGATTGTTGAGGCAACCGCTGGGGGTCATGACGAGGACGAGGACGAAGACGAAGACGATGATGATGACGAAAAATCTCACAGAGTCGCGATCAAGGTTGTCAATCCTTCAAACGCCTGGGAATTCTGCATACTACGCAAGGTTCATGCTGACCTTCCGGAGCGTCTCCGTTCATCCGTCATCCACCCGCAAGCGTTGTACACCTACAATGATGAAAGCTTCCTCATCCTCGATCTCTGCACGCAAGGCTCACTACTCGATATCATCAACCGCGCGGGGAAGGCTGGCGTATCGCAGCAGGGTGCATGCCTCGACGAGCTCCTCGTCATTTTCTTCACCATCGAACTCCTCCGCCTACTCGAGGGTCTACACAACACCGGCATCATCCACGGAGACCTCAAAATCGACAACTGTCTCGTCCGTCTCGAGGACGTCCCATCTTCCTCTTCCTGGGCAGCGCAATACGACCCCTCCGGCGCGGACGGCTGGCGCAACAAGGGCATCAAGTTGATCGACTTTGGACGCGCGATCGACACGCGCATGTTCCCTTCGGGCCAAGCGTTCATCGCCGAATGGGCGACCGACGCCCGAGACTGCGTGGAGATGCGAGAGGGCCGACCGTGGACGTACGAGGCGGACTATTTCGGTCTCGCCGGGATCGTGTATTGCATGCTTTATGGCAAGTACATCGAAGCTTCTTCCATCGTCCGCGTCACGCCTCCGCCTCGGCAGCAGGCTGAAGGGGGCAAGGGCAGCGGTGGGTTGAGGTATAAACTTGCGACCGCGTTCAAGCGGTACTGGCAGACCGATTTATGGACGCGTCTGTTTGACGTTTTGCTCAACCCATGTTTCGTCCGTCCCGATGGCGCCTTGCCTGTGTCAGACACTCTCGCTCTACTACGGGCCGAGATGGAAGCATGGCTACAAGCAAATTGCAACCGGAGCAGCAACACGCTCAAAGGGTTGTTGAAGAAAGTCGAACTATCCGTCATCCGAGGCGACTGATACCTTCACATGTACTTACAATAATTATTTCTGTTTTGTTATTTTTTTATTTGCAACACACCACCTTGGGTAATCGATGGCAGGATACAAAGCGCGGTTGCGGGCGCATCGAATGAAAATGCACAGAAGTCGTAGGTACAGATAGCAAGACAGGAACAAAGTTTAAGCCATGCTAGCTAAGAACGATCTGTGCATAACGCCACGCGCGGTTTCCATGCATGCAGCTTCGAGCCTTACGCAGAGAGCGCAGAACCCCCGAGCAAAAAGTAGAAAAAACAAACAGACAGACAACAGGCGATCTCCTACAATCATGCGTGGCCGACACCGCCCATGGGTACGGGCGGTGCAGGACCACCGTCGTAACCGTGTGGCGGGCCACCGGGCGCGCCAGGCGGAGGCATCATCATCGGGTACGGGACAGCTTGAGGAACTATGAGGGGTAATGAATAAATGGTTTTGACTAAGTAAAGCTGTCTAACGTACGCTGCGGGCTTTGGTGGTAGTATGGATGTGCAGGCGCCGGAATTGGGGTCGGGGGCATGGAGGGACGAGGAGCCGCACCGTTCGGCGGAGGCGGGTACTGTCCAGGAGGTGGTGCTTGCATGTATGCTCCCGGGGCTGGGCAAAGCAGTGAGGACCTCGGAGTTACCAACAAGGCTGGTAGGAACGTACGGGGCATCTGACCCATCTGTGGCGAAGTATACATAGCTGCTGAACGGTGAACTCAGCAGAAGGACATATAACAAGTCAATCACTACTCACCGTTCGGTGGGGGCATGCTCGGGGGATAGGGCATGGGTTGCATGAACGGTCCTGGAATGTAAGCGCCGGGGGGTGGCGGGGCCATACCAGCAGGCATCATGGGCTGCAACATATCAGAACTACTTTCAAGTGAGAACAGCATGTCGACTAACCTGTCCAGGATACCCATATGGGGGATAGGCATACACGTATCCGCGAGGAATTGACTGATCTTCCTCGTACGGGGGCGGAGGAATTGGTGGCGGCCCAGGTGGGGCAACATGTTGTGATTGTTGCTGCGGAGGCGCTTGAGCTGGCGGGAACATCACCATGTAGCGCTTGCCCTGATACGGCCAAATAGCATCTAGCCAAGACAATATCTGATCACTGGAGATAGTGAGGCAAAATCGCAGTACGTACTGACGGCGCCCGCTTCCGCGACTTTATTGAATTTGAATGGATTGAAATCATCTTTGACATGAACAAGCGTCTTTTTAAGCACGACTTTGCCAAAGAAGGGGTTAGGAGTAGGCGGTGAGGTCGACGACTGCAAAATAGTTCCATAAAATCAGGCGCCTTGCACGAGCAGAAAGTAATTTCTACATACGCCTTCAGGTTTGGTTTTAGGCGAGGAGTTTGCCGACGGACCAACAACAGTGTTCGGTGAAGCCTGAAAGTGACAGTCGTCATCGTCAGCCAATGTACTAGAAAAGTAGGAACGAAAGATTACGGGGGTAAAAGCTGGGGCTTTTGGATTGGGCCTGTAAGGTGTCGCGTTGACATTTAGCTTGTTCGGGGCGCCATCTGCCTTCGCAGCGTCGGCAGCGTCGGCAGCCTTAGCAGATTGAGCACTTGCGCCCGACCCAGTGGGCTTTGTCGTGGGCTGCGCTGCAGTATTTGACGGTTGCGATGCCGACTGTGACTTCTTGCCCTTGAAGGGTGGAATGGGCGGAATGACCATGTTGATCCTGTTGCTCTTATTGGCTGTGGGTGTGGGTACCTTAGCAGCGACGACGGATGGACTGCTAACGAGCTTCGAAGAAGTAGAACTTGCGCCTGAGACATTACCAGAAGTGGACGTTATAACCCTATTCGCAGTCGCCGGGGGGGGCTGGTTAACAGCAGGTGCTACACTCAGCGCTGCAGTGGCACCAATAGCACGAGCTTGCGTAGACACAGCGTCCTTAGTCGATTTATCAATGATGGCACGTTGTTTGTCCTCGTCTTTCGCGAGAATCTTCACAAGGTCATCTGGAATGGGCTTATTCAACTAGCGGTGGACAGGTCTCAGAGGACAAAAATATAACAGAACCGGTAAATGATAGTCACCTTGAAGTTCTGGCTAAACTTGAGTAGATCAGCCATGCGCTTATCCCTCTCGCTCTTTACCAACGCCTGACGCTTTTGAGTCAATCGCTGTTTCTCGTTCGTCACGAATTCACGGAATGCAGGGAGTGCATCCGCCGGAGGCTGTTGTCATCACAGAAGCGTTCACAAATAGCAACGCCACTCTACGATTGAGAGAAATACCTTTTGGGATGCGGAAGGAGCCGGAGAGGGTGCCTTTGATGACGAGGCTGGGGTGGTCGCATCGGATTGAGGCAAGCTAGATCCATCTGGAGCATTAATGGACACCTTGGGGACATCGAGTCCCTTAGCACTATCTCCAGTAGATGACGGTGGGACGGCAACAGGCGCGGCAGCGGTAGCGGCTACACCCCCAGGTGGTGGATTCTTTCGTGCGCCCGGAGGAATGTAAGCATTCGAGCCGCGAACGACCGCGCCATACCTAAGCGTACTCAGTAAATCACTGCCAATCATAAGGTACGCTACCACGACTTACTTATCCTCCTCATTCATTCCGCTGTCCTCGACGTTGTTCATGATGCGCTCCTCCAGGACATGTGGGTTGCTCGTCGCAGCCTACAATTAGTGAGACGTACAGAAGGGTGTGGTGGGTGTCCGAACGTACCCTCATAATCTCGTTTGCCAGAGCCTGCGCTTTCTTTTCTCTCTCGGCAAAATCAGCAGCAGATCGATCCAGCTTCGTTGTGTACAGCTCCTCGTCAAACCCAGTCTTGACGCCAAACAGCTTCTCGTTAACTGTGAACTGATTCCATCCCCCATGTCCTGCAGAACCCGTGCCGAATGTGATGTCGTCAGTGTGCGGTCCATGCGTTGGACCGCCGGGTGCAGTTGCGGGTGGCGATGTATCAGCTTGCCAGGCCTGAAGTTCACGTTCACGGCGTTGAACTTTTTGACCGATGTCGGTATCCGTCTTGAATGCTACAGAATGAATGACATTGGGGGATGATAGGAGCATGAGGTTGGTAGTACATACAATCCCCGTTCGGAACCTTGGCATCCGCAGGACCGGAAGACCAAGCGTCGATATCAGTTGCAGGAAAAAGAACTGGTCCTTGAGAGGAGCACCCGGAGCAGAAAGTTCCTTAACATCACGGAGAGTAAGTCCGGAAATGTTTCTCTCTCCTGCAGTGGACGCTATGACACCCTCATAGCGTTTGGCAGTCTTGGTCGTAAGCGTGATGGTAGTGCCCTAATCAGATCAACGGAAGTGTGATGCCTATGTGGGAGTGAGCTTGATAAACAGCACGTACAGTAAGGCCAGCGAGTTGAAGCAACACCCTTTCCTTGCTATCTGCACGCGAGTTCGTATTCGGAGGGGTTGATCCTGAACTGTTGGAATTGGTGGCGACGGGCGACCAAGAGTCGATGTTCGTAGATGCGATGAAGAACTGGCTCTTGATAGGTACATTAGGGGCATTGAGCTCCTTCACGTCGCGAAGGGTAACACCAGTGGTGTCGCCCTCGTTTTCAGCAGTGGAAGCGATGATACCTTCGTAGCGTTGTTTGGTGCTCTTGGTAAGGATGGTGATGGTCGTCCCCTTTTGGGAAGTCAACATGGGCATGCGACCTTTGGATGAAAGATGATACTTACGGTGAGACCTGCAAGAGTCTGAAGAATTGCTTTGTGATCCTGGCGAGGAGTGGGTGTCGAAGGACCGAGGGGAGGGAACGAGGTCTGAGCAGTGGTGGCGGGGGTTGGACCATTGGGTAGGCGAGCATTGTTGGGACTGGGAGAGAAGGATGGAGAAGAACGAGCGCCGCCGCCCCAGGCGGCCGGGCGGCTGAATAGAACGATTAACGGGAAAAGTTGAGGAGAGGACGGAGAGAGAGCAGACTGACCGGTTAGAAGGATTATCGCCAGGAAAGCCCTTCTTGGTTGGCTTTGGCTGTCGTACTGTTGCAGCCATGTGATAGATGGACGTATACAGAAATTAGAACAAGTGAAAAGAGGAAAAAACTAAAGTGAGCGCAAAAATGCGATAGTGGTCAACGAGGAGTGGGAGGGGAGATGGTGGCGAAGGGGCTCGTATGAAGGCGTGCACAGATTTATGAAAAGAGAATAACCTGTGAAAGGTAGAGTAGAAACGAGGAGAAAGTGTCGCGGATAAGCGAGAGCGGAATTGCTCGAATCGCAAGCAAAGAAGGTGCAATGTGCAGAGGAGGCGGTGCCAAACTGCACTCTCATCTCCTCCTCTCAAAACATAGCCATGCCAGTTGGGACCCCGGTAAACGCATACACTTCTCACACTTGCTCTCTACACCTCTCCTCCCTCTATATCCTTCTCATCTATACAATTAGAACCCGCCGGTATGTAGAGTAGCATATATTGCGCTTCGTAATAAAAAGTGGCCCGTTCACTCCTGAAGAGATCAAGAGATGACCATCTTTACCCGGGGTCCCACTTCCTCCGATCCCCGATTACGTGCTGGTGCCCCCTCTCGACTTTCCTCTCCCAAATGATGCACTCTTTGCCTTCAAACTCTCAGTTGGTAAGACTTCCTGGAGGCTGTGCATATTTTCTTGACGGTGAGAACCCCTTGGCATGCCCCTTGGAGAACCCTTCGACATTGGCCCTTCGAGTTACGTTACCCTAATGATGCTCAGAATGCCGCCGCAAATAAGTTGTATGTTGAAACCGGCGATAGAAGCGCACTTCTGTCATCTGCATTCGGTATTTTTTTCGTTGATTAGCATGGTCTCAGCAGAGTGTTGCGTTGTAACTGTAACTGTAACTGCACCCAGTTACGGAATTCATAACCCGCGGCCCTTCGAAATTTGTAACCCCTCGGTCCCCGCGAAAACCACTTGATATCCCGCGCCGCCCGACGTCAAGGAAATACTCTACATATGCCCTCTGGTTTAGGCCGCAAGCCTAGGGTGCCACTAGCAAGGTTGGTCACACACCTTTTCCCCGCTTATGGTACAGCGCATGTCCTCATTCCAACTTGATTGTGTTGTGTGTAGTGCCCCCAATTTTGCTGCCAATTTTAGTCCCCGACCTTAGCACGTTAATTTAATTGGTCCATGCGTCTATCTCTATCCTCGTCTCGGTCTGGTATATCCGGTAAAGATTGGCACTACCCAGTGTTGATGACGTTGCAACCTGGATACTGCAGCGAGAGATACCGGGCTGATCGGATAGCTAGGGATGTACTTTCCGTCCCTGGTTTCTCGCTACGCCCGTAACCTGTCATGGTAATATCAGATTACCCACCTCAAGAGCTCAGCTGTGATTATTTTCCTTGGTCTATGTCCTCAAGCTCCCTCGTTGATACGCAAGCTAAGCGCCTAAATCTCTTTTGCGAGTTGCGGTCCTATTCCCGCGCGTTCACCTACGGAGCACCTGGTCACGTCACCTTCATAAGCAATGGCTTGTCAAGCGTAGTCAAGCCTCCATCCCTCCCCCTTCCCCCCTCACATCTTTCAGTGGCGGCCTAACAATCCTCGCCGTGTGAGGGCTGTGTCACTCAGAGCATTCTGAAACAATAAACTTTTGTGCTACACGGCATGTAGCGCAAAAGTTATTTCGGAATGCTCTGAGTAGGGAGATGGTTATGATGAGATCCTTTGATATATATTATCAATACAAGTATAGGGACGAAGATTCTCACATCTTCATGCCTGGATCTCATAACTATACACCGTACCTGCCTTGACGTTTGCCGTCTTCCCACATCCATCCGTCTTAAGACCAAACATGTCTGTGTGCTACACCGTTGGGTCGTGATGACGTGCATACCAATTTGATCAACCACAGATGCGAATATGATGTCAGTATCAAGTGAAAGGCGAGCTGAACCTGCCCGCGTGACGACATGATTCCTCAAATTATAATACAGTGAGTCGTTGATGCTCAACTACCCAGTACTCATCCTTGTCAAGGGGGGGGGGGGGGGGAGACCAACGCGTTTGAGGGAGCGTCCTGAATTTAACTTATTCGGACCGTGGCGGCCATTGTTACTCGGCACAGGAATCCTACTATAGTATGACCCGCTGCGTACCGTCACTTGTTCACCAAGTGAGGTTCATGGAATTCACCAGCGATCGTATGTTTTGCCAAACTTGGGTCATACAATACATTATCAGCCCTGGATTCCTAGTTCATGTTGGAAAATGGCGAATGAAGCCATCGAGGTTCCCCGTGGTCGCTTATCTTTTATCTCAGACTTACGTGGTAGTGCTGTATCAGAACCTAGCGCAGTCTGGTTTCCAGTAGTACCAAGCTGCGGTAGGTCTAGAACCCAAGGGTCGATGGGCACCGCAGCTTGGTACTACTGGAAGCCAGACCGCATCAGGAAGAAGTCTGCCTGCAATTTCTATTTTCCACGGCACTGGGCGGCAATTATCCGAGCCGGTCCGTGACTCCGTGTAAGTCGCACACGTGACAGACAGCCGTTGTAACTTACCTTACTAGTAGTACAGTACTAGCATCACTTCAACTTATTGCTTGTGTCTCTCACTTTTGCTTTATACCCCACTAAATGGACTACACTGGAATCGACTTCGAGTTCGGAACTGATAAGGATGTTGACAAATGCATCATATGTCAACATACCTATCTGTATCTTGGCTGTTGGGCTGAGCCTGCCTCCGTGAAGTCTCGAGTGGGCCTTGGGCGACAAGTTGTCGCCTATGACTGTCACGTTTATTCAGTCTGGACTGATACTGTGTGGTAATAAAGTGTATGCGTTTCCATGGAGCCCCAACACATTTTCTTGCGAGTTGTGCTGCGCACATAGTCGTCTTTCAGTTGTCTCTCCTGCATCTACACGTGCACATTGCTACCATGCCTGTTACATGCTACTACCCGATGGCTCTATCTGATGGCCTTCCAAAAATCATTCGCCGCTATCACTACCAACATGGACCACCTCCGTCAGAGCCTGTCGAATTCATGGGGGCGCTTCGCCGAGGTTTGCGTAGCGCAAACCGACCGAGCCTTTGGGGCAAGTTGAAAAGTGTTGGATGGCGTATCTTGCGTGGGTTCTATCTTTCTGCGAAAGCGACGATGAACACTAAGGGTCTTAAAGGCAAAATTGACGACTGTCTGGTCGTGTATGATGAGCCTCTTCGCCCCAACTTCCCGGTTGCGCCGCCTTCGAGTCCCAAGATTCGTTCGCGGCTACCAGACATTTATATCGTGCCGCCTCAAAGCCCGCAGTTCAAGCTTAGCCCGTTTCTGCCACAGGTGGAGGACTTCCTTACTGTTCCTTCGCGCATAGCTATCAAGGCACGACGAAGCAATCAGAAACCGCGCCCCGCCTTGCGCCCGCTTCCAATCCCACCCAGCCCTCCACCGCCGCATGCCACCCCGGCGATCTCATGTTGCTCGTGGGAAAATGGCCCCTCTCCGAAGCCGCCAAAATCGCAGCTTCAGCTGCCAGTCTCAGACTCCATCGACGATGATATTGCTGCGGCGATCCTCTATACCGGCACCATTCCCTTCCTGTTTCCGTCGGACGCCGAGAGCATCAATCATCAGGGCGCGGATGAACCACAACAACCGAACTCGTCTGACACGACCGACGATAATGGGATGCCACAGCTGGCCAGTGCGATGACACTGGGCAACACCCAGACCCAGGAGATACGTGACGTCGCTGAAGACTCAGAGTTCCTGGAGGAGCTTGGCTTGAACACGCAAACTTTCCGCGCGCTTCTTGACGGCGTGGAGATCCAATGGGGTGCAGATCACGCCGGCCAGGATTAAGCAACGGCGTAGGGGAATCTTCTGCGGGAAGAGGCGGCAGCGAAGAGAATTGCCCCTTGCACAAAGGTAAGTGAATGAGTTTATATCGCACGGTACTTTCACTAGGCACGGCATCATTCACTGGCATGACCCATGGGTCTCCATCTACGGTATCCTGGACAAGGCATGTGGACATTGGGAGCCGACGGAGATGCCTTATTTGGAACTCGACTATGCGTGGAGCCAACCAGACTGTCTCTGTGGTAGCGGGCGCTGACGGGTGAGTTGATCGCTATCCCTCGGCCGGGATTGCGGTCGTACCCTCCCCCAGCAGCCCGGAACCAAAGCCCTAGAGTTCAGGTACGATTTCCATTACACGCCAGTGCATAGGACGATCTGAAATCAACCTCATAGTTCTGGAGCTACCTGCTCTTCGGTTACTAGGCGCGACAACATGGGAGTGAGGCTTGTCTGCAGTTCCTTTCGGCCGGGAGCTGTGGGCAGCCTTTCTTCTGCGTTGTTGCGCAACATTCGGCTCATCGAGTTCTGGTGCGTCCCTCTCATCGGTGCTAGCGTGGTCGCTTACCCACCCTCGACAATAGGGCGGGCGAATCCAAATATATCGGCAAGTCTTCGTGGGACGTAGAGTGGGGTCATCTTGCAAGTTTCAGTAAGTCGTCCGCTCTATCAAGGCTTCGAAGTCTCACCAACTTTTGTTATAGCGCCGTTGCAATCGTGTCATCGAGGCGGTCTTCGGCCGGCCGCTTCGATGCCACGCTTGCTGACGGTTGTGTTGTTCGCAGCGCCCCATGGACTTGTAAGCATCGCATCACGATTCCCTCTGTTTCCCGCTCTATGATGCTCACTATTCGTGCAGCTCTTCAAGATCAAGATGCAAGCCATCATGCTCCTCTCGTCCTGCACACCGTGCCTTTTACCTTGTCTTCGGTCGTACTGTATATTCTTGTGCTGTTGTCTTGCGCCTCTGCCTGTGTTTGTACCTGTGCTATTTCTCTCCTCTTTGGCTTGTTCGTTTTGGCTACTGCTCTCCGTAATCAATTTGGTGCCTGTCCGTTTCGTCTGCCTTTCTCTACCCCATTTTCACTGGGTTTCCGCCCCGTCGGCTTCGGTAATCGCCAGATCTTGGACTGCACACCCTTGCCCTGTCTGCCCTTGTTCTCTCAGTGCAATACTGGTCAAAATACAAAGTCGAAAAGCAGACCGATAAAGGCCAGTGAAGTGGAATGTTATGGTCTGAAGGATTAACGAAGCGTGAAGCGATCCAGCGCTTCGTTAATCCTTCAGACAGTAACATTCTACTTCACTGGCCTTTTTCGGTCTGTGCACACCCGACTAGGTCAAAGGAATCTACGATCACAGGATCCATAACCGGCGGGATATTGATACAATGCTGTCCGTTTCTCGCAACGCTATATGCACGGCTTTCAACCCTTCTTCCAGATTTCCTTACCCCTAACCCACGTACTGAGCACGTTGCCACTGTGATCAAGAACAACGAGGTCTGCGTCAGCGCCAGGGCGGAGCGTGCCTTTCCGGTTCTCGATGCCGAGGCACCGCGCGGGGTTGAAGGTCGCACACTTTATCGCTTCACCCAGAGAACACCCCGTGAAGCGTGAGAAGTTGCGGATGCAGATGTCCAGAGAAACGACACTTAAGGCGTCTGACAGTCGGCACAAATCGCACAGGTAATGCGTGGGACATACCTGCCGGCGAGGGTATCGGTACCCTCAAGATACAGTTTGGTGCCTTCCTTCACAAAACGCTTGCCGTCTCGCCACTCGTGTACTCCGTCCTTGAGATGGGGATCTAGGAGTTTCATAGCTGTGGTGGCACGGTGACTGGATGAGAGATGCTGAACATGCTGGGCCAGACCTACCATCGGTGATGAGAATACACCCTTCGGGGTAGGCGTTGTATGCCAGCTACAAACCCATAATCAATCAGCCATCACACCACCATTCGAAAGAGTAGCGGATATACCCTGATGGAGTTTGGATGTGAATGGATGCCATCTACGATGAGTTCGTAAAACGGTCTGTCAAACTCCAAGTCTGCTACTTGACCCTTCTCAAGGTGCAGCCCTAGTCTTGGCACTTTGTCGGCGACGCGTGTCACAGCTAACATCGGGGTCTGCGGCGGCGTGACGTGGTCATCAAACGCCTCGCTTTGTGGTTTCGTTGTCGTTCGCAGAGACGCATGGCTCGAGGTGGTAGAATTTGAAATGGGGGACCCTGGAGATGCAGGCAAACTTGAAGTAAATGCCGTCGGTGTGGTGGTGATAGGCGAAAAAGGAGCATTGATATGCGGTGAGGTACCGAGAAGACCAATTATTGATGGGTCGCGGTGATGCAATTGAGGCATAGCGTTGAAGAGGTGAGTAATGAGACGCGCGCCACGACGCACGGCTTCCGTCGCAACGTCTGTTGTGGCAATACTAGACATTGACTCTCAGGAAGTGAACAGCCCTCGGACGAAAGGTGGCTTGACATACGTATGACCAACCGAGAACACAATTCCACGCTGATCGAGATCGTGGACTGCGTCCAGCACGCCATTAATTTCCGGGGCAGCAGTTACGATGCGCACGCCGGCCGGTGCGTCTTCACCCATGAGCCAGTCCTCCTTGATAGCAACGTTTTGTGCTCCATACACGTCCTCAAATGAAGCAAAACCATTCGGAGCAGACCGAATATGGAGAGGGGCATGCGCTCCCCGTTTGACTACTTGTATGAAAGGGCCCTCTGCATGCCATCCCAACAAAGTTGCACCCCTTGGGTGAGTATAGGGATGAAGGAGCGAAAGCAAAGTTGGGTAAAGTGATTTTTCCAGGGTCTACGCCGAAGAGGATCGTCAACACAGTCGTGGTGACATCTAGGGAATAGGACGTACGATGACAGTAGGAACAAACCTGGGTTATTAGCGTGAATTGTAATTCATGATCAGCGGTGTTCGTCGAACGAAGGTCACCAACACGTACGATGTCACTCCTGTTTCCACGATTTTCTCCGCAATAGTAGCCAAGCCACGCCGGTAAGCGTCTCGATCGCCTTCATAGACGGAAAAGTCAAAGCCATAAGCACCGTTGATCTGGGTGTCTATGAACCCCGGGCTAACAATGTTTCCTTCCATGTCGATCACCCTACTAGGCCGTTGCTTCCTTGAGTAGAATGTTTTCTACACCAATTGCAGTGTCATTCGCTGGGATAAAATACACATGGATCATTCATCACATACTTGGGAGTCGAGCACGACCCCTCTCCACTCGTCGATCCACAAGTCCCGCTCAACAAGACTCCCATCCTCTGATGCGAGCAAGCAGTTGGTAAAGCATGTGAGCCCATTTGACGCGGTCATCCAGGAGGACAAGCTGGCGATGGAAAAACCCTTGGGTTTCGCGCTGGCGGATAGGTGTGGAGCAACGTCGTAATTACATACCCAATAGGAGTAAGGTTAAGCGTGATCTTCCGAGGCGATCAACGTGGCCCCTACTGGCTCATGACAGTTAAATTTCCGTTCTGACCATACGGGGTTGCTGATTTGATGTACAAAGAATTCGGAAAGCGAAGTTCAAGTGACTAGACCTTACCAGGCCTACTTAATCAAGTTTTCAAGTTGTTGCCGTGACAATACAGTATTCGCCCGTGCACAGAGGCACGCAGGTGCGTTCGTGTCAGGCGTGTCAAGCTTGTAGTGGGAAACAGACAGCCAGTAGTAAGTCCGAGGCATTGTCACGGACACTTCGAAACGCAGAGAAATGAGAAACTCATGGTGGCGCATGGCAGTCCAGAGTGACGAAGATAGCGAACCGAGGACAGAGGAGGAAGGTGGAAGTGACTTCACTTAATCGCGGCAGCAAAGAGATATCAAGGGATGAACCAGTCGATGGCAATACATTGGGTGCATGCGAGCAAAGGACACATAGGAGTAGCAATGAGCATGAGGCAGGCATAGGAAATAGCATGATGGAGTGAAAACGGGCTAACTGCAGTTGCTAAGGATTAGCAAGGCACGAATCAGCAAACTAACCGCATTCTCACAGATTCTCGAAAGGCTGCGCGAGGCGCGAACCCTTGTAGAGGCATCACCGGAGTGACTGGCCGAAAGCCACCCCAATGACACACCCACATGAGCGCTGAGATACAAGGACTTCAGTTTCCAGGAACTCCGAGCCGGGCGCAACGACGTACCGATACTTGCAGACCAGACAAGTTGGCACTCCCGGACACCATCGCAACAAGACAACCAGCTGCGCATCCGGCCGAGGATGGCAGATAATCACTGGTTACTTAAAGTACCACGCGTCAGTCCTGATCAAAGATGGGGAACCCAAAGGGCGTACCGATGCTGAACATGCTAGTTTCTGGCCGGTCCACCCCAGATGAAGGCCTGCCCGCGTTCCCGGCCGAAAGGAACACAAGCAGGGTCCGCATCCGAGAGGCCACGCCTGCTATGCCATTAGCACATTTCAACCAAGTCGTGCGAGATCATGATGGTCTCGTACCAGTATCATACTCAAAGCCATGTATCACCCAACCAGAAAGAACCAGAACCTATAACTGAAAGAAAAAAAAAGACAGTGATGCGGCATCCAATGCCAGAAGGCAAGAAAGAGTCCATGAGCTCAACTGTAACCCATAAGAAGGGTCTTTGAAACGAGAGAACGACTCGGAGAAACTGGTTTGGGCTGTGGCTCGCGGTCTAAACACAGATGTTCGAACAGGACTAGAATGACATCCTATGGTCAGTTCGAAAGCACAGACTAGACTCGCATGGGGGGGCCCAGCACTCGACGCCGGACGTCCAGTCAATTTCTGTATCCACTCGAGGGAGAGCAGAGATGATGCTTGAGGGGCGAATAGTTTCGGTGTCACTCGTATCATCGACAGCTGTCTCGAGGTCGGAATCGTCTTCCTCATCCTCCTCGAGGATTGGGGAGAGAAGGTGAGGATGTGGAAACGTGGGTATGGGAATATTGATCGTCTCGTCGTCGTCGTCTTCTTCCGGGGGTGAGTCGGGGTAGGTGCTCCTGAAAGTTACTTCGACCACAGATGGTGACTCCGAGTCGGAGATGAGCCGAATAGCCTTGTTGATATGCAATACGGAGGGAAAAGATGCTGGCTCCAGAGCTCCATACCGCTTGGCTGGGCTAGAAGGCGTAGGGATAGGCAGAAAAGACGGATTGGTTGGATCTTTGGTAAACTCGTGGTCGGACTCCTGGATATGCCCTTTCACGGGTTCCGAATCCAAGTCTGTATTGTCGTCACGCGCAGAAAGATTGACGTAACCGAACACAGCCCACGGGCTCACAGAAGAAGAGCTCGATGGATGACAGGACAGGTTGTACGCCGAGCGGACATCCGGGGCCGTGAATAAGTCTTGAACGGCGACAGTGGTCAGAACCTCAGATGCAGAGGCAGTTGACTGGACAAAATAAGGTTGCGCGTTGACTGCAGCTCGCTCCGCACAATTGAGTGGTGGGATAGCCAGGTGGGTGATGGTAAATTGTCCATGGTCCATGGAGCATGCCGTTGACTCAGACTGCCGCAATACTCGACCTGTGATAAAACGAGTTGTAGTGCCTATGTTGTGCCATATCAGTGCTGCTCTGACTCAGACATATACAGGATTAACTGACAGGCGGCGCGCACGCAGAAACGTTTGAAGCGCAAGAACCTTTTGCCACCCAGATCCCTCGAATGGCGAATGGAATCCGCGGCCTCCCGAATTCCGATCGCTGTCGATGATCTCTTGAGACGGAGCGGTGTGGCCAGCACAGGGAAAGAAGGGAACATTGTGAAGGAGCAAGATCTGAAGGAGATGAAGGATGGGCAGCTTTTAAAAACGGAGACAGAAGGAGATGCAGAAGCTATTAGCGACTTTATAACAGCCTGAAAGGACGTGGTTGATGTACTCAGACTGGACGCTATCCTTGTCATAGGCCGTCTGGTCCTATAACAAACTAGACTGAGGGGTTGTGATCAATAAGGAGCTGGCCTTTCACGGCCCTTGTGTGTTTGTTCAGAATGTGCAAGCAATTTGCCAGTGCCCGAGCGGTTATGTGGTTCTGTGAGCATTTGGCAGTACAGTACCTTATCGTTGTTGCAACCCATGGCAAACCTCATTCAGCCCGGTAGCGATTGGACGCAATGCGATCTCGATACATACAACGTTCATGTGATAGTGCAGGACGCAGGAGCTTTCTTTGGAATACCGTTTCGTCCCGAGCCACAAGTTCCAGCTCACTTTTAATATTTTGAAGGCACATCTCACGTGCTGGCACTACACGAGATGGAATTTGCAAAAAGGGCATGATTCCTTGGACTGTATGCGTGTTGTCACCAACTTGGTTCTGATTACGTGGTACTGTATCCACGCAACTTCCATTTGGGCGCATGACGTCCCACAGCTAGCTCGCGCTCGAATTGACAGCCTGAGGTAAGGGATTCCATCTCCGTCGCCGGTTCTGTAACTATCACCTAAAACTAATCTCAGATACCTATCTTTACGCCTCGGGCTCGGTGTAGAGTCACCCTCCGAGTTGTACCAAAACGCCCATACTATAGTACACTCAACCACCCGTGCGCTTTCGGGCGTAGTTAAACACCTACTTGCAAATACAGTAGTAACAGGATATGAAAATACCCGCCGGAAGAAGACGGACCGCCATTAATAGAGTTCAAGGGGTAAGCTGAAACCCCAGACATGGGAAGTCTGGGCTTGGGTTCGGACGCTATCGTACCTGGTACCTGTTCGATCGGATTGGACTTGCGTTCGCTTCGGAATCCTTCAGATTTTATCGGATCATGGCCGCCAATATCTATAAAACCCACTGACTCCCAAGTGCCCAATTCTCTGTCCCATTGCCATCCAAGGGCTTTCTTCTGTGTACTTCCACCAAAGAGGTTGTACGAGTGACCTTGACCGCAGACGATATATCAGCGTCGCAATGACTGGAACCCAGCACCTCAGTTTGCTCTCCATCAGAATGTGCACCTTGTAGACTTCGAGCGGCGTCCTGCAATCTTTCGCTCATGGGAGAGGATGCGATACCGACGTGCTCGTTGGTTCATCGAATGTCTGGCAGAAATGGTAAGTGGACCCTACGCCCACTATTACTAGTACAGTTTTGACCATCCACAGTTCGGCGTTTTCTTCTACTGCTATGCAGGTCCGCCCCTTGTCATAAACTCCCTGTTACGTTACATTATTGACAACTTATCAGGACTAGGCGCTACAGCTACATTCATCGTTAGTAACATCCTGAAAGCCAACGGGTTTGGGTGTATGTCGAATAATGAGCCCTAAAACGGGTGGTTACGTTACTGAACGCCACACTACGAACAGCCCTTTTTAATATTGGTTTTGCTTACGGCGTAGGAATCGTCGTTGCGATCATAGTGTGCGCGGCAACATCTGGTGGCCACTTCAGCCCTGCGGTGACTCTGGTTCACGTACTGTTCAATGGCTTTCCTCCAGTCAAGGCAGTACGGTCAGTGACAAGTTGATTGGAGAGCGTCGCCTGCTTATATTGTACGTCATTGTGAAGATATATTATTGCACAAATTCTTGGCAGCTTCCTTGCCAGCATGTCTGTGTACTGGCAATGGAACGTACTCATCAAGGTCAGCATATATGCCGTCAGGTCAAGGAAAGTTTCGATAAGTTTATTCACGTATTTTTCAGGAGGCAGAAGCAGCGCTTCGAGCTGGTGGTCTATATGATGCCCAGAATTTTACAAGCCTTGGACCTGCTGGTATCTTCGCTTTTTATGCCAACCCGCAATCCCTCTTGGTCAGGTCTTCCTGAACGAACTTGTATCGGTAGGCGGTCGTACCCCACATGGCAATCTTTGTTGAAATATAACCCGTGAGAATAGGACTTCTTTATTGGCGTAGCTATCTCTGCATGCCTTGATCCAACGAACTTTTTTACGCCTCCTGCTGCAGCGCCATGGGTCATTGGCCTGACATAGTGTGTGGCGTTTTTGTCGACTAGAAATGCCAAATCGCTGAATTCTTACTTTCCCAGTGGGACCGCGATATGGGGATTCGCAAGTAATGGCTGTATGTGGGCAGTTCTTTTGCTTGGTTGCGTAGAGTATCAATTTCTAGGAATACAGTGGCAGCAAACACTGCTCGTGATGTGGGTGGACGCCTGGCCGCAATGGCGATCTGGGGGACAAAGGCCAATGGTGGGAGATACGCCGCAATCGCAGCGCTGACCAACATCCTTGCGACTGTTTTGGCGTACGCCTTCTACGAGTTCGTTTTGAAGGACTCGAGCCGACGTACGTTGCACATGATCGTTATTTTCGCTCTTCTTGTCTTCTTTCTCAGCATTCCTTTCATAGTTCTCACTGCTGCGGAGAAGGAGTTTTACCATGGCCGTGCTGCTGGATTGGAACACCGGGAGCGATACTCGGATCCGGTTCCGGTTTTGATTCCGAGAAGAGTGGTGTAGGTGTGGAGCATCCTGCAAGTAAAATGTAACGTAGTACAATTAGTCCATTTCCGGCGTACTGAATCGAATCGCTGAACGACGTGTGATTTCAGGGGACCACGTGGTTCCGCGTTATCATTCACTTTAGCTACATTTATTTAAACGACCTGAGAGTTTTGCTCGCCCGCGTAATTATAAGCTTCTCACGCCTGTTGTCTCCAAACAGTCAGGTCTACGACAACATAACTCGGCATCCGTGTCTTTAGCTGGTCAGAGTTGTGCATACTGTCCAGAAACACGAACAACTCTAGAAATCTGGGAGTTAGGGCCGCGAAGTTGGCGCTACAGGAAAAGTAAGGACAAACAGTTTCCCTGTATTGCCTCCAGTGAAGAGCATGTTAAATGCCTCAGGTGCCTTTTCTAGTCCCTCGACGATGTGGAAGTTGCGGATAATACGACCCTCAGAAATCCATTTGCTAAGGTCTCTCAACGCGTCAGGAAATCGCTCAGTATAGTGCCTCCTAAGAGAGATTATGTACCCCATCAACGTGTGAGTCACTCCACACTCACACAGTAAATCCTTCGATCTTTGCTCCTTGCACTACGAGGTTAAAGTATGACGATATTCCCCTTGGCTCGGGGGTATCTGTAGTTCATCTTATCAGACGCAAAGTTTACCTGCAGCCGAGCAGGCTCACTGTAAGTGGAAATGGCTCCTGACCAGCATAATCAGCAACCTCGATCATGATGTCGACTCACACGAACTCTTTGACTCACCGCATAATACAATGCGCGCCTTCGGCTTGAGTCTAGTCAATGCAAAGTCCAGTATCTCACCGCCGACGTTGTCGAAGAAGACATCGAAGCACCCAACAGTGTCGATGAACTCGTCGCGGAATGTGGGACTTTTGTAGTTGATTGCCGCGTCAATCTTGAGCTCCTCTCGGAGCCACCGGCACTTCTCGTCTGTACCAGCAATTCCGATGACTTTGGCGCCATGTATCTTACCAATCTGGCACGCGAGCGCGCCAACAGAACCTGCGGCAGCCGAGACCACGAGGGTCTCACCAGACTTAATCTTTCCGACATCTAGCATACCCTGTCCCGCAAAGTATCAACGGCCACGTGTATCGCCAATGTTGGACACATACAAAGTATGCCGTCACGCCGCCTGAAGAGTGGCTCGGTCAGACGACGCCTCAGGGAAACCGTGGGATGAGGTACTCACCAGCTTTTCCCAAAGGCCCCAGGAAATCGAGCAGTTGGGTGCCTGGAAGGACACTGGCCCAACCTTTTCAAACCATGATCTGGCGGAGCATTCGCATAGAGTCACTCACTGAATTACTTGAACGTCTTCCTCTTTCACAACACCGTACTCCGTCCAGCCTGTTCGTAAAGATAACGATGGGAAGGACGCTAGTATCGAGTAAAACTTACCAAGGCCACGGTGGCTGCTCACGACGTCACCTGGTCGTAGCCGGGAGCCCTCGCCTATTTCGACTATGGTACCTAGTAGCCCGATTGACCGCATAACCTCGCCAATTTGTACAGTACCCCCGTAGCTCCCCGCATCGGTCAACCAGGTCCTCATAACTGGATCGAGGGAAATCCAGTCTACTCGAACGAGCACCTCACTTGGACCAGGCTTTAGGTCCCAAGCTATCGTCTCTTTGCGAAACGTAGTGGACGTGATATGAGTCACGGGACGCTGAGCGAATACGACTCTCGTGTAGTCCTTTGGTAACATGGCTCGAGCGAGGTGAGGGCGAGGGCGGAGAGTCAGTGCGGGCGCAAGGCGTCCCATCTGCCGATCCCAGTAGTTATTTATGTCGATCTCATACGCGGCTGAGCGAGTTATTCTCTGGCCATTGGCAACCTCCGGTGCCAGATGTATGATAACCATTGGGTCGGGTCTCGTTGGTGCTCACTTGCTCGGGAGAAGTTGCGAGAACCAAGTAAGGCAAACATCCATTCATGTGTTTTCCCGACAATCAAGGCGACAACTGATATCCAACTGAAAATATCCAATTGCTGGTGTACTAACTTTCGCTTCTCTGCCTTGGAAACATTCTTCTTTATTTGCAATCCAACTTCACTGACCTCTCGAACGCCCGTCGCTTGGCTTCGTCATAGCTCAAACTCCCCTCTCATCTCAGAGTTTGGCATCAGGGCCCGAAACATGGACGACTCTGATAGTTTCCAACAAGTTAGTGGACAGCCAAGTCAGGACGAGATGATGTGGTGACGAACAACTTTCCCGTATTCCCCCCGTAAAGAGCAGAGGGAGCGCCTCAGGTGCCTTCTCCAACCCCCGGACAACGTGGAATTTCCGAACTATGCGACCCTCAGAAATCCATTTACTGAGATCTGTCACAGCTTCTGGAAAACGATCCGCGTAGTCAAATCTATAGAACATCATACCCTCGGTTAGCACTCAGGTAGGGTAAACTGTTCCTCTCTCCCAAGCACGCTTACATGTAGAAGCCTTCTATTTTTGCTCGTTGACTTATCAGGTTCATGTAGGAAGAGAGGCCCTTCGGCTTTGGAGCGTCTATAATGTAGGTCTGTCAAAATCAGATCCTACCCGGACTGTGGTCAGCGTACTGTAATCGGAGATAGCGCCTATGAGAAAATCCACCGCGATGTAAGCGTGACAGCAACATTAGTCGTGTCTCGACTCACCACAGAAGGCAATGCGGGCTCCCTTCTTGAGTCTAGTCATGGCAAAATCCAATATTTCGCCTCCAACGTTATCGAAGAAGACATCAAGGTATCCAACCGCATTCTTAAAGTCGTCACGGAAAGCGGGGCTCTTGTAGTTTAGAGCTGCATCGATCTTGAGTTCCTCTTTGAGCCATTGGCACTTCGCATCCGTTCCAGCAATTCCGATGACTTTCGCGCCATATATCTTTCCAATCTGGCAGACCAACGAGCCGACGGAGCCGGCGGCCCCAGAAACGACAAGGGTCTCGCCGGCCTTGATCTTTCCAACGTCCAACAAGCCCTACCTCCTCGAGTTAGTGGCACGCAGCTGCATCGTCAAGTTGAACAGCATACAAAGTATGCAGTTAGACCGCCTAGAATGATTGAATTAGACAAGCATTTCAGAGTAAACTATATGAAGTACACACCACTAGCACCCAGAGGTCCCAGAAAGTCGAGAAGTTGTGTGCCTGGAGGCACACTTTTACACTTGCTCAGTCTGCAGCTCAACAACGGAAATGTGTCGCCGGACAGTACTCACTGCACTTTTGGGCGCTTACCTCCTTCAAAATAGCGTATTCACACCAACCTGCTCATAAGCATATACACTACAGGACACTGGTACCAAGCGAACTCACCAGGCATGCAGCTCACAACGTCACCAGGTTGTAGCTTACAACCTTCACCCGCTTTCACGACGGTGGCTAACCCGACGGCCCGCATGACTTCACCGATTCGAACGGGAGGGACGTAACTCCTGGCATCCCTCAACCAACCCCGCATAGCAGGGTCAAGCGAAAGCCAGTTGACTTGGACAAGGACCTCACCTGTCTCAGGCTTTAGATCAAAAGGTACCCTCTCTGTGCGGAAGGTGTTAGGCGTGATATCAGCAATGGGACGCTCATGGAGCACAATCCGGGTGTATTTTTCTGGAGACATTCGTGAGGATGGTGGATGGTCAAACGATCTCAGTTTCAGAGAGACCTTACTACAAAACCGGTAAGTGATTGTTTACCGGGGCCGGTAGAGTTGCGTTGAACGCTGACAAATAGCATCATCACTCTGCCAGTGCTGACTTCATTTTTCGGAGGCAAGTAGTAAGGGAAGCAGATATCATGGGTGTGACAAAAATTACGTGGGCCTGTAGGGTCGTTCAAAGGTCGTGATGGTGACACTCTCAATTCACGGTTGAGATAGCTTGAATGTACAAGCTAATCACATCACATCCCTAATGTAACTTACGCAACTGGGATCAGCATGCTAGTGTTGTTAGGACTGGGGTTATTCCTTCTGCCAGGTAACTTGACATTAGGTGTCGCTCGTAGCAATATATCTCGGCTGACAGAATCGTACTAGCCTGTCCTCTAGTCATCACCCCGGGACTTTGCGCACCATACTGTACAAGAGTCCTTGCTTCAGTCAGTTTCTTTATTGATATAATAGGAGTATCATCGAAATGAGTAAAGTCACGATATACACAGCCGACCCTCTGGCCACACGGGTCTACGTGGACCTCAACGACTCTTGTTGTATTGTCTGCATAAAGGCCTGTAACGCGACAATCGGCTGGTATGAAGGTATCATGTGGCCCGCTTCATACACTTCCAAGTATGACAGTTTGCCGGCGGTCTTGAACTTGCCATACTCCACGCCACCGACAGTGTACGGTTCCAACGGCCGTGAGTTGAAAAGGCCCGAGTCTGAGAATTCCAGCTTGGACGCGCACTCCCCCACGCCTACGGGGTTACAAAGCCAGTCTACAGAGACAAAAGAAGAGTAGACGAGAGCTGCATTAAGCGGCCGAGAAGCTAGAGTCGGAACGACGGAGGGAACGTACCGGCGTCACCTACCCAGAAGAGCACTTGAATGGTACCCCAGTCTAGGACCTCACTAAGGGTAGACAAGAAAGACCGCGCGACTAGCGGATGGTGATGAGTTGTCAACCATCGACTTAATTATGGAGTGGACATACAGTCGCCGGTCTTGTTAAACCTTTGAAACACTGTCTCAGAAAAGTTTCGGTATGGTACCCGAGCACCAATAGCATTTATGACGTCGTTGGACTGGAGGTATGTGAAGAATGCTGACGGGGCCCGGGGGAACGGACCCGGATTCGGCTGGCGCATATCGTAGGGGTCGAAGGATACTGGGGATTCCACCTCGATCGCGATTTTAATATCGGTGAAGCAGACGTTATGGGCATGGGAGCAATCTCTATCAGAATGGGATCTGCTACAAGTGTTCAGGGCAGGCAGACATTTTTTATTGTACACATCCAGGAGTGACGCGGCTTGTGAGCTGCTAATGAGGGGACCGTAGGGATTATTGAGCGAATAGTCGATGTACGACTCATACTGGATCTTCGGATCGATCTATACAGCACAGAGCCACCTAAACATTCGGAGAGCTAGAATTGAGAGTGAACTCACCCAAGCGCTGTTGATTCCCAATGCAACGAGAGGAATTATTATCCCTTCTTCCTTATTTTTCCTAATGGCATCGTTCTTGTACTCACTAAAACACGGTCAACGGTCAAGTCACTTGAAGACTAATGACAACTTAAAACTCACAAGTACTTTGCAAACTCAGGCCCATAGTGTCCACCATAGGACTCAGTAAACAAGCCAAAATCGTGATTCTTGTATTTGGGGAAGCGACTGTAAAAGGCCTGTAGGAGTTTCCACACAAACGGTGCCGCAGTGATCGTCGAAGTTACGTCGTCCGAGTCCGAACCGTAGCTGAAGCCCGTGCCAATGGGCTGGTCTATGTAAAGCATGTTGGCGACGTTGTTCCAGCTGTATGGGTTTAACACAGGGATTGAGCCGGAAACATTGTTGAATGTACAAGGGCCGTTCTCCGTGAAGAGACCAACCATGCTACTGGAACCTGGACCGCCGTTGAACCAAAGGGCGAGAGGTGCAGTTGAAGGATTATCGCGGGCCTCGAAAACCAGAACCACATGTGCTGAGAGTGCCTCAGATGGCGTAGGTAATACGAAACGAAGGGGATAGTTCCTCACCATATCCCTGCCGACGGGCAAATAGCCAGAGACCTGGTTAACTCCAGGCGTGGTTTCACAGATACCGCTGTTGGTGACAATAGACATCGTTGTTTCAGTGGGCTCGTGGTCGAAAATGCTGAAGTGCACATGGTCTCTGTCGACGAGCGACGGGGATGCAATAGCAAGGGAGGCCGAAGAGAGTGCCAAGAGAGCAGGGATCCGGACCATGGGGAGGTTTGTTGGCGATCATTCACGGAACACCTGGACTCCTGGAGGTATTAAGTATCTGGCTGGTCGGCGACCACGTTCCGTTGAAACGAATATTGAAAAATTCAGTGGCGTAATCAGAAATTGGCCATGGCCAAGAATCCATACGCACAGTAGAGCCCGCGGATATCTGATCTTACAACAACAGATTTGGATCACGAGATGGATTATTCCAGCCGATATTACTATCATTCACTCCTCATCATAGCGTACTAACGCTAATGATGTAGAGGTCCTTTGTGGCTTCACACCAGTCTTTGTCATGACCGACCCCATTTTCAAATGCTTTCAAGAGCGATGATTGTCCATCGTCAATCCTTTGGAAGCTTCAAGCTTCAGCTTGCAGATGCGTGAGCGAACACAGGATATCCAAACGTTGTTTCAAGGGAGTCATTGACCCACGTCTTTGTATTGGGATCTAAGGAAGCACCTGGTTAATTTCGCTTGCAGACGAGAGGATAACCGATATAACTACCAGATGGATAACCACTGCCGAGTCCAGAAGACCAAGACCTCTTCACGCACAGTGCTTCGGCCCCTTTGCACATGTCCGAGTCATCATGGGGATCTTCCTCAAACACCCAGCCCTCGATCCAAGCGTCACGCGTTACCTTTGCTGCGACACTCACTGCACCAACGATCTTGTACTTGGAATCAGCCTTGGTCGTCACTGTGAAGTCGACGCCCAGAAAATGCGATGACAAGAGCTGCTCGTATGGTTTGGTAGCACCAAGAGCGTCGACATACACCTAATGAAACAGGAAGACAATAATCGTATGCTCCCGACCTCAGTTAATTTGATACCCTGCTGTAGTACTCCGCGAATAAGCGACATGGTGGCTTCTTGAAATTGTTTGTTCAAATTAATCAGAGGTCGGCGAAGCATGCTGCTCGAGATATCTCGGAGACTGTGGTTGTTACAAACTGTGCCAGATGAGAATGGAAGCATGGCTGACCTTAGGACCCTCACAGACCACCCCAGATTTTCGACATTGTCACACAAGTGTCTAATAGCGAGGCACGAGTGTCGGAAGAGAGCGTCTTGGAAGTCTATCACGTCACATGAAGATGAGGGTCACGGCGCGTCATGCAGCCTAAGGAATCGGCGCGCACCCGCAAACCCGAGATCGTTAAGCTGTTCCTCGTAAGAGGCTGGACAATAGGTGACGCCCTAGACCAAAGGACCCAAGACTGGACCACGTCCAGCTTCGTCAACACCGAGGATGTAAGGACCAGGTGCTGTTGGGGCCGGAGAGTGATAAGTGTAGGAAGAAAGGAGAGGACCTGCGTTGTGAATTATTGAAGGGATATCGCGCGCCTTTGCATTGGAATGGTCCGCGCATCCGCCGAGGAAAGATGACGGAGACATGCGAGTGAGTGACCAAGGTGACGCGAATGCATCGCGTCATTTCGGCCTGTTTGTACGAAATGGGCGTATACAAACTATACACATCGTACAGTATCGGTCTCTACACCCTCCTCGACAAACTCCTCACATCCGGCGTGATACCCATCCCATCCATGCCCATGCCTATAGCCCGTGTCACCATCGGAGAGCCACGCTCTGCACCCCCATAGGTGGAATTGCGTTGAACTGTGCTAGTGGGCCATCAGGATACCCGCTTGCAAAAAGACATACTGTTGTGTGTGCCATACAGTTCAAGTTGTTTTATCTCCTTGGAGAAGACACAGTCAAAATTTGAATGCGAGCGACACATTGTCAGGATCACAAAACTAGAACAGAAATGTGCACCACTGCGCTATGGTAGGAATCCTTAGTGTTCGCCGTAGGACAAGCCTTTCCATGGTTTGCCTTGCTCGTCAATAGGAGAATCTATCAGGTCCACCGATTACCCTCGTTATCATGATACCTGTAAGTTGTCCCCTGACGCAATTATATACATTCATAGCCAGACCACAACCAGTCATTGTGGATTCTCCACCGTCGACCGCCGCGGGCGTCGCGGAGGCTTTGCCTTCTTGCACAGGATGTTGCAGTGTCTCACAATGGCACGCCCAGCTCTTTCAAAGTTCCTCATCACTGAACTGTTCGTATTTCAGATTGGGAAGAGCGAAGAGCCACATAATATTCTGCGATTCGACCTCAACATGCTCCACGTAGTGTATCTCAACGCCTACCAAAACTTGTTGGTTGTCGCTATGCGGATGCATCATTACTTGGTAGATGATTGGAAACCGAATGGGTGAGAAACCAATGCATCAATGATGATGCGATGACGACCACGCAATATGAGAGCATTGAATGATACTTTTGTGGATTTAATTCGACTGACAACCGGCCGATATCACAACTAATCTAACGAACCGGCAGAAACTATTCCACTTTACGGAGGACTATCATGACGATCCTTCATCAGATGGCTCAACACACCCTGTTCAATGGTCGCTTCCCAAAGTTCCACTTTCGCCTTTTCAAGCTCTGCTAGGAGCTGCTGTCGTCGCTCCTTCGCGCGTCGGATTAACTCTTGCTTATTCAGTGCTTTCTTTATGGGAGGGACCTGATTGAGGCGCCGTTGATCCAGAAGGGAAAGTTTCTGTGTAGTCGGAGCACTGACAGATGCAGGAAGCCCTGGTCTCGGTGCTGCTGATGATGCCCGAGATGACGTAGGCGTCGTTGTAGGCGTCGAAATTGTCAACAGTTGAAAAGATGAGACAGGCATCGAGGATTGTGGCTCTACGCTCACATATCGCGAGGCGGGTGATGGCAGTGATCGTGCCTTTGCTTGAGAGGCTTGTGATGATGCAGCGATTGCCATCTGCAGCAATAAGCTCGCCGCGCTGATAGGATCTTCTGTAATGGCATTGACCAATCCTTGAGGGATGTGGACGCGACGAGAGGACGTTCGAGACGTACCTTGCTCCGGTCGGTAGACATCAGGCTCTGAACACAAGTCCTCCCTAGGTGTCAGAGGATCAAATACGGAACTGGCCGAAGCAATAGGAGATTGTAAGAGCGTTGGAGTCGATGGGACCTGGCCAGCTGCGTCCGAAATGTGATTGGGCGATTCCCCTAAAAGTGTTGGGTCGATCACGGAATCAGTGATAGCATTAGTTACGGCAGGGATTTCATGCGGTGGGACTTGATCCGCGATTTTGGATAAGGGTTCAGGTGGTACTGATACTTCTGGTGAGTCGATGCTTGACGTCATGCATTGCGAAGATGTATGGTGAAGCATAGCCAAGAACTGATCGAGGTCCTGTGGGAGAGCATCTGAGGAGGGGTTGTATGAACTAGAGGGAGAGGGATGATGCGGGTTGAACTCAGAAACCGGCGAAGATGAGGTGAAGTCAAATGGTGACGATACAGGAGGTATAGAATTATTATAGAGAGAGGCTATAAGATCGTCTAGCGACGCGATCTGTGGAATAGTAGCGGGAACTTGTGGCGCTGGATGCGGTGTATTTTCAGATATCGATGCAGCGGGGATAACATCCCTGATCTCGGGATGGCAAGTTGGCGTGTCATGAAGTGACGCACGGGGTTCGGGGTGCTGCTGATAGGATGGTGGCTGGGGGAGACTGGGGGTGGCAGACCGTGAACCCGCATGTTGCTGGAGGTATGTCCGGGCAGCGGCAGACCGCTTGGCGCCTTTGATCAGCACTGCAAGTTGTGAGAGAAGTTGTTTGAGGCGCTCCTTTTCCCAGTGAAGACGATATTGGTTTGGTCCTTCCCCTTGTTGGAAAGGGTACGGTACATCCCAATCTGCAGCTCCTGCTGGAACTGAGTTGAGTCTCCGACGCTTCGGTGGTGGGCCCCGCTCCTGACTCGATTCAGAGCTTGAGGGGCCGGAATGACCAGGACCAGAGGGTGTCGGACCGAGGGCAGCGCTGGGGACACTGGTACCTGAAAATAATCCCAGCAGAGATTCTAACACAGGAAATATATTTCGCTGCTTTACGAGGGACGAAATGACTTCATCATTCGATGGGGAGGGAAGTGAAGATGGATTGAACGAGGTGCTCTTCTTCCCCAATAATGGAGGATCAAGCTCGTCCTCAACGATGATCGCGTTCTGTGATGTCTCCCTTTTATGATACCTTCTGGAAAGAGCAGATGGATCCAATCCGCCTATCAGGCCTGCGTGTCCCAGCAAGCCTGCTGACTGCGGAGAAAATTGGGAGGCAATGGTTCATCAGAATCAGGGAAATGGATTATTGGGGGAGGAGGACGGGGAGTAGGCAACCGCGCCTTGCCATTCTGTGAGCTCTTGGAAGGCCTCGATGACTCACAAGACGACAAGGGCTTGTGGGAAGAGCGATTCAAGGCAGATGGAGGGGTAAGCCGAGGGGTCGTGGAAGGTGAGTCCGAATTTCTGGAAGGCGGTGGGCTGTTCAAAACTAAAACTGCCGGATCGATGGCAAGTTCAGAACAGTAATGGGAACCAGGAAGTGCAATGGTCCCCACGTTTTCTGCAGACCCTGGGCCTGTGGGTAGCGCTAGTTTCGGTGACCTACCTCTGGTCGGGGAGGATGGTGGAGAACCACCAAATAACGAATCGTCGTCATCTCCGGCGGGTAGAGGGAGCTCGCCGTCGACTTGCATGCACTAATAAAAGAAAAGAAGATCTTTTAGAGGAAAAATATGAGAGACGAGTAATGAGAGGCACCTTTTATTAATAAATGGCTGCGCCAGTTTGAAGATGAGAGTAATAAAATGAGTTATTATTAGTCACTTTCTCTTTTTGACTCATGCTCGCGCCGCCTGCAGACAACGATGCACTCGCATAACCGACAGCAGCCTAACCGTATCTCACCACAACCAGAACCACACTCCACTACTTATCCCTATGTTCAAAGCCCTTCGAGCCCCCACGACCAGTTCTTCCAGCTCCTTTCCATCCACATCAACCGATCTCTTCCCCATACTCACTCGACCCCTCGGCTCCAGCTTGGCAACGCCCGAGAGCCAGTAGTTCGTACGCGTTAGACACGCCATCTTGGCTTTTCCCGAACCTCAGCTTCACCGCGCGATATCGACTAAGGCTGTCCCTCGTCCGCGCTCGCCTCCGTCTAATTACTCTAGAAATGAGCTAGGACCATCTCTGCATGGAACTCCTGCTCCTTCGCGTCCTACATCTGCCCCTCACTTCAAAACCCACAGTACAGAGGTAGCATTTTTTCTATCCCAAGAAGCACCACTCATGTGACTTCTCATATAGCGCGTCGGTGGCATGAGCCAGCCCGATTTCAGCATGCTTAGGTATTGAGTTCCGTTCTGGTATCGAGCCGTACGTGGTGCTAACGTGAGGGGTGTTTAGTCTCGACCCGGAAGCCAGGCTAGCATTGTTTCAGGCTGGCAAGATCCCTGAATCTGAACAAGAATGGGATCGATTCGTTCCTTCCCAGGCACTCCAAGCTCTTGAGAAGCATGAGATCGAGAGGCAGTCCGTTTTGTTTGAGATATTCAAGTCGGAACTAGATTACATCAATGACTTGAAGGTCATAGAAGATGTATGAGGCATCCAATCGTCCGCGTCTGCATGACTGATTCTGTCCTTAGGTCTACGTCAGTCCGATATTATCCGCCCCATATGAAATAATGACTGCGGAGATGGGGAAGGACTTCGTGTCCGAAGTCTTTGGAAACTTGAGCAAGATATTGGACCATCATCAACGCATGCTAGCATCTCTTTTTTCCCGTCAGAGGGATCAGCACCCCCTTGTACAAAGCGTGGCGGACATCATTCTAGATTGTGAGCTATCTTTCAGTATATCCATACTTTATCTTAACCCATCAACTCAGATGCACTTCAGTTCACGCCTGACTATGAGTCCTATATCAAACGCTCGCCTTTATCGGTAGAACGGTATAGAAAAGAACTTGACAGAAATCTTCGCTATAAAGAATTTATCGACCAATGTTCCGCGGACCCGCGCCTGAGAAAACGCGATTTCAAGACCTTAATCTCCCGTCCCGTCACTCGACTGCCAAGACTGAAGTTGCTTTTGGAAAGAGTTCAGAAGTTGACTCCTCAAGATCACCCGGATCTTGAGACCATCCCAATAGTGCTCACTGTCCTACAAGGTTTCATCAAAAGTTCCGAACCTGGTATTGCCGCCGCGGAAGCCAAAGTCAAGTTTTGGGCACTGTATGAGAGCTTAGTTGACCCTGAAGGGGAAATCAATGTAAGTTCTGGTAGTCGATAATGCCGAGTACTTACTCCCTTTAAGACTTTAGCTGTGGTCGATGATTCCAAGCTTTAGTTCATTCTGGGCCGCTGGCAAGACAAAAGCACGATAGTTGGCATCTGTGGAGTGACGTATTTGGCGCATTGTTAGACAGCCACTGTATGCGCTCGCCCCGTTATCCCTCTCCCAGGTCTGACCTGTACTAGTCTTATTGCTCAAGGAGGAAACGAAACCATCGGGTACGGTTACACGAACTGTTATAGCGAGGGTAAATTTGGATGTATCACGTCCTTGACAATACCCTCACACAAATTTCGTTGTTCTAGCCCATCCCGTTGGTGTATTTACGGCTGGAATCCTTCAACGAGCCCCCCGAGATCAGAAGGGAGCGTGCAGACAGCGGCAGTTTCATCAACATGAGTTCGGTTAAACAGAACGTGTACCCTTTCACTATACATCATGCTGGAGCGATAGCAACCCGCAGATACACCCTCTATGCACAGTCGGCTCCGGCTCGGGATACGTGGCACAAGGCGCTCGTGGACGCTATTGGCCTGAGGCGGGCTAGACAAGACGCGAACAAGGTACCTTTGTGAACGTTTCGTTTCGATTATCTAGCAACCTCATAACTGAATTCAGTGGTATGTACCTCAAACGCTCAATGACGGCTTCTTCCGTATGCCTTCACGCGTCTCGCACGCGCACGGGGGACATTTCACTGGTCGAGCCCTTTGCGCTACGGTGATTTGTGAGGATATTCGCCTTAGCTCCGTTGATCAGTGCTCATACGATCCACAGCGTACCAAGATCGCAATTACCTTGCTGTAGGCTGTACCAATGGCATTTATGTCGGTCTTCGCGCCAACTCTTGTGAGCCATATGAATTCTCGACTATGTCTGCCTTGATTCATTTATGCGCAGCGTTCCGAAGAGTCTTGGAATTCATTAACCCAACTTCATGGTCGCTCTTCCAAAATTCAACAAACTCCTTGTCCATTGTGAAACGGCGCTATTTTCATACCCTCTTGATCTTGTCATTCGCGTTTCTCAAGGAAATGCTTCCCTTCAAGATCTTGTAGACTCGGCAGAGAGGCTAGCTCAGAAAGATGGGAATGTTTTGTTCTTTAAGGCAGGCCACGCAGGCGGTCGAACACTGGGTAAGCAATCTGGTCACTCATAAGGCCTCTTCGTGTCTCATCCCCAAGAAGTTGTTTACGCAGCGAAGAGTTTCTTGCATCTTACATTGCACACACTAGAATTGATTCATCGGGACAAAAACTCGACGGAGACCGCATCATCGTACCAGCTGTTTGGTTCTGTTAGTCTCTCCAGGTCTCCTGAGAAGTTTTGTAATAACCCTTTTCGTAACAGCCTACACCTATTCCCCGAGATGCCCACGACGCGGCTTTTCTTCCTCAGAGCGTGGTGATTTGCGCATCTAAGACCATTCATATTTTGAGACCGATGAAGTGAGCCCGTCTTCCACCCACTATCGGTCATGCGTTGATTGTCCACGAAGTATGACAGTATCTTGGCCGACAGTAGTGCCTAATTTCTTTGATGAAACGGGTAGCGGAAATGTTTCACTCCACCTGCTCAAAGAAAGGTGTGATGCTGCGAAGATCCTCGGATTTGTGAGATGTGAGAATGGTGAGATCCTCATAGTCTATGACGGTCAGCATCCCTCCATTTGCCAATTCGTTGTCTGATGCCTTCTCAGGACTTGGTTGTTACGTCGACAAATACGGCAAGCCCGCTCGTTCAGCTGGTTTTATTTCCTGGGAGTCCAAAGCTACCGCGTATGCGCATCGTGGACCTCACATCCTACTGTTCTCTCCTGGATTCATCGAGGTGCGCAACATCACTTCAGGGGAGCTAGTCCAGGTGATAGAGGCAACCGATGTGCGGCTCCTCCATACTGGTTTAACGGAACAAGACATGCTCGTTGTTGCCATGACTGGCACCATCGAGGACGGAGAAGGTCTCAGCGAGAAGATCTCGGAATTGACGCAGACGACGGCAATTGATACACGGGCACCAATGGTACGCGTGGAGCAAATGTGGGATGAATGGGATCCGTAGCTTTCGGAGAGCAACCGATCAATAATGTATTTTTTGTAACAGACACGACACCCATACCCTGAATCATCCTTCATAATGTAGCCTCACCACACATGTGTACGACGAGCCAGATTATGGTGAGAGGGACAGTGAACCCTTTGATTCTGTCTTCTCTTTCCTTTAATGTTTTTTCTGGAATATATCTCCACTGACACGCCGCATTTGTGATCTTGCTAGTAACAAAATTCACTGAGAAGGGCAACGCCTCCACCCATCTCACCACTAGTGGCACCTGCACCATACACAGCAGCGGTTGTTGCCCCACACGTGACAGTCTCAACAGAGTATAAATTGTATAATCAGCTTTAAACTTGTTTTATATTAGTCTAATTGGGCCACTTTCTTGGTGGATCACAGCAGGCCCTTCCCTGCCTCCCTCATGAGCTGGACCACAACATGAGCGTGGTTTGGGAGAATAAATCTCCCAAGGCATTCAACTACTTGCAGCAACTTGAAGTTGCCAGCAATTGGTTGAATGGGGGACTTATCCTCCCAAACCACCCTCTTGTAGTGTTGCCATGGCAATGATGGCATGGCTTGGCTCCAAGTGATTTACTGCTACTTTCACCTTGTGGACACTCCAAGCTTTTGCCAACCCCCCAGAGGTGAGTTGTGTTTATCGTGGATATCTGCATCAACCACAGGATATACTGTTTGATTTCTGATCCACTTTGATCACAGTTACCTTATGGATCATTACCTTCATGAGGTCTCGGGTTTCATTGGAATTTCATCTCTTGGTCGATCGCCCTCATAACTTATGAGCACGTTGTCTGGTGTGGCTGCGTTCCAACTTCCAACAGCCTTGTTCACTGCAAAAGTTACATGGTTTGATCAGGCTTTTGAACTATAGCATGGACCAAGAGGCCGTGAGTCCAGAGTATCGCCATCTATCTAGGCGTCAATTAGGTACAACAAAATCACGTACAAGTTATACAGTAACAGTAATTGAATCAACTTTCAGAGCCCGGTCTACTCATCCAAGTCTCTATTCCGTGCCAAATACCAAGCAGGCACCGTCATCGCCCGCACTGATCACAGTCTCCCCACCAAGTCCTAGCGCAGCACCATTGATGAGTTCTTGATGCCCTTTGTGCTCTCGTATGAGAGCACCTGAACGTGCATCCCATGTCCGAAGGGTATGATCTGCAGATGACGAAATGATGAGGTGTGACTTTGATGGGTGGACCAATAGGCTCGTAACAGCATCCTGTGTACGCGTCAGCATCGGAACGGCGTGAGAACGGAGGAATGACAACGTAGCATACTTGATGCTCGAGCTTCGTGCGCAATCGATTCGTATTGAGATCCCAAATGCATACTTTCCCGTCCGTTGCACCGGTAACGACTGTACCCGCGCCAGCCGATCCGGCGGGTGCCCTCGTGCCGTCAGCAACGCCGACGATGTTTACAAAGACGATAGCCTCCACGCTCTCGCCGTTGGTGTGGCCACCCAAGGCTGAGATGACCTCGCCCTTGCTTAAACTGACGACGCGGACACCACCTTCCGCGCCACCGACGACTGCAACAGACGATGCAGGGTTGATTGCGAGAGAGGTTATGCCTCCCAGATCGAAGCGCCCGTCTTGCCCTGACAGCTTGAAAAGCGGCGTGGGCGATCGGGGGTCCCAGTAAATGAGGGTGTTGTCACCACAAGCAGTAACGATGCGTTTACCTAAAGAATGCAAATTTAGTAACTTTCCGTGTTCTGAGTGCAAGTCAGCTCACCGTCCGGTGTGAACTCTCCGCATAGAACAGGCCCCGTGTGGCCTGTGAAGACTTGCATAGTATTCCCAGATGGCACTGTAGTGCGACGTGAGCATTCGATGACCGAAATTGAAGGTAGTGTTTCCTTACGTTGCCATAACCAGACTGTACTGTCGTTGGAGCCTGCTAGTACCACTGTGCCCTTGGGGTGCCAACGCAACCACTGGGGGACGCCATATCAGCTGGTTCTTCTCTTGCATAGCAGGAGGGCGCACCATCACTTCATCCGGTCCCTGCAGCTCAGTCAGAAACTCCCAGGACTTGTAGTTTTCTTTCCCGATTCTTCTCCAAATCCGAACCCGACCATCCATGCCGCCTGTAGAGACCATCTCGCCATCTGAGCTGAACGCAACCGCCGTCACACTATCTGTATGACCGGTCAGCTTCACCAAAGTCCCGCCGTCGGTGATGTCCCAGATGTAACCGAAGTCGTCTCCGCCGCCAGACACCGCTATGGGAGCGGTAGGGTGGGCACCAACAGCATAGACGGGTCCCTCATGGCCAGTGAAGTGCCGGATGGAGTTGTCCTCCCAGACAACTTCTTCATCACCATCGCCATCCTCATCCATGGGTTCGTCACCTAGATCGACCTCCTCATAGATATCGCTTTCTTGTATGTACTCTTCTTCATCGTGCTGTCCCTCTCCGCTTGCTTGCTGGTCTGCGGGTTCCATATCTAGCGTGAGGGTGATAGTATAATGTGGATTGCGTGGACAAGTATCAAGGGAATTTATAGTGCTGAGTCAACAAAAAATGTTGAAGCGATGCATCCACATTATTCTAGCAAACACCACCGAAAGTGAGTGTGCTGACGTGAGTGCAGCATACCATTTGTGACAACGTCTCGGGTGGTGGATCAATATAGTGAGCACACTACTTTTGTTCTTTGCAAAGGTTGTGAAGGTACGCGCAGGTGGATACTATACTGTACAATATACCCGACTGCCAGTGCACAGCCTGAGTGAAAGGCCACGTTGACAATTCTCGGTTATTGGTTTGGCTCTGTTTATAAATCTCGCCTTCGCCTCTTCGCCAATTCCACATCAGTTTCATTACTTTAACCTATACGTACACGTACACTCTTCATGAAGTTTTTATTGTCAATCCTTCTGGTACCTCTCATAACAGGCGCTTATGCCTCTAATGTCCTCGAACTAAACCCGAGCAACTTTGATACCGTCGTTGGACAAGGCGTACCTGGTCTTGTTGAGTTGTGCGTCCCTCTCACTGACTTACCGCTACATGCAGCTCTTGATGTCACTCCAGCTTCGCACCCTGGTGGTATGTCTCTTCTCTTCTGCTGCATAATTACTCTCTTAGTAATGCTTCTGACCAGCGGACACTGCAAGGTAAAATTCTCTTGTATGTAGTTTTAATCGTGGTTGTTCACGTGTATTGTCATAGAACCTTGCCCCCATCTATGAGGAATTAGCAAATGCATTCAGCCATGCAAAGGGCAAAGTCTTCGTGGCAAAGGTTGATGCCGATGGCGACGGCAAGCCTTTGGGACAGAAATACGACGTTAAGGGCTTCCCTAGTGCGTAGTTCTCTTTCAAAGTCTCTTGTCCATAAAGCTAAATGCAACAGCTCTCAAGTGGTTCGACTCTGATGGCACTATCTCGGATTATGAAGGCGGTCGAGATCTTGACGCGTTGGCCAACTTGTGCGCATTTTTTTTTTGCTTTTTTTTCGATCATTTTCTCAACGGTGCCATCTTTAGCATTTCAACGAAATCAGGTGTCAAATCAAACATCAAACCTCCTCCCCCTCCCGCGACGCTTATCCTCGATACTCACACTTTCGACGAAGTTGTCCTCGTACGCAACACAGTCCCTCTCACGTGTCCTTGGGCTTAATGCAGTCCTTTTACAGAATGAGGATCATGACACAATTGTCGCGTTCACCGCTCCCTGGTGTGGCCACTGTAAGAATATGAAGCCCACGTATGAGAAAGGTAGACATCACTGCTCGACCCAGAGGCCGTTCTCACCTGTCTGTAGTTGCCCAGGCCTTCCTCCCCGAAACCAACGTACGTTGTTGCTAAGTACACACACGTTTCGCTTGTTGACATGCCCTCAGTGTATCGTTGCGAACGTTGACGCCGACGCAGAGCCCAATCGCCCTCTCGCCGAAAAGTATGGCGTCAAGTCCTTTCCCACAATCATGTTCTTCGCCAAGGGTGGCGAGCCTGTAGATTATACAGGTGGGCGCTCAGAGGCGGACTTCGTCGCGTTTTTGAATGAAAAGTGTGGCACTCATCGTGCCGTGGGTGGTGGTCTGAATGACGAGGTAGGTGTTGTGGGCTTTTCAAGCTCTAAATGCTGACTTTCATCTGTCCCTTGAGGCTGGTCGTCATCCCGAATTCGACTCACTGGCTAGCAAATTCTTCATGGCTACTGGAGCTGCACGGGACTCAATTTATAAAGAGGCATCCAGCCTTGCCGTGAAAGTCGGTCCCACTGCCAGTCGTTACCTCAGGGTGATGGAAAAGGTCGTTAATGGAACGGAAGACTATATTGCAAAAGAATCAAAGCGGTAGGTACATTTCGCGTGACGTTTATCTTGTCCCGTGGTTGTTGACATTCTGCAGTCTCGCGTCTATCCTACAGAAGCGGAGCTTGGCATCCATAAAGCTTGACGAGATCCAGGTCAAGGCGAACGTCCTTGCAGCGTTTGTAGCGGAGGAAGTGACGGAAGCCCGGGATACAATTGAGCGTGCGATAGAGGAGTTGTAGCTTGCTGCATCCAGCCGTAGCGTAATCTATAAGCCTGGTTTACAGAATCAAGAGCGGGTGGTTGGGATCCATTTTTCTCCATAAGTAGAGCGACTGGGAACCGCTGACTGAGATTGATGGATCGATTGATTAGGTGCAGCGCAATACTTTACTCAGTCCTGTTCAGCTTGTGGCGAGGGCGCTTCTATTGCTGCTGTAAGAGGCCGCCACGACTAGGTGCCACTGTCAAATGCCATTTAAAGCCTTCTTAGAAGTGTTGGTGCGACGATTACACATGACGAGTATCGGGCAACTCTTTCGTTCGTCACGACCAGGATTCACCACTAGCTCACCACGTCCCATAGTCGGGATGTCAGACGCCATTGTACCCATCCGAGCTATTGAGTTCACATCGTCAGGCAAATGGAAGTACGCACAAACCCCCCATGACAGCAAGAGGCCATATTCGCCAGGTCGCCTCTCTACCTCCCTGACTCTTGTCACTTGGAACGTCGATTTTATGATGCCCAACGCTTCCTCGCGCCTTACGGCCGCACTAGATTATCTTCAGTATCGGGTCTTCCCAGGATCCGAGTGCGGTCAACCGCCGCCCTGCATCATCCTGTTGCAAGAGATCAAAGCCGGAGATTTCAGCACACTGCTCGCACACCCGTGGGTCAGGGAGTGGTTCGCGGTCGTACCGGGCAGCGCCAATGACGGCTGGCCGAGAGGTGCAACCTACGGGACCGTCACGCTCGTCGCGCGTAACGAGTCGATGCCCCTAGCCGGCTCTACCTGCGTCCATTTCGGGGGAAGTAGGATGGCGAGGAACGCGTTGGTGACTGACGTGCTGCTGCGTGGTGCTGGCAGCGGCGGACGAGTGCTGCGAGTGGTTAATACGCACCTCGAGTCGTTGCCTGAGGGTACGCCGCAGCGGATCGTACAGATGGGCGTTATTGCCGGACTGCTGAAGAAGGCGGGTATGTTAGGCGGGATCGTGGGCGGCGACATGAACGCGATCGCGGTATCCGACGAGACGCTCGCCGAGAAAAACGGACTAATGGACGCGTGGGAAGAGAACATAGGCGAAAAGGGGACGACGATGTCGGCGCCGCGGAAGAAGACGACGATGACAACGACGACAACGACGACGACGGGGGGGTGACGTGGGGGTATCAACCGAGGACGAGATACCCGCCCGGTCGGTTGGACAGGATTTTGTACACGATGAATGAAGACGGCGATCTGAAGATCGAGAACGTTCGGAGGATCGCGGTGGGCTTGGAAATGCCAGGCGGAGTCGGGAGGTGGGTCAGCGATCATTACGGATTGGCATGTCAAGTGCGAGTAGAGGCTCAGGGGGGGGACGTCTTGCTCGAAACGGAAGCATGATATGGAGCGCGGACAGGGGAAATGGGAAAAATTGAGCGAAGAGGCCAATTTAGGTGTGCGAGATAACGTATCATAGCAATTGTATTTCGGAGAAGAGTCCCAATTTCGCCACCAACGATAACATCAACCAGACAACCTACGAATTAGGTGTACAGTAATAATCTGTCACCACAAACCCCTAAGGGTGGCGGATGAAGAACACGCGAAGGGTCCTTTTAAATAGGCGGACAGGCGCGCTCAAACGGAAGTCGCGTCGCATCGGAAACCCTGAAACAATCAAGAAACTAATGTCAATAATAGTACAACTGAGGTCTAATCTCAACCGAAAGGCGCGTCTCAGGGTTGGCTATCATTCATGATCGTCTTGATAGACGCGTGAACAAGAGGCGCAAATCGGAGGAGACCTTGAATTCTCCTTTCATAGGGATACAGCATAGGTACTGTACATATCGCGGATTATTTTGGGAGCCAATCCACGCCATGGGGCGGTTTATCGGAAACGAACCATCATCATTACATGTGCATGTCAACCAGGCACGGTTTTACTCACCCTATAAGGAACCGAATAAATACCCGATGTGGGTCACCATTCGACCCCTAAGTTGACGTGTAAATTCAGTACTGACCCTCTCGCACCACAGTTACACCACTTGTGGGCAGTCATGGCCGCAGTAGATCGTCTCTTTAACGACAGGAGATTGGGGAGGGACCACATGACTAGGTGTTTTTATTACCAAAACAAGGACCCGGCAGTTTGGTAAACAGCGGCCAGAGCGGCAATAGCCATGTGCCGATTAAATGCAAATTAGGGCGTGGCTCGCGTCACCCCGGCGATATATAAAACACGTTCAACCACTTTCACACCACTTTTTCATCGCTGCTGTTTTTTCTCCTATCCAGCACCGTATTCCCCTCCCCCAACCCTACACCCTTGTCTCTCCCTTTTCCCTCGCAGCTTCACTCGCTCATAAATGAAGTCCATTCTCTTCTCAGTCCTTTCTGTTACTTTCTTCGTCACTCTCAAGGGTGTCGCTGGCGTACTAACTGCCGATACGCCGTCAGTTCCAGCAGCCATTTGAAGATAGTTTCTCTCTTGACTTTTTAACCAGAGCTAATGTGGCTGAATGCGAGCCTGTTCAGCTGACCTTTGAGGGGGGAACGCGTTTGTATCTCTCCTCTCTTTCTCGAATTGCTTAGTGACACGATTCTAGCGCCTTACTTCGCCGTACGCATGACCCCAGTTCCTTTATATGTAAAGCACTGATTTTTTTTTCTCGCTATCTTCCCCCTCCTTGTAGAGGTTTGTCATTCACGTTTCCTGGTTCTTGCTCTTGCTCATTCGTGGTGCTTCTATCTCTAGCCTCACTTCAGGTGCTAACCCTAATGGGCCTGCCCTCGTTACCTTTGCCCAAACAGACCACTCTCCCATCCTCTACACCGTCGCTTTCCCGCCAGTCAGTTTTCTTGATACCACTTAACACGTGCATAGCGACGTCTGACATAATTCATACCCCCAGATACACAGCTTGACTTCGTTGTTCGTGATTCCGCTGGTGCTATTGGACAGTCTGCTCCTTTACTGTTCTGGCTGGTGGTACGTGTTAGGATTTAATGATTATGATTGCTTACTTACGTTGGTACAGTTAGTACTGCCTGCGTAGGGGCATCAGGGTCTTCTGTTGCAGCTGGCACGACGGCTGCCTCACCAGCTGCCGGATCCTCTGCAGCTGCGACATCTGGAACTACGCCCGCGGCGACGAATGGGAACAAACTCACAACATCTGCATCTGCATCCACCTCGACGACATCGTACGTTTTGGTGACCATCTGATTCTTCCTAGCTAATTTGTGAGCCAGGGCGAAGTCTTCGAGCAATGCAGCGTCAGTTGCTGGTGAGATTTCTTATGGTGTGGCGGGTGTTATTGGAGCGGTCGTCGCTGCTGTATTGGCCTGAGTCATGCAGAGTTTGTTCAAAACACAGACACTGATACGGAACATGGCAGTGGACAACTACGCTTCGTTGGACTTCTTTGCCACTTCCTTCTTTTGGTTGTTGGAACTTTCTACTTTTCAGTATCTGTTCTTTCTCGTGTCTCCGGCTTTCAGCGAGACATTTTAATACACGATTTGAGTTGCGGTAGAATCATCTTATACCACTATACATGATTTACCTGTGTCCGTATCGTGTGGTAATTAGTGTTGCAGGGGAAACCTCAAGCAACGAAAGGGTTACACACATCGATCGCAAGCTGCATTCGTGTGATATTTCAGAGAGAAAGCAATGTTTGAAAGATTGTGGAAAATATTAATATACCATAATACTCCTGGCCCTCTCTCTTGAATCGCTGAGTAATGCTTTCTAGGGCCTTGGAACGTCGTACACATGGCCCTCGTTTGTAGACGTTTCTCTTGTTCTTTCCTCCCTCCCCCTCCCAGTAGAGGTTTTTGTTATTCACTTCTCGTTTCTGTTCATCACTGATTATTTGTAGCCTTGTCAGTCCTGCTGGCGGCGTCGTCGAAGACGTACAACAGGGTCATGGACCTACGTTTGGTTTACAGTCACTATCCCCTCTCGTCAGTTGGCATCCTACCGCTTCACGTGCATGACAACACCTCATATAATGCATATCCTCAGGGTTCAAGATGAAAATGGTGCTATCGGACTGTCTCTTCCCTTTACCATTACCCCGGCCGTACGTGTTCGTTTTTAATGATAATGGCTACTTTAATTGCTCAGTTTGGTACAGCCACTGATGGCTGCTTGAGTGAAGCATCATCGTCTTCTGTCGGTGCAGCAGTAGCTACTACCGCTGCCTTGTCAGCTGCTGCGTCATTCTCGTACGCTTTCCATGCCCGGCTCTGTTCTCGGCGCCGGAAGAATCATCGGTAGATGGTGTTGCATAATCCAGAACCCGGGGATGTTTGTATATCCCGACGGCCATGGACCCGCCACTAATGAAGATGACTTCGTCTGCGAATTGCATTGGTACTCAGTGTGCAGTGAGCGGTAGGTGAGATCTAGTATTTTCTCCTTTTCATGTGACATGGTGACCTCTTCAACTTGTGTCGATAAAGAAAGATGAGAAAATAGACACGTGGGATCCCGACTTGGCAACTTTGCTGTTGTTGTAGGACAATGGACAGTCGCAGTGACTTGCCATCTCAAGTGTGTCGAAGAATACAAGGAACGCGCTCAGTCTCTCGCGGCTGGCTCTGTAGGGGAGGGAAGCAACGAGCTACAAGCACACCCGGATTACTTAATGGTGCAGACCCATCAAACTGCCAGCAACAATGCTGAACTTGGACGCATAAAGGCGACGAATAGGTTGATTAGGAAAAAAAAAATTTCACCCGCGTGTGGACAATCAACATGCGTCGTTGCGAATGAACGATCTGGAAAGACTGCGGTTTGAAGCACGTCGCAATGGCAGCCACTCGGGGGCTCGGCTGCGGGACAAAGATTCGTTCCTTCCCCAAGTGGCAGGCGCCACGAGAACTTGAACTCCACTTTTGCTGCGCTTCGCTACGTTGTCTGTTCTCCCTCGGCTGTACCTGATAATGGAAACGAGAATTTTCCGAGAGAAGTTGAAGAATTATTTTACACGCGGTATCATGAGCTCCACGCGATGCACCCTGTTCGATTTTTTTTTCTTTTCTCCGGGTTCCTGATCCGCGTATCCATTCTGGGCCTCAGAAGAAGCGGTGGTAACGCGCCAGCTGAACGACGTTATGTGGTGCGAGGCTGCGAGCGATGAAGAATCTGACGATCACGTGCAAAGCGAGGCCATTAGATCATGGTCTGGTACCACCAGAACCATCGACAAAGCAAAGAATTTGAAGGCATACTTGCATTAAATGGCGCTTGGATAGAGTATCGAACCTGAGTATCCGCCGCCCTCAGGCTCGAGCCAATATACATGTACGTCCGAGAGCAGCGCCGCATGAAAATTGATGTTCGGGCCTACTCCTTGAGGAACCGCACTATAGCGGCACTGGCAGGCTAGCACTTCTTGCCATGTCCAAATCTAATGTGTCTAACGATTTGACCGTTTATCGGCCACTGCGCACTCGCTAGCTCGGCTCGCTGCCAAAACTCTAGGGGTTACTAGTCGCGAATCAACCACCTTCATTAATAGTAAAGTCCGCGCCACTGGCAGCGATTACGTAGTGTTCATAGACGTCGCCTTGAGACAGTTCGCTTGTGAAGAAAACAAAAACCCTAAGTAGAAGTTCGGGAATATCTCTGCGGGAATGTACGCATTAAGCGCGAGCTGTGGTCAACTTGAAATATGGATCTGCGGCAAGTCAACGAACACCACGTAGTCGGATCCCATTCAAGTTCTTCTCAACTGAACTAACCTCTGGGCCGTCTTGAGTGCGATGTTCATGCAGCTCCCCGAAAATCGGCCCGCTCGGAAGAGGAAAGTGGAGTAGGAACGATCCACCTGACCCAAGATCCATGTAGGACTTAAAGCTCATGCCGTTAAGCTTTAAGATTTGTGCTGTAACGAAGGAATTTGACGAATTCCTTGAAAATCAAAAGTGACATACTCTCCATCCGAGAGCCTGAGGTCAAATGTATTGTGACTTGATGCAGTCTCTTGCAGAGCATAGATGATCGCACGCCGCTGCACCCAGAATTCATCCGCGCATTCCCTGGAGAAATCTCGGCGCAAAGCATTGTACGTGGCAAGTCTACGACCCCGAGTCCGGGGTGGGAAACATATATATGTGCGCGAGATCGGACGTATTAAAAGCTTTTGTTTTCGTTTGAGGGTCACCGTGACGGTCGCCATGAGCAGTAGAGGCGACGAGATGGTCCGAGTCGCCCACTAACTGAAACTGGAATAATAATCTTTCAGTTTTTCAGGCTCGTTCTGCATCAGGAAATTTGTTTATGCTACTAGTAGCCGATGTTAGCAAAAGCAAGTTTTCCTAATGTGGGATCATCCGGTATGTTTGTGCAGTGCATGACGTCGCAATTGGCTCCAACAAGTTTTTCCGGAATTGTTTAGCAAGCTAGAACCAGGAGAGAAGATCTGCGCAGATATTGATGTACCAGTCAGATAGACTATAAGGTGGCTTTCCGTTTCCAGCACTCACCGACTCGGATAACGAGACAGTCCCAAATTTGGGTTCTATCGTCTCCCCCAACGACCAGCCGCGGAAATGGCCTCGGGATTGAATTGTATCATCATTTGAAAAACCTTTGAAATCCGCGCTAAATGCGATTTTATGCAAGTTACTCGACTCGACCTTCAGAACTTCGAGTTCGTATCGACGGCCTTCTTAGTCGAGGACTCGTGGGGTAAATGCGTATGAAATCAAGGGTGGACCTCAACTTCCTGCGGAAACCTTTACAACCTCCGAGGAGATTCAGTGGCACCGGTATCGTAACGCCACGCCAATAATGGTTGGTGTCTGGAAGCTGGGTCATCGATGAGCGTCACTATGTGCCATGATTGGTCGTGTGACCATGGGGATACTGCAATACACGGTGCAATCCAAATGGACGACGATGCAGTGTCCGCGGACCCATATGGCTTTTTCCCGTATGCATGCTTGTTCCTCCTGGAAGGTGTGTTGTTTATACTCAGTTGAGCCTACTCCACTGGCACCTGCACCTCCAGACAGTGCGGGACGTTGTGTCTATATAACCCCTTCATTACTTCGTCCATGTGCGGGCCCTACTTCTTCCCCATCTGTCTCCTTCAACGTACCTTATCTGATCATCTTCTCAAGCTGGCCTTAAGGATATGGATTCTTTCGACCGTACTGTAGGTAGTGTCCTCCACGCGGGTCAATGGCGGCGACATCGCGGTGCGCATTGATCCTCCGTTCATGTCGACTGTATCTGAACATGGAACCATCTGGCAGGTATCTTGCTTCTGAATTTATATCTTATCGTTCCTCTACTCACAGCCTGTGCCAATGGCTACGATTCGTCTCTCGTCAACGGTAAGAGCTGACGCATGCGTTGCAAACCTTCCATGTGTCCTAATATGACTGCCCACAGGATTGCAAATCCTTCCAGCATGGGTAAATGAGTTCAACAACCCACAGGGAAGAACACTCGGTAACGCTCATCTCTCGTCCATCCTGGTGCAAAGTACTTAACGGTAGTAGGCATAATCACTTCGGCGCAGATGATAGGAAGTCTGATAGTACGTCGCTTCTTGATCACATCCCCAAAGCCCTTTGACGTGTTTGTGTCCGAAGGCTCTCCCTTTCACCCCTTATTGCGCCGACCGGTATGGACGACGAGTAACTCTGGCTCTTGGTGCAGCTGTGATGTTACTTGGCGTGGGAATACAAGCGATGACATCAACGGTCGGTCACTTCGTTGGGGCACGGATGCTTAGTGAGGCCAAAGCTGACTGTACTGAAAACACACTAAATGGCATTTTTTTTAAGTCGGTGTCGGACTGTTTTTCTCCATGAACGCTGCACCTCTACTGATCACAGAGCTTGCGTACCCGACCCATGTGAGTTACTACAACCTGTTGTTGTAAAGATCGACTTAGACGGATTGAGTTTAGCGTTCTAAAGCCACTTCGCTCTATAATACAGGGTGGTATGGAGGGACCATTTTAGGTTTGTCGAGATTTGCGGATGTGGGATCACCCTTACGTCCGTTTAGCCGCATGGACGTGCCTTGTAGCATACAGCCGCGCTCCCGATTCAAGTTGGTCATGGCGAGTTCCAATAATCGGTCAAGCATTGGCCCCCCTCCTGCAGATCATCTTATTTGGTAGCCTTCCTCCTCCCTATTGCCCCATCATCGACCTGATTACAATTCATCCTGATCAGGTTTGTTCCTGAAAGTCCTCGGTGGCTCATCTCGAAAGGCCAGGTGCGTTTTGGTTTGTCTTCGCAGAAAATAGCATCTACATGGCGCGCAATTGTAGGAAAGAGAGGCATCTCGGATACTTGCCCGCTTTCATGCGGTTGGATTCGACGAGCGTGACCCTCTCGTCCTTTACGAGATGGAACAAATCCGACATGCATTGCAAATGGAGAAGGAAATCAACGAACGCTCGACGTTTGCCATGTTATTTTCTACCCCAGGAAACAGGAAGCGCATGCGGATTATTCTCGGCATCGCATTTTTCTCCCAGTGGAGGTAATACTTTGTCTCTGTTCCTCGAGTTCACTCTGCCTACCAATCCCTTTCCAAACAGTGGGAACGGACTGATTTCATATTACATCAATATTGTTCTTGAAGGTGTCGGCATCCGTGGCGTAGACGCCAAAGCGGCGATCAGTGGTGGCCTGCAGGTATGTGGCTAAATGCCGTCAGTATTGGTATTTATATTCATTGAACCGCTCAGATCTGGAACCTTGCAGCAGCCCTAACAGGGGCTCTCCTCGTTGATAGGGTTGGTCGGAGAACACTTTTCATCATTTCCAATGCCGGAATGCTCATGAGTCGGTATACCCAAGCAATTCTCACGTCGTCATGCTAACGACATCACCAACAGCATTTTCAGTGTGGTCTCTGACCACATCTCTGTTCTACACATTCCGAACACCTGCCCAACAGACAGCGGCCAATTCCCAAGAAGCTGCGAAAGGTCGGGCAGGGATCACCTTTTGACTGGCTGTTTCTGATGATTTCGTTGGTCCACAGCCACCGTCCCATTCATTTTCTTGTTCTATCTATTCTACGATTTGGCTTATACTCCTATGCTCGTTACGTACACTTTGGAGATTCTCCCATTCTCCATTCGTGCCAAGGGCTTTGCGATAATGGTTTGTTGCGACCACTCGGTTTCTCTTGCCCTTCCTCTACTCAATGCTGACTATTTCTAAGAATCTGACTGTATCACTAGCCTTGGCCCTCAACCAGTTTGTGGATCCTTGGGCACTTAACGTGATCGGTTGGAAATATGTAAGTCCTGGTCTCCTCTCGAACAAACATGGGCTCATTGCTCATAGTATCTCGTGTATTGTGGATGGTTGTGTTTCGAGTTGGTTTTTATTATCATATTCATAGTGGAGACACGAGGACGGACCCTAGAAGAGACCGCGGCCCTCTTCGATGGCGAAGAACGTCCTGAGGATTTGGTTCAAGTGGGAGGGGACGTCATCGTCATACGCGATTCAACCCTGGGTGGCGACCGGGGCGAAGACGACCTCGACCCCAAAAAGCCTCAGGGAATTGAGTCTTATCAGCTGCAACGCCCCCACATGGCATTGACAAAAGATGACGTAGTAGGGTATAAAAAGACCAAATATATGTCATGGTCACCATAGTGCACAGCATACATCTGGAATGTATTTCCGGTAACCATAGTTCGAACTTTAATTCCTCCGCATGGCGATGGGGCCGTTTCACTGTGCAGCCAGAATGCTCGGGATCCAGACTTCAAGCGAACCTGTCCTGCACGTAAATGTTCCCCACCCATCGACTGTGGTTTTAACGCGATTGGAAGGCTCGAACAATCCAATATAATCGGTATTGGTATAGCGCTTTGGGTCTTGGGGTCAAAATAGCAACTGGGTGATTCTGATCGGAAGTTGCCTACCTCCGTGACTTTCATTCGTATAGAACGTGGTCGTTCGGTGCTGGCCCTGTAAAGTAGGGTTTGAGCAAAGGTAAGCGAAAATGTCGCATGGTTATCATTCGGACATACCCAGCCCGTTGGGTGTTCTTCGAAATTAGAACGACACAGCCGCTGTGGGAATCGTCACCCATGCGGACAAATCCGATGCAAGATCGATGCACTAAGTAATCTTTCGATAGTCCATATGCGAAATCTTTCCGTGCGCGAAGAAGTAGGCGGAGACCTTGCGCAGTTGATGCGTCATAGCACTCGCCGTTTGGATAAAGATCTCCATAAAAAACACAACTGGCGTAGCCATCAGCAGGCATCTACTTGGGAAAAGCTGGGAAAGACTGACGGATGTCCACCACCGCGTAGAAGGATAAGAGCATAGGCTTGCAATTTGAAAGATGCATGTACCTACTCGAACTTGAGACAACAACATATTGAGCATGGCGGTCTCATACCCAACTCTGAAGGGATTGTCCGATTTGCTAGTTGGGTATATGGTTAGCCTCTTCTATCGGATGATTCATACCCGGTTTACCGTGCTTGTCCAAAATGAGTACGAAAGTGATGCCTAGGTGATACCAGCTTACTCGTGGTTATCAACAAAGGTTACTGCATCATAGGGACGGGCATTCAATAGCGTATTATTCAGGATACGCCGCAAATCGAATGGCCCATTGCTAGCACGGTAAAAATTATCGTGAAGTGGGACGTCAAAAAATGCTGTCTGTGGACTGTTACGTGAGGAGGAAACAGGTATGGAACAAAGAATACATACCTGCCCTTGAAACGCCTGAACCCAATAAAGGACTCGTGCTATTCTACATACACAAGAGTCACCACTTGGTTATTACTCACACGCTAATCCACACTGACTTTGGCGACCAGTACTCCGCCACCATGAACGCGTGCGACCTGCCTTCACGCCTACGCACTTGCTTGATCTTTACGATGGGTCACCGTGAATGCATCAGGGAACGGGATTACGGGTTGATCAGATTGCTCACCCATTGCAGAAGGAATTGGCGATCATATGCTTGATAGCATCGAGGCGGAAGCCAGTACCGCCTGTGGTCTGACCAGTCATCCGTCAACCGCTTGTGATGTTGAGATGGAATAGGACCAAAAACCCGCAAAACCCAGTCAGACCACTTGTATATATCCTCCTGTACATCCAGGTGCCGGAAGTCAACCTTTAGCCTGCCGCGTCAACATGGGGGTTTTCGCGTTGGGGATGTGAAGAAATGGTCCCACATCTGCGCCGAGGAGGTAATCGTAGTTTCCGCGCTCATTGTCTACGTTTGGAGACCAGCCCTTGTGACCTCTCCCAATTATCTTGTACACTCCTCGCTTCTGTGCGCGATGATCCCAGTCAATGCCTGCAAAGTGACAATGATCACCTCATGTCTTTTGCAAGTCTGTGGTGCTATCTACCCGTGAAGTGGTCTTGAGTCCAACGGAGCTGGCTGTACTATAGATACGTTAACACAGAAAGTTACACCATCGGACAAGATATATTCACCTTTCCACCTCGAGCGTTGAAATCAAAGGCCGTCCATCCCTGGAACTGTACAGCTTCAAGAAAACAATGATTGCAAACCAGCTACCTCAATTTGTCTGGAAGGGCCAATTTCCTTTAGCCGGTTGGCGTCATCGACGGGGATGACGTTAATCGTCTCGGTCCTATCACCACCGCACTTATGCTTGGGAGAAGATAAACGATAGTAGTAATCACGCAAGATACAGCCTTACGTTCAGCACGGCGTCAATCAAGACCTCAATGCCTTGTTGCTTTGCGACGGAGATCGCCCTGAGGAGCTCGACCTTTGAACCCCACCGCGTTTCAGTGGTCCCTTTCTGATGAAATTCACCTAAATCCCACTGATGAAATACGTGACTCAGACAAGCCTGCCCAGGGAAAAATGGGAGAAGCTTTACTAAGTCATAGGCATCATAACCCTGTCCTTTCTGTGAAGCCTTAAGCTAAGATCCAAAATGGCATTCAAGTGGGTACACACTTACTAGTCGCTTTGTTGGGCGGGGGTAGCCAGACCTGGGTGACACCGAGTTTCGCGAGCTGTGGAACCTCATGTTCAAAATGTTTCCACCAGCTCATATCAGGATGAGAACTATCCCAAGTGAAGAATTGGATCTTTGATATTTGTGTAAGAGAGCTCGATGAGATCCCGACTTGACAGCTCACCATGAGAGCATTCCCGGAGTTATTGTGAGGACCCAAAGACATCCATGTCAAGGCACCAGGGATGTTTCTGTTCATTTGATGAATTCAGAAATCGCATTTCCGCTTCAGGAAGCGATAATAGTGATGATGTTCAAGCCCCGCCGGCAGTCGCCGTGATGCCACTTCATTTAAGCCCGGCCGGCCGCGCGTCACCTTTCTTTTATTAGGTGCTCTGAAACATTATTGGGCCTCCTGCTAGCAACTTGAGCTAGATCATGAGTGTTCCGGTTTAAAGTGCACGATATGAACGAAGCCTCTTTAATCACTCTAGTCACGCTATCCTACGTAGACGGGAGTTTCATGCCGTGGCCACACTTTCCACTTAACTTAATGAAATGTTTTGAGACCAGATGTGTAAACACGCCCAAATAAAGAGCAGCGAAGTCACTTCAAGTTTGTTCCATTCCAACGTTGTGTCCTCCACCACTAATACTGCTCTCACCATGGAACAAAGTATCAGCCTTGAAGAGACTAATAAAATCCGTATTTCTCTTGGCCTCAAACCCCTTACAGATGATTCTGTACCTGCGGATGACAAAGAGAAGCAGGCCGAGACCAACTATACGAAACAACGAGAGGCAGAGGCGAAAGAGAGGGAACAAAAGTATGTCTTCGTACACCTGTGACTTGACGTCAAATTGATCGTCCTCTTCACATCCAAGGCGACTCCAGGATCGCATTGCCAAGTGAGTGTTATCCTCCAACTTCGCCCCGCTGTTGCTTCTACCACTTTCTTTGGGCTTTCAGGGGGCCTTGTATTTGGTGATGGGCTTGCTCATGCAATATTGGCAGGGTGAGAAACAAGCGGGAGCTCAATGCATCTCTCAAAGGAGCGACTTTGGGTGACGCCGATGCGGACACAGACGATGCCCTGAAATGGTTAAAAAAGAGCAAGAAAAGGGAAAAAGAGCTTGCGAAGAAGCGACAGGCTGAGCTCGAGAGCATGGATAAAGTCTTCCAAGAGGAATATACTGAGAGTGAGCATTACCATCCATCATTTTTTCTTTCTTTCTAATGACATCTGCACTTCGCAGAGGACCTGGAGGGTCTCAAAGTTAGCCATGATCTCGATCAGCTGGAGGACGGTGAATCCCATATACTCACCTTGAAAGATAGCCGCATTCTCGACCACGAAGGTGACATTTATCACTTCTCCCCATCAAGCTAGACTCACACTTGTCTTATAGACGATGAGCTTCAGAATGTTGAGATGGCAGAAGCTGAGAGGACACAACGACGTAATGAGCTCAAGATCAAGAGGCGCGAATACACTGGCTACGATGATGACGAATTTGTCGAAGGCAGGGAGGGTATGAAGACCCGCATATTATCAAAGTACGATGAATTTCTAGAAGGACCTAAAGAAACGGTCGGTGCCAACGCTGTTGCTCTGTCGCGCTTTACTTATGTGCAATCCCAGGGGTTTCGACTTGGCAGTTCACTCCCCTCGACGGGCCCTGGTGTACGAATAGAGGAGCAAGCCGCCGCGCCAATTAATAAGGCATTGCTCACTATAGATTATACCAGTACGTTATTGCAAGTCTGTTTACGTTAGTACTGATTAGTTCCTAGAAAACATCGAGTCCTCTGATTACCTTCAAAAAGGGGATGTTGGTTTCAGGAAGCCGAAGGTGCGACCGTCCCTTGATTTCCGGCTTGGAGTCTCTGAACAGCTTCACCAGACTAAGAAAAAACGTCCAACACGAAGGCTTGCAGAAGATTCAGACATAGTTCCCGCCGGTGATCAAATGGACGTAGACTTCAAGCCGATTGTCCCTCGCGTTCGTGATCTCGATATGAATTTCGTCGATGATGACGATCTGCAAGCTGCACTTGCTAGCTCTCGCAGGGCCAAAATCAAGACGAAGAAAGTCTCCCCAGAGGAGATCGCCCGACGTAGTCAGTTCTCTTCTATATCATCATTATTTTCTTTTTCTTTTACTGATTTTTATCAGTTGCCGAGGAACGCGCACGCTCAGAAGAACCTTCTGCCATCGATATTATCAAAGTGGAAGAAGCTGAAGCTGAAGGAAAAGATTCTGGTGGGCTGGTATTTGATGACACCTCAGAATTTGTTCGGGGAATCACGTTCGATCCGGCTGTCGTCAAGAGGGAACCTCAAGCCGACGGCCCGCCTACATCAGTAGAGAGGAAACGAGCATCACCGGATGAAGCCGTTCAGATGGAAGATACGGAGGAACTCGAAGCTGGTGAGGTGGCAGTAAAGGAGGAAGATGAAGACGACGATGCCATGTTGAACGCCATCGAGAACGCTATCCGGGTAACGGAGGCCGAAGAAAAAGCAGCCGCGGAAAGTGGGAACGTTGGCGTTGGCACATCTTCAGAGCAGACTTTTAGTAGTGGCATGGCATCGACACTCAATATTCTCCGCCAACAAGGTCTCCTTGCAACACCCACTGCCGATCAGGTCGACCGCGAGCGCGTTCAGCTTCAACGCGATTTATGGCTTGCTGAGCAGCGTAGACGCAATGCCCAGCGAGAAATCGACCGCCTCAAGTCGCGCGGTTCAAACAAGGACCAGGCGCAGCGCGAGTACGAGAATCGCTTACGAGATCAACACGAAGCGCGGGCTAACCTTGAAGCCTTCAAAAACTACAAGCCAGATGTCAATATTGTGTATCACGATGAATTTGGCCGCGCACTTGATCGGAAGGAGGCTTGGAAAGCGCTATCCCACAAGTTCCATGGCAAAGGCTCGGGTAAGATGAAGACCGAGAAACGTCTAAAGAAGATCGCGGAGGAGAAAAAGCAGGAAGCGATGGCGAGTGGTGACACGCCACTGAGCATGAACAAAGCGTTCCAAATTCGCCAGGAAAAGACTGGCCAAGCGCACTTTGTTCTTTCGGTTGGAAGCAGAGGGTAACTCGGTTTAGTATATTATCCGTCCTTCCCGCATATCTGACATGCCCCATAGTGCTGTCCCACAAGCTGCAGAGTTTCTCGATGCGCAGCCTCTTTCCAAGGGTAAAACAGAAAAAACAAAGAGCAAGAAGAAAGACTTGATCAAACCTACAACCACGGTCCTTGACAATGGCTTCATGACTGTGCCAGCTCCACAAGCCTTTTACAATGACAGTGCGGGCTCCAGTCCTGCACCTTCTCTCCCTGGGACCGAGACCGGGTCACCTGCTCCACGACCTGGGTTCTCCAGAATTACGTCGACAGTAGTGTCAGACACAGTATCAGGTAGCGGAACCCCCGTCACTTCGGAGCGTTCAAAGGTGGCATTCGGTTTCACTGCGAAGAGGAAAGCTGGGGAAGAGGCAAGTGGGACGCCACCATTGAAGAGTGCTAGACACTAGGAATGTGTTCAGAGTCAGCTAGGGATATATCACCTTATACATAATACCAAACAATAGTACGAAAAGCATATATTGGACGGTTGTTGCGTTTACTAGCGATAGCAGTCTTTACTGAGACGAGGCCATGAATAAGAGGAACCCAGCTGGGTAGAGACGATATGATGCAGCAGTCTAAAAGAACGGGAGAATATATGAGACGAACAACTAGCTATACAACTATTTCCGTCACTCGGAAAGAACCTAACATAGTACATAGCGAGAGGAAAGGTGTACGGCAGATCAAAGAGCGCTCTAAAAAAAAAAGCCGGCAGACGGCCAGCATTAGCATTATTGGTGGGTAGCATGGCTACGATCGCGCCATACTAGGCGCATTGGCAGTACCTCGTCTCGTCTGCAGTTCGGTGAGCTCGCGCTCGCGTTCGGTGCGCCAGCGGTCGAGCTCCTCACGTAACTTTTCGACGCGGACCTCGTTCACGGGATGGCTCGAGCCCATTATCCTTAACGCAAATGTAGATTGGGATTGTTGACTCTCGTGGCGCTCACGGCCCAAGGCCGCAGACGCGATGCATTCCGATCCTTGAAGCCCCTCAGAGCGGTCCTCCCAGAAACGTACCGCTCTGCGTGGATCAAAGCCAGCATGTGCGAGTAACCTAGATGATGAAAAAGGCAGTGTGGTAAAAAAAAAGATTTTTTTTTTTTAGCGTGATAGCTAAGAAAGGGGTTGAGGTGGGAAAAAATCATCACCTTGCTGAAACGACGTCGGCTTCGATTTCCTGTTTCATGCTAGTGCAATACTCGCCGAGCTTTGAGAGTTCTCCCGATCCTGCCTTTCCGAGGTCCGCAAATGCGTCGTTGACGAACGGACCGAGGAGCATGGTGACGGGAAAGACGAGCGCACGAATAATATCGGAGAGGAGCGAAAGTACGCCCGGAACGAAGATGGTCATCGAGGAGAGCGTCTCGAGGTGGTGCGATAGCACGAGGTGTGACAGCTCGTGCGCGAGCAGGATCGCAAGGTCCGCGGTCTGTTCCGGCGTCGGACGATACTGCACTGGTGGAGATGGCGAGGTGAAGAGGCTGCCAAATAATCTAGACCAAAGTGAAGGAGTGTTGGTGGGACCGGGCGATGACGCGCCCCCTTAGACTCTGCTGCAGCAGCTGCGGCCTGCCGCAGATGTCCGGGACAAAATCTCGTCCAGGAAACCCGAAAAAACGACGATGCCACCCGCACCGTCAGGCCCAAAGCCATAAGAAAACGCGTTAGAAGCGTCGGGGTCGTCGACGACGATGAGAGAATACGGTGGACCGGCTATAACGTGGGATGGGGCGACCAATTACTCTGCATCAGTTGACGAACATATTCGGCGGCGCGGGGTCGCGGCCGCAGGGGATACTCGGCAGGAGGAGGCTGTGGGATATCGCCCTCGCCCCGTTCCAACCAGTTGGGCGTGAGGGATTTTTCGTCGCCCAACTTTGGTAACACAGCCTCGAGTGTGCGCAGGGTGTCCCTGACCCAAATATAGCGCCAGTCAGAGGGTGGTACGATTTTTGGTTGACCATGCTTGGAGATGATCTCGCCAATGGCTCGATACCAGCCTGAACCAGCCAACTGGGTTGCGATTTCGTCCTCTTCCTCAGGGGAGAGTAAAATCAATCGCCATCTAAGGAAACGCCCGGTTGTGGATGAGTATAAGCGATAGGAGATGAGAAAACGGACGATCACCTTCCAGTTAGCGGTGTCCTTTCTAAGCTCGCCATAACAGCCGCCCAAAATAGGATGCATGGCGTGAAGATGAGTGCATGAAACAGGATGGTGCGTCTGCGGATATTCTGCAGCAAGTTACCCTGCTTTGCTAGTAACTCTTTCAAGGGCCGCGGGAGCGCGGCGTCTCCCGATTCCTTCTTGACCATTTCTATCCTCTTGAGAACCCTGCGAGACGCATGGTTGTTCACCAGGATAAAGGGAATGAATGTAAGTGCAACACGACCAGCCGTGCGAATAACTTCCAGCACCGCAGATGACTGGAAGGAAAAAAGTACGGTTTAGAAGAATTTTTTTTTTTTGACGCCGACGCAACGTAACTGCGGACGCACTCACTTTCAAAGTGGCTAAGAGACCGATGAGCAGAGGTGATCCTTGTACCCTTGGTGTATGGTGGAAGGACCTGGAGTGAGTGTAGGAAGGGTGTCGTCCCGATTGACAGCCCGAACACGGGCCTTGCTGAAGCAATGCAGAACTCGATTGAATGGGTATACGAGCACCGATGCACCTAGAAGAGGACGAGCGTGGAGGGCGCTGATAGGAGTGCGTATGGCATGTGCGCACTATGGGTTGCGTCCGAGCAGAACGCGAGCGCAGCAGAGGGCGAATCGAAGGACGGACCAGTTGGCGCAGCATTGCGCATCGTTTGTGGGGAGTGACGGTAAAGGAAAGTTGAGGTGATTGAATAAAACGAGCTCTAACTAAAGCCAGGGGCGCTTCTTCCACATCACCGTGACCCGTTCCACCGCCTCACATTTGAATGATCTTATCTGATACTTTGGTCGGCCCCGTGGTACCCCTGAAAATCGAATACACGGCCTCTGACTCCGCTGAGAAAGCACCGGATGACAAGATGAGTCATTCAATTGATAAATTAGCCTCGCTCCTCGCCGAATGTGCACTTGAGCATGTGGACACCCCCACCACGGGAGAGCACCGCAGCGCCCCCTGGATTGTGTTGTTAGTGCCGTGGGTATAAGGCAACGACGCGCGTCCGTTCGGCAGAGGGGGTATTATAACCATCACAGCATTGCACAGTTGACTAGTTCCTAAATATTTTACGTATGATACTATCTCACTTTGAAATGAACGTGGCCTCGCTATATGAAAATCCCTCCACTTCCAACCCTTCAGCCAAACCAGGCAAAATCAATTCGGGACCAGTAAGCACGAGTTTCGCCGGGTTGATCCACTGTGATATATTCGTTTAGACCGTTTATACGAATGTGGCTTGATCGTGCTTACTTGATATATATATGGTTTAGTTCCTGCAACATAGCTCACCACAGCCTTCACTACCGCCGGAACTTCCGCAAGAAAATCGACTTTTTCGATCAGCCTTTAGGTTCCTCGAGAGTGCCCAAGTCCACCGTTAGACTGCCTTCAATTGAACCAGGTTTATCTGGAAGGACAGATGGTCCCACCCAACGAAATGATAGTTCTGTAGGTTGCATATAGTCAGTGTCCCGATCGAGCACTTGCTTCAGATGCTGCGCCCGTGAGACGACCTCTGCTGTCGCTGGCTGGTCTTGATCGGGCCACTTTGTCTCTGCCGTCACGGCGGCGAGCTTCCCGCCAATGACGAGCCCACCGACGTTAACGCTGACATAACCAGAGCCTGCACCCCTACGCCCATGTCCGTTGGTCGTCGTAAACTCCATCTGGACGGCAGAGACGCCACCGTGCGCGGGGCTTTGGAAATGCGTGAAATTCCAACGGGACGCGACGAGATTCGGTCGCATGCCCTGGATAGCATGCACGAACATCCGGGACCCTCGATGTCGAGTGGTTTGCCATTCAGGGTTATGGTCCCAGACGTTTTCGTGAGGGGCCAAAAGCGGTGCACAACGTAACCCTCAGGGCGTTCCGCGTCAGGACCAAAGTACGAGTACCCGCCGTCGGGACCTTTACCGATCTTGAAGCCAGGCGCGCCTACGGGTCGCCGGACTTTGAGGAGATCTGGACCTCCTTCGCGAGATTGACAGAGATCGTGTATGACTCGGGATAGTCTTCCCCAGGGGCGTCGTTATGGGTGATGGTGAATTCATCAGCTTGACTTGAACGCTTGTCCAAGTTGGGGGGAGGCGTCACAAAATTGGATACATTAACGGAGCGCCACGTCTTTTCACCTGTTTCAGGATTGAAAGTTTTGAACGTGAACTGGATCGTGGGATACCACAACCTTGGCTACCGTCAGTCTCAGTAGGCTTCCAAGTTGGGGATGGTGAACATACCCGATGGACGAATGGATGACTTGACACATGACATATGAACCATCTGGAAGAATCGTGTACCAAGTCTGCGTTTCCGCCACGAAGCCACTTGCACATTTCCACTCGATGTCACTCGGTTCCAGCTCTCCATATAATTCACCCGAAGAGAAGAGATCAGAGACAGGTAAAAAATTAGGCGCATGTGGATCAACAGCGGGCGCTGATCTGCGCAATCGTCGTCATGTGTAGCAATTTAAATGCACTAAAAACTTACGAGAATAATGAGGAGAACATGATGTATTGAATGAAAACGAGGGAAAACAGAGGACGGACGAGCTAGCGAAGCTGCTAACCCATCCACGGCCTCGTCTTATTATAATCTCCCACGGGCCGGCCTGTTCCGCCCTTAGCCGTCGTCTAATCTCTGCCTTTTACTAGGCAACTGTCCCCCATCCATCTCATCTCCAATTATCAACCCCTCCTCTACACCTCCGCCAGTGGAATGTCTTCGTCCTTGTGATCGGGAATTAAATTTGATGGGGCTGCGTCTGTAACACCTGGAAAATAGTCACCCGACTCCCCTTGATAGGCAACTCTACCTGTATCAATATCATGTGGTACCTAAGGTTCAATATTCACAGATGATATTAGAGATCAAAGTCCCAAGCGAATAGGAAAGTGCCTGACTGGGGGGTTAAACTCTTCTGCGATTGCCCAAGATAAATCACTCGAGCTTCCAACTGGTCCACAAGATGTGTTCCCACCATCGGATGTTGATCCTTCAGGATTGATGCGACAAAATCTTAAGGTCCCACATATAAGAGCATCCCTTAACAATCTGTTTTGACTTGTGGAAAGTGAGGAAGGGTTTTGCATGGGAATGCTTGTGGGCCAGCCTTCGAGGCGAACACCATAGACGTTTACGTTGTCGTGGTTTGTCCATTTCATCTCAGCGTTCCGGACGCCAGACGTTGTTCTGTCATGACGACGTGTCAACCATATAAAATCACAAACATTGTAGACATGCCTCAGCAGATTCCGCACTCGAGCATAGACCTCCGACTTGACGGAATGAGCGGTATCTTTCTGGGAGGAGGAACTCCAGCTGCCTGCAGTGCGGCACTGGAGGACGAAGAAGTGCTCTGGAGTGTGGACACGGCGAGAGATTTCAAGGCCTTTGCTCCTGCCGTACCACCCCCTCGTAGATTCCTCCAAAAATCTCTGCCGAGCGGAGTCCCACCGAGGAAGCCCTCGTCACCTGCATCGTAGGGATTGACCGCAAGAACAAAAGATTGTACACCGGCCGCAGTCTGTAAGGACTCTAACACCTGAGATGTTGTCAACAGGATATTACGAACTGTAATCCCGTGAATAGATTCGGGTGTGAGAAGACCCCTGACGTAGCCAGGGGTCCAAGACGTACTGTTCTGTTGACGATTTGGCGCGGGGGTCGAGTTACTGAATAGATATTGGGAGTGTCTCTCTGCAATATGACGACGAACCTGAGTAGCAACAGCTTAAGCATCGCTTTGTGTTGAAACAGTGGCACGTAACACACTTGATCATATGGGATGTTTTCTCGCATGGAAAATGCTTTGATGTCTGCTAGTGTTTTCTCTGTCAACGCGTCCAATCTCTCCATGTATAAATCGTGAGATATCGAGGCGTCATGATTCACTTGGAGGGTATTCATGAAGGGACACCGTCACACCGTCTTGATCAGAGTTGACTCAATTCTCTTTGCCTTCGGGGGTTGCCGATCCTTTTATCATGGGTAGGACTCGCCCCAAAACTCGCAAAGCTCCTCAGCCGAGTGAGACACCGCGAGAACCGACAGTTGAAGCTTTACTTGAGAAAGCCCAGGAACTGATCGTCCAATGCGATTATGATCTTGCAGGCAGATTTGTTGAGCGTCTGCTGCAACGTGCTCCTGATAATGCTGAGGCCAAAGAAATGCTCGGCGTGGTGCAGCTCGAGACAGGACTCTTGGATAAAGCCAAACAGGTGAGTTTCAAAACGTCACTCAGGTCTGTATTTGACGATTTCGTCCTGTCAGACTTTCTTATCATTGCTGCCACCACATCCAGGCGCACCATCCCCACCACCGCCTGCCGCGCATCTGTATCTTGCACAGCTGAGCGACAGCGATCCACAAATGGCGTTGACGCATTTCGCGGCAGCTGTCGACATTTTGATGCTCCAGCTCAAAGGCAAGGAACGTGCGGCAGATATTGCTTCAACGAGAAATGACCAAGACGAGACAAGGCGGACCATTGTCCAAGCCCTCATCGGACAAGTTGAAATATGGATGGATCCCGCTTATGATTTATGGTAAGCGTCTTTCTATGCTCCAGTGTTGCTGCGACACGTCTTAAATTTCTTCAGCTTTGACCCTGCTGCAGAATCCACTTGCGAAAATCTCTTGAAGACCGCGTTGCAAGTTGACCCGGAAAATACGGAAGCGTTGCAGATGCTCGCATCTGTCCGTATGTCCCAGCAACGGCCAGATGAGGCGAAGGATATCCTTGAGAAGGCGTGGTCCTCATGGAAAGACCTAGAGGCAGGTGGGCTTTACGTTCCTCTTCTAGCTGGAGTCTCATTGGATTACGCGTCCGTAGATGATTCCCGGTTGCCACCCATAGCCAGTCGGCTCAACCTTACCAAGCTATTCATTGAATTGTCGCTGTTCACGTCTGCTCTGGTGGTTCTACAAGGTATTATGGCCACCGATGACGAAGAGGTAGAAGCTTGGTATTTGGAGGGCTGGTGTTTCTTCCTTATGGCGGAGCAAGCCCGCGATCAAGGAGAACATTTTGGCGAACCTACATGGGAAGAAGTTGCTAGAGACTCGCGAGATTGTTTGGAGACTTGTAAAACAGTACGTTCACTCGAACCACCTAACATCTGCAACCATCCCATTACCGGCACTCTAGCTTCATGTCAATCAAGGGCACCCTGACCTTCCTATGCGTGAACATATTGAAGAACTCATAGCTAAGTTAGAAGTGCTAGGAATAAAACCTTCTCCGGAGGGCGATGGTCAAGACGACGACGACGACGAGTGGGAAGATTATGAAGGAAGTGATGACAATGGCAGTGATGTGGAGATGTCGTAGATCACTACAGTGTCTCCATACGTAACATATCTTCACCCTACCTCCCCCTTGCTCGAAATTAGCATACATAAAAAAACAACGATGTGCAACTATGTCGTTGTATTGGAAAGCGGTGGCTTTGTCGCCGAAGCTTGTGTGTCCACGGAGCGCCGTTGTTTAGAATTCGTGGGATCTAGCCATGCTCTAGTCGACACACTGTACTCAGGCCTTCTTTCTATAATCGCCACCCTTTAGGAACGAGAGAACGCACATTCAGTTCGGGTCTGTCTCTCTCCAATGCTGTCACTGGCAGCCACGCTTCGACATGCACCCGTCTTCAACGGCTTCAGAGCCTGGGGTGGTGCGACCACAGCCACATGGCACTCACCTCGCATTATCGCTGCAGTGATATCCCAGAGAGGCTACGCATCCGAGACGACTTCACCACCTCAAGGGACCTTCAAGCCCAAAGCCCACACACCGCTCCGTCGCACCGCATCCGACTCGCTCTCCATCCGCGCCAACCCCAAACCGACCCAAAGCGAAATAAAACCCATTTTCACGCTCGCGACTTCAGACCGCTACCTCTTGACGCGTTTACGGACCCGCTTGCCGCCGACAGCTCGACCGCTGCACGACGCGTATTGGGTGCCCAAGTGGTCGGGGGGCGAACATCGCGAAGGCGAAGTTTTCATCTTTAGCAATGGCAGCTTTGTCTGTTGGGGACTTTCGGAGGATGACGCGATGAGGTTCAGAAGGGACGTGTTAGCTCCTGCAGGCGCGGAAGTGAAGCCCCTCGTTGAGCCAGAAATAGAGGAGCTCGAGTTTGCGACGGATCCCTCGGAGTGCGTTGCGTTTTTTTTTTTCTTGTTATCGAACCCTGAACCGTTTTTTTAAAACAATAGGAAGACACGACTGCAAGGAGACCTGATCATCCTTGGGGGCGGTCCACAACCGACTGACCCAGACAATCTTCCAGGCTCGTTCCCGCCCTCCGCGTTCCCTCAGGAGACCGTCCTGGTGCGCTACGCGTTCTCACAGGCCCTATCACGCTCGACCGCTCTTTCCGCTTTCGAAACCTCGCTCGAGGACTACCTCTCCTCCATGTCCTCTCTCCCTCTGGCCCTACAGAAGACCGGAAAGCCCGGCATGGGCAGACGGGCGCTCGTGAAAAAGTTGGGCGGGCTGCTGCACTTCCGCCAGGGTCTAAATCTGAACAGGGAGAATTTCTCCGAGACCCCGGACTTTTACTGGGACCAGCCGGTGCTAGAAGGCGAGTGGTCGATCGGTTTTTTTCTGTCTGTGCGCACGCGCGCGATGCCTTCTCGAGGCTGACTTTACCCATGGGTGACACAGGGTATTTCAATTCATTGAGCGCGGCGTTGGAAGTGAAGGCGCGGACTCGCGCAGTCAACGACAAGATAACGTACGCAGCAGAGGTGCAATCAGTGCTTCGGCAACTTTTGCATGAGGTGGGATATCCCCTGCAGCGCTTTACTAATGAGTGACCCTGTTTCTTTTTTTTTTTTTCAGACATCCAGCGCTCGCATGGAGCTCGTCATTATCATGCTCATCGCAGTCGAGGTTATCATTGTAAGTCCTTCGGCCCGCTTGTTTCGAACCCCCTGCCAACGCCCATGGATTAGGTCCTCATCCGTGATGTCCCCGAGTTTTTCCATTCAAAATTTGATCGGCAACCAGAGCATCCGTAGTGGTCGAATTACAAGCACGCTAAACAGTACCGTAGATCTACTAGTACGCTCTATGTTTCCCAACAGCCACTTCTCACTCCCCCCATCTCATCGCATAATCAGTATATCTCACTCAAACCTATGGTAGAATTACGTCTGTAAAGTACATAATGATTCCCAACTGCACAACTCTTCACACACACAATAGCCATCAGCTCTTCCGGATTGAACCAGATGCATGTCTACCAGCTAAGGAGCGTGGAGGGACTTTCACTGGCGAGAGCTCAGTGGGGATGTTCAGGCCCCCAACTCCCTGAACAATGGAATCAGCGTCGCAGAGACATGAGGGCTCCAAAATCAATGACACCCACTGAATTGAACTGATTCGCCCAGTCGAGCGAATCAGGTTTTGCAGAGGCGAAAATATTCATATTCAACTTTTTCACCTTTTTCTTCTTCGGCATCACAACGTCCTCTGCGTCGACATCTACGACGGGAGATTGGGTATCGCTGGTCTTTGTCTGCTTCCTTTCAGCCTTTGATTTTGTCGACTTGGGAACTTTGTCGTCGCTCGTGCTCTCCATTGTGACCGTACCATCATCCTCTGGTGCCTTGCGCTTTCCTTTCTTGTCTGATGTCAATGACCTGCTCTTCCGGACGTCACTTCCCTTGTCGAGCTTCTTTTCAGCTGGCTTTTTTTCGTCTAACATCAAGTTATAAAATAAATTACAAGAGGGTGCTAAGGTTATACCTGGCGGAGTTGGGTCCTTTCCCGAGGTTCCTGCCTTGGTTAAGTTGCCACTTGCTGCAGGGGAACGTGAGGTCGAGACGACCTGTGAGTGGTGTTAGAGTTATGAAAGCTCGGTGAAGAGAAGTGCCACACAGATTGGGAATTTGCTCTCAGCTTCTCGATCTGCCGAAGTGCCTTGTCTAATTCATCCTTGTAATGCTGAGACTGCTCGAAGAGCAGAGCTGCTTCCTCTTCCGCTTTCGCTGTCTTCTCCTGTGAAAAGCTTAGCGACCAGATAGCAAAGCAAGTTTGATCGAAAACGTACTGCCTGCTCTTCCAGCGCCGTGGTCAACTTTTGTACCTTCTTATTCACCTTAGTATCTTCAACTTCGTCACGCCGTTTCGCTTCGGCTGCAGTTTTTGACTCCTCTGCAATATGCTGTGATTGAAAACAAGGTTTGGTAAAATAGGCACGTAGGTCATAGGGTGAGTACGCACGGCTTGTTCTTCCAAGGCTCGTTGCAATTTCTCGATCTTCTTGTGTTCCTTCTGGATGGCCTTCTCATGCGCCAATGCCTTGTTTTGTTCTTCGATCACGCGGGACTCTAGATGTTTTATTTGGCTCTCCAAAGCGGCGCGTTGCACGTGTAACTCCTCGACCTCGGCCCCGCCGCGGTCATCGAGCGACTTCCACTTGCCAACTTGGACTTTAAGAGTAGCCTTCTCCTGTTGTAGCTCATTGTTCAACCGTTCCTTCTCGGCAAGGGCGGTCTGTGCGTCCTCGAGACGCAACGTAAGTCTTTCCACGTTTGTGCGGGCAGTTGAGAGCTGGGCCTGCAAAGCAGCGTGTTCGTTGTGCGCGCGGCTAGCTTGTTTCTGAATAATATAAATTTGAGAGGAAGCAACATGGGCATACACGATGGAGGCAACATTGAAGGGTACCTCTTCTCTCGCTTTCTCCGCATCACCCAATAAGGTCGTTTTCTCCTTCAACTCCCGGACACCTTCCGCTAGACTTTCCCTGAGTTCTACAACGAGAGCCATATTCCCATCTTCCGCACTTCTCACCGCTTCTTTCAGTTGTTCAGCCTCCAGCTCGAGTTCTTTTTCCCTAGCATTGAACAAGATGAGATTATAGTCGCGTTGGATCAGCGCTACGCGGTCCCTGCGCGTGAGCTCCCGTTCATGGGCGAGTGCCACGCGCTCCTGGGCAAGGAGAACGTTCGTCCGTAAATGTGCGATACGATGACAGGCCATCAACGAATCACAACCGTCTGCCCATTCTTTGCGCTCGGTTTGCCACTCGGCACGTGAATTGGACAGTTGATCCTGGAGACGTTTAACGGTGAGTTCTAGCGAGCGAGTCTTTTGCACGAGTTCATCTATGTGGAGTTTCTGAGAGGAAATCATGGCCTCCTGTGGGCAGAGGAAGGAGTGGAGGGTATTAGATTAGGTATTCGGAAAATATAGACATGTTTGAGTATATGAAGAGTTGATTTACATAACAAAGACAAAGTCGGATACTCCTTTTGACCTAAGTTATATACTGTACACCCATGGCTCCCCGCAAGAGACGCGTCAAGAATATCAAAATTCATGTACCGAGGCACAACTCTCAGCGCATAGGACCCGCCCTCACCGCACAAATAGAAGCCATTGCGAAGGAAAAACGTCTCCGCACAGATGTTCGTCAACCAACCAATGAGGCAACTAGCACGATCGCCATCGCTATCGTATGCTCACCCCCCATGTTCGCCGTCCTCTCTTCCTAATCACTCAAACAAATAACAGGAAAGTGCATCCGAGTGGAACTCGATGCTACTTACCGCGCGTGCCGAGCGTGGCCACAGTGGGATATGGGTACACAACAGTATGTGAAGCGTTCTCCACCTTACTGGACTCATACTTTTTTTTCTAGATTTCAAGTCGACGAGGGATCACATTTGTATTACGATCCAAGTCCTTTACTAGAGTACCAAAAGGAGGATAAACCAGGACCCTCCAATATAGCGCTAGAAGGCTTGCCTTCGAGCTCTCATCCTCCCCCACATCAGCACCGCGGACAACCGTTCCCTATGGTCGCCCATCATTCAGCTAATGGTATGGGGATGTCACCGATCGTGGCAACTCCGTCGAGGCATGGTATACCAGGACAGATGGGCGGCGGGTATCCTGGTGGCCCACAATTCAACGCAATTCCACCAGCACAATTTTATGGGGGTGCAGAGCGTGGCTCTCCAATGGTGACACGGGCTATGGGTATGGGCATGAGCATGAGCATGGGTATGAGCATGGGTATGGGTATGGATGGGATGGGTATCACGCCGGATGTGAGAAGTTTGTCGAGGAGGATGTAGAGACCGATACTGTACGATGTGTATAGTTTGTATACGCCCATTATTTCGTACAAACAGGCCGAAATAACGCGACGCAATCGGTCACTGATACATACTTCACTCGCATGTCTCAGTCATCTTTCCTCGGCGAATGCGCGGAAACTTGTCGTGCAAAGCCGCGCGATATCCCTTCAATAATTCACAACGCAGGTCCTCATGCTCTCCTCTCTTCCTACACTTATCACTCTCCGACCTAAACAGCACCTGGTCCTTACATCCTCGTTGTTGACGAAGCTGGACGTGGTCCAGTCTTGGGTCCTTTGGTCTATGGCGTCGCCTATTTTCCAGCCTCTTACGAGGAACAGCTTAACGATTTCGGGTCTGCGGGTGCGCGCCGATTCCTTAGGCTGCATGACGCGCCGTGACCCTCTTCTTTGTGACGTGATAGACTCCAAAACGCTCTCTTCCGAAACTCGCGCCTCGCTATTCCACACAATGACGAAAATCTGGGGTGGTCTGTGAGGGTCCTAAGGTCAGCCACGCTTCCATTCTCATCGGGCAGTTTTGTAACAATAACAGTCCCCGAGATATCTCGAGCGGCATGCTTCGCCGACCTTCGATTATTAAATAATTTGATCAAACCATCTCAAGAAGCCATCATGTCACTTATCCGCGGAGCACTACAGCAGGGTATCAAGTTATCGGGAGCACGTTCCGACATACGATGATAGTCTTCCTGACAACCCGTGTCCATTAGGTGAATGTCGACGCTCTTGGTGCTACCAAACCATACGAGCAGCTCTTGTCATCGCATTTTCTTCAGTGATGACCAAGGCTGATTCCAAGTACAAGATCGTTGGTGCAGCGAATGTCGCAGCAAAGGTGACGCGTGACGCTTGGATCGAGGGCTAGGTGTTTGAGGAAGATCCCCATGGTCATGATGACCCGGAAATGTGCGAAGGGACTGAAGCACCGTGCGTGAAGAGGACTTGGTCTTCTGGACTCGGCAGTGATTATCCATCAGGTAGTTATTTCGGTTATCCTCTCGTCCGCAAGCGAAATTGACCAGGTGCTTCCTTAGATCCCAATACAAAGACGTGGGTCAAGGATTCCCTTGAAAGGATGTTTGGATAGCCTTCTATCGCACGATTCTCGTGGACGACAATCAAAGTTGCGTTGGATGATCGAGCCCACGCGATAGAATGGTACGCAACCCATATTTGCTCATGCATTTCCAAGCTGAAGCTTCCAAAGGATTGACGATGGACAATCATCGCTCCTGGAAGTATTCGAAAATGGGGTCGGTCATGACAAAGACCGATGCGAAGCCACAAAGGACCTCTACCTCAGTAGCGTTAGTACGCTATGATGACGAGTGAATGATAGTAAATATCTGATTACGCCACTGAATTTATCGATATTCGTTTCAACGTAACGTGGTCTCCAACCAGCCAGATACTTAATACCTCCAGGTGCTCCGTGAATGATCACCCACGAACCTCATCATGGTCCGGATCCCCGCTCTCTTGGCACTCTCTTCGGCCTCCCTTGCTATTGCATCTGCATCGCTCGTCGACAGAGACCATGTGCACTTCAGCATTTTCGATCACGAGCCCACTGAAACAACGATGTTTATTGTCACCAACAGCGGTATCTGTGAAACCACGCCTGGAGTTAAACAGGTCTCTGGCTATTTGTCCGTCGGCAGGAATATGGTGAGGAACTATCCCCTTCATTTCGTATCACCTATACCATCTGAGGCACTCTCAGCACATGTGGTTCTGGTTTTTCGAGGCCCGCGAGAAACCCTCAACTGCACCTCTCGCCCTATGGCTCAACGGCGGTCCTGGTTGCAGTAGCATGATTGGTCTCTTCGTCGAGAACGGCCCTTGTACATTCAACAACGTTTCCGCCAAGACCCTGTGTTGAACCCATACAGTTGGAACAACGTCGCTAACATGCTTTACGTAGACCAGCCCATTGGCGTGGGCTTCAGCTACGGTTCGGACTCGGACGACGTAACTTCGACGATCACTGCGGCACCGTTTGTGTGGAAACTTCTACAGGCCTTTTACAGTCGCTTCCCCGAATACACGAATCACAATTTTGGCTTGTTTACTGAGTCCTATGGCGGACACTATGGGCCTGAGTTTGCAGAATACTTGTGGGTTTTAAGTTGTCATTAGTCTTCTAGTGACTTGACCGTTGACCATGTTTTAGTGAATTCAAGAATGATGCCATTATGCAAAACGAGGAAGAAGGGATAATAATCCCTCTCGTTGCATTGGGAATCAACGACCCTTGGGTGAGTTCACTCTCGATTCTAGCTCTCCGAATGTTATAGGTGACTCTGTGCCTTATAGTTCGATGCGGAGGTCCAGTATAAGTCGTACATCGAATATTCGCTCCATAATCCCTACCGTTCCCTCATTAACAGCTCACAAGCCGCGACACTCATGGATGCGTATAATGAAAAATGTCTGCCTGCCCTGAACACTTGTAGCAGATCCCATTCTAATAGAGATTGCTCCAATGCCTATAACACCTGCTTATTCGATGTTGAAATCGCGACCGCGAATGCTTCCTCTGTATCCTTCGACCCCTACGATGTGCGCGGTCCGTATCCGGATCCGTTCCCTTCGCAAAAATACCTCACGTACCTCCAGTCCGAGAACGTCATGGATGCTATTGGTGCTCGGGTACCATTCCAAAACTGTTCTGATACAGTGTTTCAAAAGTTTAACAAGACCGGTGACGGTATGCCCACTCCACAATTCTGTCGATGGTTGTCAACTCATCGCCATGCGCTAGTTGTGCGGTCCTCCTTGCATGCCCTTACCAAGATCCTACGCAGGGGTGACATTCAGGTGGTCGTCTGGGAAGGTGACGCTGGTACGTTCCCTCTGTCGTTCCGACTCTAGCTTCTCTGCCGCTCAATCCAGCTCTCGTCTACTCTTCTTTTGTCTTTGTAGACTGGATTTGTAACTACTTCGGCGTGGAGGAGTGCGTGTCTAAGCTGAAATTCCAAGACTCGGTCGCCTTCAACTTAACGCGAATGAAACCGTACACGTCAATGGCGTGGAGTATGGCATGTTCAAGACCGCCGGCAAACTGTCATACTTGAGAGTGTATGAAGCGGGCCACATGATACCTGCATACCAGCCGGTTGTCGCATTACAAGTCTTTATCCAGACAATGCAACGGGAATCGTTGATGTCCACGTAGACCCGTCGGATGTGAGAAGTTTGTCGAGGAGGATGTAGAGACCGATACTGTACGATGTGTATAGTTTGTATACGCCATTATTTCGTACAAACAGGCCGAAATAACGCGACGCGGATCGGTCACTGATACATACTTCACTCGCATGTCTCAGTCATCTTTCCTCGGCGAATGCGCGGAAACTCGTTGTGCAAAGCCGCGCGATATCCCTTTAATAATTCACAACGCAGGTCCTCTCCTTTCTTCCTACACTTATCGCTCTCCGGCCCCAACAACACCTGGTCCTTACATCCTCGGTGTTGACGAAGCTGGACGTGGTCCAGTCTTGGGTCCTTTGGCCTATGTCGTCGCCTATTGTCCAGCCTCTTATGAGGAACAGCTTAACGATCTCGGACGGTTTGCGGGTGCGTGCCAATTCCTCAGGCTGCATGATTCGCCGTGATGCCTCACCTTCGTGTGACATGATAGACTCAAACACTCTCTTCCGACACTCGCGCCCCGCTATTAGACACTTTTTGTGACAATGTCGAAAATCTGGGGTAGTCTGTGAGGGTTCTAAGGTCAGCCACACTTCCATTCTCATCGGGCAGTTTTGTAACAATAACAGTCCCCGAGATATCTCGAGCGGCATGCTTCGCCGACCTCCGATTAATTTGGTCAAACCATCTCAAGAAGCCATCATGTCACTTATCCGCGGAGTACTACGCAGGGTATCAAGTTAACTGAGGTCGGGAGCACGTTCCGACATATGATGATTTCTTCTTGACAACCCGTGTTTCATTAGGTGTATGTCGACGCTCGTGGTGCTACCAAACCATACGAGCAGCTCTTGTCATCGCATTTCCGGCATCAACTTCACAGTGACAACTAAGGCTGATTTCAAGTACAAGATCGTTGGTGCAGTGAGTGTCTCAGCAAAGGTAACGCGTGACTCTTGGATCGAGGGCTGGGTATTGATGAAGATCCCCGTGATGACCCGGACATGTGCGAAGGGACCAAAGCACCATGTGTGAAGAGGACTTGGTCGTCTGGACTTGGCAGTGGTTATCCATCTGTAGTTATTTCGGTTATCCTCTCGTCCGCAAGCGAAATTGACCAGGTACTTCCTTAGATCCCAATACACAGTCGTGGGTCAGGGACTCCCTTGAAAGAAGGTTTGGATATCCTTCCATCGCACGATTCTCGTGGACGACAATCAAAGTTGCGTTGGATGATCGAGCCCACGCAGTAGAATGGTACGCAACCCGTATTCGCTCACGCATTTGGAAGCTGAGCTTCCAAAGGATTGATGATGGACAATCATCGCTCCTGAAAGCATTTAAAATGGGGTCGGTCATGACAAAGACCGGTGGAAGCCACAAAGGACCTCTACATCAGTAGCGTTGGTACGCTATGATGACGGGTGAATGATAGAAATATCGGCTAGAATAATCCATCTCGTGATCCGAACCTGGCTGTTGTTGTAGATTGGATATTGGCGGGCTCGACTGCGCGCCATGGATTCTTAGCCAATTTCTGATTACGCCACTGAATTTATCAATATTCTTTTCGATGTAACGTGGTCGCCGGCCAGCCAGATACTTAATGCCTCCAGGTGCTCCGTGAATGATCACCCATGAACCCCATCATGGTCCGGATCCCCGCTCTCTTGGCACTCGCTTCGGCCTCCCTTGCCATTGCGTCCCCGTCGCTCAATGCCAAGTCGAACGAGAACGTTTACTATCACCGGTCCACTGATACAGCGATGTCTATTGTCACCAACAGCGGTATCTGTGAAACCACGTCTGGAGTTAAACAGGTCTCTGGATATTTGACTGTCGGCAAGAATATGGTGAGGAACTATCCCCCGTCGTTTCGTATCACCTACGCCATCTGAGGCACTCTCAGCGCATGTGGTTCTGGTTTTTCGAGGCCCGCGATAATCCTTCAACTGCACCTCTCGCCCTTTGGCTCAACGGCGGACCTGGTTGCAGTAGCATGTTTGGTCTCTTCGTGGAGAACGGTCCTTGTACATTCAACAATGTTTCCGGCCCAAACCCTGTGTTAAACTCATACAGTTGGAACAACGTCGCCAATATGCTTTACGTAGATCAGCCCATTGGTGTGGGCTTCAGCTACGGTTCGGACTCGGACGACGTAACTTCGACGACCACTGCAGCACCCTTTGTGTGGAAACTTCTACAGGCCTTTTACGATCGCTTCCCCGAATACATGAATCGCAATTTTGGCTTGTTTACTGAGTCCTATGGCGGACACTATGGGCCTGAGTTTGCAGAATACTTGTGGGTTTTAAGTTGTCATTAGTCTTCAAGCGACTTGACCGTTGACCATGTTTTAGTGAGTTCAAGAACGATGCCATTATGCAAAACGAGGAAGAAGGGACAATAATTTCTCTCGTTGCAGTGGGAATCAACAACGGTTGGGTGAGTTCACTCTCAATTCTAGCTTTCCGGATGTTTAGGTAGCTCTGTGCTGTATAGTTCGATCCGAAGATCCAGTATAAGTCGTACATCGACTTTCGCTCCATAATTCCTACCGTTCCCTCATTAACAGCTCACAAGCCGCGACACTCATGGATGCGTATAATGAAAAATGTCTGCCCGCCCTGAACACTTGTAGCAGATCCCATTCTATAGAGATTGCTCCAATGCCTATAACACCTGCTTATTCGATGTTGAACTCGCGGCCGCGGATGCTTCCCCTATGGACTTCAACCTCTACGATATACGCCAACCGTATCTGGATCCATTCCCTCCTCTAACATACCTCACGTACCTCCAGTCCAAGAAGGTCATGGATGCTATTGGCGCTCGGGTACCATTCCAAAACTGTTCTGACACAGTGTCTCAAAGGTTTAACAAGACCGGTGACTGTATGCCCACTCCATAATTCTGTCGATGGTTGTCAACTCATCGCCGTGCGCTAGTCGCGCGGTCCTCCTTGCATGCCCTTAGCAAGATCATAAGCAGGGGTAACATTCAGGTGGTCGTCTGGGAAGGTGACGCTGGTACGTTCCCTCTGTCGCTCCGACTCTAGCTTCTCTGCCGCTCAATCCAGCTCTCGTCTACTCTTCTTTTGTCTTTGTAGACTGGCTTTGTAACTACAGCGGCGTGGAGGAGTGCGTGTCTAAGCTGGAATTCCCAGACTCGGTCCCCTTCAACTCACAGCAAATGAAACCGTACACCGTCGATGGCGTGGAGCATGGCATGTTCAAGGCCGTTGGCAAACTGTCATACTTGAGAGTGCATAGAGCGGGCCACATGATACCTGCATACCAGCCGGCTGTCGCATTACAGGTCTTTAGCCAGACAATTCGACAGGAATCGTTGATGTCCACGTAGACCCGTGTGGCCAGGGGGTCGGCTGTGTATACCGTGACTTTAGTCGTTTCGATGGTACTCCTGTTATATCAATAAAGAAAGTGATTGAAGCAATGAGTCTTGCATATGGTGCGCAAAGTCTAGGGGTGACAACCAGAAGACAGGCTAGTACAATTCCGTTGGCCGAGATATATTCCTACGAGCGATCGATCAACACCTAATGTCAAGTTACCTGGCGGAAGGAATACCCCCAGTCCTAACTAACACTGGCACGCTGAGGCCAGGTATTTCCACTTGAGACAAGACGATGACACTTATCTAGAAAGGCGAGTAGGTCCATCGTGAGCAGAGTATTAGAGTTGCCGGCTGGCTTTGACTATCCCGCAACTGAGGGCATAATACTTTAGCATTCTAGTTTTCTAGTTTCGCATCGAGAAATCCCCAGCAAACAATGAAAGCCGGCAAAGCGGAAATAACAAAATGAAGCAGGCGGGAACGGATTTAGAAAGTGCCAGGTTTCAAGTTAGACACAAGCAAAAACCCGCAAACTGTCTTGTCTCTTGTACAAATGCACAAAATCGACGTAACCTATAGACATGTAATTGTAGTTCAACACAATGGCGCCGTTCAGGTCGCAAGGATCGTCATAACGTCATCAAAAGGATAGTTGATCGATTACTACCGTGCAGTTCCGAATGAGACCGCGGAACTGTTTCCTCTGCCGCCGGTATCGTCCTTGCGAGAGTTCAAAGTCAAGTAGCTTGAGTAGTGGCTTGTACACTTCCTTTTCGAAAATCTACCTTAGGCCGAGCAAGTACCACCTGCCAGTGTAGTTAGCGGCCAAAGGCGCAGATGAAGCGCACTTGTAGTAGGGATGCCACACAACTTACCGCAGCCCAGGAACAAATTCTCGCTGAACTAGACGAGAAGCTATGTGGCTGCACGTTCGCACTGGAGGTATGCATGTAACTTGCTTACATGTTTGCGAACGACTCTCGAGTGCTCATGTCCAATCCAAAAGAGTACGAGGATGGTGACCTGTTGATTGCCCTGATTCCGAAACCGAGTCCGAGGCGGACAGACGTCTGATGAAACTTATTTCGATGATCAGCCTTCCTTTACGTCCTTTTACACGTCATTGTGGTTCCATTATATCACCCTGTTTCACATATCCGGCAAATGGTATCCATCCCTGCTACTGTTTGGCTTGCGCGCCAACACGATACGGAAGGCCGTTGGAGGGGCGTCTCCTGCCACTCGAGTCGTCGTAACGCGTTGGTTTCCATTACATCAGCGGTCTAGTTTACGTGCTCAGCCACCAGCGGAGTCTGAACTTATGGCCGATGACAAGCGTGAACTGATCCATTACACCCGCCATGGCCCACTACCCCCGAGCTCCTTTCTGCAGTGTCATCCATGCATCAGCAAGACGTGAAGTTACTAGAGCTGGCTAGGCTCGGCTAGTCGCTCTAGTTTCTGTACTAGCTCTAGCTGGGAACTTGTCATGCTCCAGTAAGGAAAACTAGCCCTAGGTGCCGCTGTTTCTCAACTAGCTCTAGCTCAAATACTCGAATGACCTGGCACGACCTAGCGCGGTACTAGCGCTAGTGTCGCTAGGCAGCTCTAGTCACTCTAGTAACTTGGCATCTTGCTGATGGCTCAGGTAATGGCTCAGCTCAGCTGGTGTAGCCGCCGGAACACTACTCCTGACAGACATGCATTTCACATTCTAACGCACGGAGCAGGCTTTGTATTCACAGCTGCGCGATACGCCTAACACCACGCTGAACAACACATGCAGGGGATTCCATTCTGTGGCGCACAGAGCTACCCTGCGGTTACCGGCATTGGGATGCAAAGCACGTGTCAAAGGGCGCGTGCGCATGTCTCGCAGGTGATCGTGAGACTATTCAGGAACCTCAAATGGTGGCATGCCAGATATCACGCCGTTCCTGGCGGGAACGTCATCATTCAGGAAGTAAACTGGGGCAGCATCATCACATTTACGCTTAGGGTACATCCCTCCTAGGTTATGTGTCTTCGTCAGACTGAGGCTGAATTGGCTTTTTTCCCGAGCTTTGTATGTTTGCGACTTGTTAATAAGCATGAGCATGTTGAATGAATGAGCCCGCGAAAGTGAAATTTTCTCAAAAGGAGATGCGTGAACGTAAGGGGACGAAAATGTGAACACAGCAGACTGTTTTGGAATGTGAGGGACTGACTCGCGCGCAAGTGGATGGTATCATGTTCCCCATGGCAGAGGTCATAGACGAGAGCATACGGAACATGACGAGTAACATGGTCACCAAACTTGAAGTGGCAGAGAACAGACGGTGCGTGCCCATTAACCTTGAACATGGATCACGATAGTTACATCCCGGATATATTAGTCACCCACTACGGCGACGACCTCGGCACCATCTCACTCCTCGACACCAGCGTGGGCGGCGAACCCCCCTGCCGACATCGACTAGATCATGCCAATCACAGGCGCAGTCACATTCACCGCAACATACTACGCCACGATCGCCGGTGGTAAACGCCCCACCACCATCCTCCTCCGCATCTACTCCAGTATCTGTGCCGCCTCCTGCCGCACATATACCCACATCACCCCAGTCCGGTTTCGGTGGGCCCTCACCTACTTCGGCACTACACCCATCGAATCAATTGGCGGGTTGGGACTCGATGTTCAATGTGCTTGCTGCTCAAGTGCCTGCAAAATTTGACCATCTCGTGCCGCCAAGGCTGTCATACAAAGTGGACAACAACAACAGCAAGCGCAAGTTGTCGGGTCACATTCCCTGCCGGCTCGGCCGGTGTCGGTGCAGGTTCCCCGGCAGACAGTGAGTACGAACACGGACCGGATGGCCGGCGGTGGCTATGAGTAGTATTGGCAGTGGTCACCTTTGAGGCGTCGCCCATGCCCTCACGAGCGATGATCTCCTCGTGTGGTAGACCACTTGCTGCACACGTGACCAAGCCCGCACCTTCACCGCCTGTACCTTGGCACAATGAAGCCTTATTGATCGGATCGAGAAAAGGTGATTGCCTAGACCTAATCATGCGGCGCCAGAGAGCGAGAGTGCATAACTTGCTCAGTCATGCTGCTTACAAGAGCCGGGCGCTCACATGCATTTGTTAGTCACGAACGACCCTGACTTCAAGTCGGCTGGCTCGACATACTCGGGCCCATGCCAAGCGCTAACTAGAAGAGTTACCTTTTTGACTCACATAGCTGCCAGCGTAGGCCTTATCTCGGTTTGCGACGTACATTGGCACTATGTAGCGATGGCGGGTCGCCATCGTCAATGACACAAGCAATAATGAGACCAGTTATGATCCAGATAGCGCCAAATATGACGTAGTAGGTTCCGCCCTCCTGTATGCAACCAGGAACCTCAGCGTTGAGATGTCCATATTCAGCTAGCCGGAGCTATCAATGACCGTAACCACTTGAAACGATTGGGGATAATAAGCTGAAAGCTAATAAGGACAGTAGGAATTCCGCGTCATGAAGAAGAGCATGAGAAATGTTGAAGAACCTAACGACCGTATTTGATATATAACTAATCCTATAGCATAGGACGTAGTTATCGCCTCGCCCAGTTTGGTATAACTCGATGAAGATGCGCATATATGAGGACTAGTAGGTAATGTCCCGTTCCCCAGTGACCGAAAAAGTCGTGGATTAATGTCGTCATGGGTTCCAGTGAACTCACGCCTGAGAGGTTCATTTCCTTATATGGCGGTACTACAACGACCAAAGGGCGATATGTGGGCCTGCAGTCTAATATAGGGTCCGGGAGCTGAGCTCCGAGCGCCAATTGACGAAGAGACAAGGGAAGTAAGTACTCGGACTGCTGGCCAAGTTTCTGACCTGAATTCTCAGCGCTCATCCGTCCTCGCTCTCAATTCAGGCTCTTCATAGCTTCATCTTTGGTGTCTCTGTCTTTCCTTTCCTCCGGTTTCTCCCCTGCGCCTAGGGCTACGATAGTCGATATATCTCTTGTTGATGAGGTAGCAGGACTTCTGATTCCGATCGTTCTCCGTCATCATGTCAGCGACGACTCTCTATATTAGTACGCACGATGCGACAGACATCCGCTCACTTCCTTGACAGCCCGAAGAGCTGATCGAGTATTGTCAGAGATGACATTCTCTTATGTGTCACAGGTAGTGCACGACTAGGGACGTCTCTGAGCCTTTCAAATACGAACCATGTCATGATCACTTCGATTGCTTACTTTGATACTTCCTTCCATCACAACGACCAATGCATATCACTTTCTGTCATTATTGCACTCGTCAATCAGAGAGTAGCCAAAAGAAGGGGTCTCACAAATATCTCGCTTTCAGTCGCCCCCCGTGCCAATGATTCGCGCCAGGCTCGTATGTTCTGTGTACGGGTTTGCATCATCTTGTCAAGGTACGTCTCGTTGCAGAATATATACTGTCCGCACTGAGCACACACATAGTCCATCTCCTGGAGGTGTTATCATTCTGAACGTTGGCTCTGGTTGTCTTGGCGAGTCTCACGATATGTCCACACATATCACACTATGGGACTCACACGCCGAGGATATTCAAGGCTTGCATATGATCTTTTCGGAGACCACATCTCCGACATGATCGGCGCGCGTACTGGCTTAAGCTTGGTGAGAAAGTTGACATGCTTGTCTTCGCTAGTTGGATCAGCGAAAAGGGCAAGGAACCTCGCGAGGTTGTTGTTGAGAAATGCACATGTCTAGGATTCGCGATCAATAAAACGCATAACGAGGATGGAGACGTACAAGCCGGTGATGTTGTGGAGATAGCCTGAGGGAAGGGCGATCAGATAGACTCCAGGATCTTGGTGTGTCGTCCTAATGAACAACTTGAAGCATGCCAGGGTTCACCTTCGAAAGGCAATCAAGGCGTTTGTAGCTTGTCTCGGAGCTAAATTCTAGATATAATGCCATACCAACATCTCGCCGAGAATGCTCATGTACTGTTTATATTTAATAGTAATTGAGATGCCAGCTTCGGTGAAACATGGCCGAAGAATAACTACAGAGTACGCTGCACACCAGATCGGGCTCAACTTGAAACAACACCGATCATGCCGTTAATCGCTCCTGACTGGGCACGATTGATAGTCGCGGTTTCGGTCTCGCGACGCCGGCGTTCCAACAGGAGGAAAGAAGTGACGATAAAGTCGCGGATAGGTTCAACACGTTGGTCAAGCAGGAGCGTCGAAGGGACAACAGGTGGGTTCTCTCGGTCCGTCTTGTAGTCCTTGTACGAGCGGATGAAACGGGCTACGGGCTGCGTCTTGGACTGTGGACCAAACAACTATTTATTAATAGGATACAGAAATCAGCACACTGGCATTTAGAAGGTCAATTGACAATACAACACAAGTACCTGTAGCGCAAGCCCGGGCTTGTTGTTCTTCCAGACATATTCCACACCCGTGTCGTCCTGAAACTTCACGTCACTGAGAAGATGATATGATAGCTCAGTTTGCGTAAGAGTCACCAAGTGGGTGGGAGAAACCGAGGACAGGGAAAAAGAAAAAGAAAGCACATACTCGCGGAAAGGTATGAAGCTCTTCTTGAGCCAGGCACTGGCAGGTGTCTGCGGGAGGTCGCGAATGGTAAGCAGGTCTGAGCGAGCGTCGCGCCATATCCACTCGGCGACAAGCTTTCCGACCCCGTCGTGCACACGCGTCACAGGTTTATCCGGATCGGAAAAGTCCGTTGCGACGGTGTAAAAGACGTTCCCGTCTGGATCGACGATAGTCGTGTTGCAAGGATTGTCGCGCTCGAGTCGCAGAGAAATGAATAGTTCTTCGGACGTGGCGACAAGGTGGCTGAACATTGTTACCTGTGAAAATTCTGAGTCGGGGCTGGAGGTTGGTTGTTTGGTGCGCTTCCTTTGACGGATGACGCACATCTCTTTTATATGAGTCGAGGCTTACCAGTGCTGCGCAGCATCACCACGCGGTAAAGGAAGTTCTCAGAATCAGCGCCGGGAAGGCGACATCGCAAACAAGACAATTGGGTCGGCATCGGTGCTTATAATGTCTAACAAGGACACGCGAGTTTCCTTTTCTTGATGGCGATAGCTGACAGCTAAGTACACCTGATGATGGCGTCCAAATGACTTTGCCCCGCTGTTCCTGGGTATCAGGATAAGATAGATAAGATAAGATTGGGGTGTACAGTTCCGGGCCGGTACATGAGTATGTGTTTTCTTCCGCGCCACGCCTGCCCCACCTTGGCAAGTCGCCATGCACTTCACGCCGCTGACCAACCTCATCTCCCTTTTCTTCGGTTTCTTCCTTCCTCCAGATGTTTCCCGAAGCTTCATATCTCATCCCTACAACACCTTAGACTTCCGGCTACGTCACTTTCACGCCGTGACGCCCTCCGCACACGTCTACTTTGCCGACGTTCCCTTCCATTCCTCCCTTCACACCGACGTACAACCCCTTTCCATACCTACTTCTCCAGTACGGACTGCGCGCCCACAATCTGCCGCAGCCTTTGCAGAGGCGCGGGGCCTCTCCATTCGAGGTCAGAGTGCGGTATTAGATTGGGAGGTGGAGGACATCCAGGGACCAGACATTTCGAAACGCGAAACGCTTCTCCTTCTCGCGAAAATGACAAGCAATTCGTACGTCGAACCCGACACGGATGGATGGTACAACTTGACCAACGACTGGGACGTCGTGCGTTAGATTTTGTTTCCTTCCGAGGTTTGAATGTAGCTGATATCGATCGCAGCACGCGCCTGTTGGGTGGGAACCGGATAACGACGGCTTTCGAGGGTACATTTTTGCGACAGACGACAACAGCACCGTTGTACTCTCCATCAAAGGCACGTCCGCTCAGTATGTCGACCACGGGCCGACGACGGACAGAGATAAGGTGAACGACAACCTGCTGTTCAGCTGCTGCTGCGCGCGCATCAACTGGTCGTGGACGACAGTGTGCGACTGCTACCGGAGTGGGTGGAAATGTAATCAGGACTGCATAGAAGAGGCCCTCATTGAGGAAAGCCTGTTTTACCCAATCGGCATTGTAAGTCCCCCCTTTTTTGTTCTACTCCGCTTCGCTACTTGTAGTTCATGCCTTATTGGGTCTCAGAACCTCTACAACAATATCACATTTATGTTCCCCAACGCGAAGATCTGGGTTATCGGACATTCCCTTGGGGGCTCGCTCGCGTCGCTTATAGGGGTCACTTTTGGTGTCCCAGTCGTGACATTTAACCCTCCCGGTGAGCGCATGGCCTCTCAACGCCTGCATCTTCCATCTCCTGTACGTACACCGCTTGCCTGCATGTCAGGATAGTCAGGCTCATGGGGGCGGGCATCCGTAGCCATCTACACATCATATTACTCACGTATGGCACACTGCGGATCCGATCTCGATGGGTACATGCAACGGTTATTTCTCATCTTGCGCACTAGGAGGATATGCCATGGAAAGCCGGTACGTTTTTTCTTTAATTTACTAACCTCTCTTTCGTATCAAAGCACTAATGCACTGCGTAGTTGCCATTTGGGAAACATTATCGAATACGATACTGTGACCAACCTCTCGTGGTCGGTTGACCTGCGCACACATGCCATCGCGCAAGTCGTTGAAAGGATATTGTCAGAGCCGTGGGCCGCAGCGGAGGAATTAGGCCGGGAAGTACCACCTCTCAAACGTCAGGATGATTGCGTGGTACGTTTTTGGGTTTGAGAATCATGTTTAGTGGCTCAGTTGTAGCGCCACAGGACTGTTTCAAATGGGACTTTGGGAATTACACCCTATGAGGATAGAAATGGTCCACGTGGTGCATACCTATCCTTCAGAGGTTGCTTGTCAGTGGAAGTAAACCTTACATACGATTGCCGAGGACCGAGGGAACTCACTGAAGGAAACGGGAAATGAATGAGTACAATAAGATGCGAACCCGCTATGTAGATGAAATGAGACAAACTTGCATTCTACGATCTCTGCGTGCTGTTCCAGTGTCCACGAGACCCGTCTACCCCTAATTGATCACCAAAGGTAGTTAAGCACTTGGCATTTTGAACCACCATTCGTGACGTATTTGGTCTCAGGTCCCCGATTCCGCGGTGCGGAACTCGAACACGAAATCCACGTGATGTATTTTTGGATTGTAAAACAGATCTGTACCTCAGTGGTGTGGTGTGGGACAACGGACAAACCTTGTTTCATTGGACGTTGGTCTGATGACCCACTCCCCCACTGTTGCCGCCGATGTGCCGTATCGTTGCCACTAAAATACGTATGATTAAGTCGGCCCGAATGCAAGGCCTCGGGTGCGAACCGTCTAACAGAGATTCACTTTCTGACTCTGAGAACGTCAATCAGATGGGGGATTCAGACTGGAGAACGGATCTATGGTCCCATCAGAAAGGGGAGGCTCAAAGTACCCTGTTGCTACTGGGTCTCAGTCAGTTGACTTTTACAAACTCGGAGTAACAAATCTAGGCGGGTCAATCTATATGTCTGTGGGATTATCGGACGCCCAGAATGGTAAACGATCTGCGCCCTTATTTGTTGGTTTATCAGCGTCGGTACATTGTGGATATAGTTTCATGACGCGAGATCGAGCAGGATCGGATTACGACTATCAAGTAGTACAAAAAGTACGTGGATAGTCTTCAAAATCGTGGGGTAAAGTGAGCTTGCCGAGTTGTCAAACGGCCGAGCTACCGGAACGTGCATCATGCCCAGGGCGTTAGGGCACTGCTTTTTCGGCATAAGCAAAACAGGAAACCGGTTTGGAAATCAGGAACAGTAAAAATCCTTTCCTACCGAATGTGTGTTTTTGTTTTTTATCAATGATTGAAGAAACTCCGTAAGAGGGTAATTGACACTTATCAGAATGTCCGTGCTTGGTCTCCACACACCACAACTCTAAAATAGAGATAACGTAAATGTGGTTACGTGTGGGAGATGTATATATATACGTTTCCCATCCACGGCTCCGTCCGGTTTCTATCTTTCTTTCTTACCTTTCTCTCTTTCCCTCTCTAAGCTTTTTCTATCAATCACAATGTCTGCATCCGACACAACCGATTCCTCTAATGATGGCAGCAGCATCACTAATTTCAAGCATGCTGCCCCCATTCCCATCCTTACCTCCCCTCACCGCCGTCGCCCCTCCGCTTCTTCCTCTGATGGCTCCTCACCAGCCGTTCAGACACCTACTTCCTGCCACCCGAATGGCATCGCTCCCTCTTCACCGACCGGCTCTTCACTCTTTTCCTACTTACTGAGCTCTTCCCCAAAGTCCGCCTCGTTCCCTATCACTGGCAGGCGCCCACCAGGATTTGTCGCTCCCCCTGTCTTTGAGGGTTTGTGCCCTTCACGGCAGCCGTTATCGATCATCACACTGAGCGTTGCTCTTACAGATGATGACGGTCAAGAGATTGAAGTTCGCAGCTCTAGAGACCTACACCAACGTCGTGCTACTACAGGCTGGTCCGGCAACGGCCGGACACCCCCCTCTCCAACGAGGGCTGGTATTGCTCCACCTGTGATCGAAGCGCAGCATGCTCGTGGTGCAGGTGTTCTGCGTCGCCTCTCGCTTGGCGGAGGTCTTAGCGGGGTTCGTCAGTTCGATGCAAGCGTGTACCCTCTTATCTGATCGATCTTCTTTAGACCTTTTTCCAAAACGCCACCAATAGACCTCCTTCGCCCCCACAGCCCGCTACACCACCTCCCTCCGCTGTGGACCAGCCTTCCGCTTCCGGATTTGCTGCGAATCAGAACAACACGGAGGTGCGGAATAGAATACGCCGCTCTGCGACCCTGAGCGTCCCCCAGGCAGACGCGAGGCGTAGGGCACCCTCCCCCATGGGAGAGCGCATTCTAAAAGGGCACTTCGACGGCTTCAACTAAATTATCATTCCTCCGTGACTCATGTTGGTTGTCACCAGCGCCGACATTCTTTTGTTTCCCACCGCCCGACGCACTCATCATCACCATATCAGTATATTATTGTCCTTATCTGGGCGGCTGATGCAGTCAGCTCTACAACTTATCGGCCGCCAGACTTCACTAATCGACCCAAAGATGACTGGATGGAATTCACTACTTCTTACTCCGTCACCACGATCAAACCTTATCAAATCCCTCCCTCAGCCCATTGTCCACTCACCTGTACAATCATGGGCGGAGATCTGGAGTCTCGATGGACACCGAATGCACGCGTAGAACTCTGTAAGAGTATAACAACCATTCTATGTCAGCATCGTTGAGCTTCCCACTGTATATGCTTGTTTGTCATCTCAGGCATTTGGGACCCTCGCCCCATCCGTTGGCCCATCGCACTTTTCATTCCCAAAGTTCCTTTACTCTTGACTTCCTCGTGTGGGCATGGCCCTTCGGGTGACAAGTTTTAATTTTTGCGTACTCGTCAGAGTTCAGAGCTTTTGTTGCGTTGTATGTTATTTATGGCCGTGCTTCTACTTTTGTACATCAAGTTGTGGATCGAATGTATATAATTTATTGGTGTCGAGATTTATACGCGATGATTAATATCCGGCAGCTGGGCAAGTTTTCTAGGTATAGAACATCGATATCTGATAAGCGTATCAAGTATGTTCAATCTTCGAAGGATCAGGGCGATGCTCAGACTGAAATATATATCAAAGCTTATCAGTCCACCTCTGACACAACTCTAGGCGTCCAGCATATTGGAAAGATGCTGACCTTTCACAACTGCAAATAGTGCAAGGTAGGATGCCGGGGCCCGCTCACTGTGTTTTTCTTTTCATTGAACGAACCGACTCCTCCCCTTCGTTGGCACCCGCCACGGTGTCACCGACCGCGGCCATGGTCTTCGCACTCAAGCCGACCATCGGCGTTGGCCGCTTCGAAAAGACGACCTTTTTGTGCACGAGGGCACATATCGTATACGACGTCTGATTATCTTCAAAATCGTGGCTTTGCATAGTGATGACGTCCCGGTCGTCAGGCGCAAGTGGTGACGATGGTGATGGTGTGCGCACGCGCCGTAAGATGGCCAGTGGTTTGGGCAACTTGACCACTTTGCCCTCTAATAGATGATAACCGATCCGAAGCGTCGGTTTACCCTAAAAAAACAAAAACCGAGCGTCCAGGAACGCGTGAGAGAAAAATAACAGATCATAAAATGGGAATTTTGAGAGCAAGCGCACTTTTGTTGTTGTCGTTGTTGTTGTCGTTGTTGTTGTATCGTCATCAGAGTCGATGGTGAGACGGCCGACGAGTTGTCCAGATTTGTCGCCGGATACTTCGAGATCGCCTTGAAGCTCGAGTAGGAAGAATTCGGAAGAACCCATTTGGGCGAGGACGGGCGGGAGCGTGTTGGTAGTCGAGGAGGACGCGGAGGGAAGTGTGAGCGGGAGTATCATGATTTCTGCTTCGCGTTGACGAGGTGTGTGTGGACGCGTCGCGGGTCGCGACGCCCCAAATCGTGTTTCAACGGGCCGTAATAGCCGGATTAATGGGCCTTGGGTAATGCATAGCCTTCTAACTTATCTGCTACGGCATGACGGATGGACGCAATCTCCACTACACTGCTTTCCCTTGATAACTACAAACGTGTCAAACAACTACTTAGTTCAACCCCCTGTCACGGGCAAGCCAAACTTTGAAACTTTACTATGACCCACCTGGAACGACCCCTAACGGAGACATTCCCAAAGATCATTGAATTGCCATCAGGACTCCATCTCGAAGCATCCTTGACGCCTCCGAGCCCAGTGACGGAACTAGATGAGGAACGTGGTGCGAGTGCGTTTTCTGGAAAGCGACTCGCCGTTTGTCTGCATCCCTGGGCCCGACTCGGCGGGAACATGAACGACCCGTGCGTGTTTTTGTTTTTTTCTTCTTCTCTTTGGGGGGAGGATCGTCACTAAAGCGACCATGAAACTTCGGGTGATATAGGGTACTCAAGGCCCTTGTCCGCCCACTCACTCATTATCTCAAATACTACGTATTGTGTTACAACGCGCGCGGTGTTGGACTCTCTTCAGGCTGGAAATCGTTTACGGGTTTACCAGAGGCCGAGGATCTGCGCGAGCTCGTGAGCTATGCACTCAAGCGGCTCGGTGACGTGTGCGAAGTCGCGCTTATAGTGCGTAAAATAGTCCCCTCTCTTCTCATCCTCTTTCCCCCGACAAAACAAATGCTTAAAACCAAGTTTTTTTTTATTTGGTAGGGGTACTCGAATGGCGCGCTCACTGCGTCACTGCACCCAGTGCTGCCTGCGCCACTGCGCACAACACACGTCCTGATATCATACCCACTTGGTCCACGCGGGCTTCTCACCGCATTCCGCACGCGGACTTATCAACGCGCGCTCGAGGATCTCGTGCGTGACCCCGGGGCCCGTGTGCTCCTTTGCTTTGGAGATGAGGATGATTTCACGGGTGTGGAAGCGTACGATGAGTGGGCTGAGGCTCTCGGAAAGCTAGCTGTTGGTGCCGACGACGACAATGGAGAAGAGGGTGGTGAGGGCAGACGTCAGGAAGAGGGCGCGGAGGAGGAGGAGGAGGAGGAGGAGGAGGAGGAGGATGGCCTCGCAGAAAGAGGTGGGAAAGGGTTGGAGGTGGTGAAGATACCTGGTGCATCGCATTTCTGGGGTGGGCAACCGGGTGGAGGGCTGATAGAGGCTGTAACTCAATTCCTGACCCAGGGTGAGGATGATGATGGGACGCGTGATTCACTTTGAGTTTGTGAAGGGTATTTTTTGCTTCATTACGCCACCACGACTGGTCACTGTGATAAGAAGACGGTCTGGTGCGTGATGAGATGTTTCTTGTTTCTCTTTTACTCATTTCACAGTGTCGGTGTTTCAGATTTCCTATCCTATGATTCTCATTACTTGCTGTTCGATATGGACTCTCGTGTTGCATCAGACAGAAGCAGATCGACTTGACCACTACTATGCCAATTCATCTATAACGAGTCGGCTGCACAAACACTCGCTTTTGGTGTAATACTAGCTGGTAATAGGACACACTTCCTGATCGTCATCATCTCAGCCACGACCAAAGAGCCAAGTCATGTCGTTTGGCAGCCAGATGTGGATAAGGGTTGTACTTCTGTTGTGTCCCAAAGTAGTCGACTTTTTACCTCTTTTCACTTACTCCCACCTCAAGGTAAACCGCGCGATTCCCTCAACTCGCAGTTTTGATGTTGACGCACATCCCAAGCGGCCAGGACTTTCCACAACAATAGAATAATAATGAACCACATTCGCAAGCACGTGAACGCGAAAGGGACAAAGTCATGGTGATAAAGATACATACAACTTGGAGCAGGGAAGAGCTCGGTTGCGTCTGAGTGAGATTGATGTGATTCTGGCTGTATTAATAATTAGACATCGACATGAGGAATTGACATACGACATCTAACCCATAGAACTTATATACAAGCGGATTGGGGGGTGGGGGCACGTTGAGAACCTCTCCACTGCAATGATATTTCCTGGACTGGGACAATATCACACCCTCAGCCTAGCCAGTTGTCAATGCTCTCTGGGTTCACCACGCCGCTATCATACTAGATTGGCGGGACGCATTGTTTCATTCATCACTGTCGAGAAGAAAAAAAAAGTATCATCAGTGATAAATCAGGTCATAATAGTATTAGCTTGGCATGTCAGAGCCGAGATCGTCACATCCTCGGGAATAATGCGTTGGTTGCCGTGGATAATTGATTTGGTATCAAAGTTAGTTTTCAGAAAATGCGATACATACAGTACTGCTGTATATGTACTCTTTTACTCGGAATGTACGCATTCATATCTAATTACCAGGACTCGGATCGTGGATCCGAGATGATTGGAGCCAGTGATAAGTAAATCATTTCTGAACGATATACGCAACTCCACTGCATGGGAAAGTTCTAGCGATATCTGATGCGTAACTTAGTAGATGTTGACACCATTTGGCAGTTCAAGTCAAATGGTCTCCAACACCCCAAAAATAAACGCAATCACGTACCCAGCCAGTACAGTAGTATTAATCCTTAGCAAGCGGACGGCTGTGTGTGTCCATAGTAGCGTGTCACGAATTGAATGGATCTATTGTATATGGCCTCGCTCTTTGGTTTCACAATGACCCTTTGGTCTTCTAATAAGACTTAGTGAGCGGATAACAGATAGTACCGCCGTTGAATTATAAGCGAACTCTTCACTAGCTTCACTGATCGCACAGCCTCACCCGAACAGGCACTCGGCGCCCATCGAACTTGAAGACGGGGAATCATCTGTCCCATTTATATTCTAGAGAACTTCCCTTGTAGTTTCAGTGTGACCCAAAGACGTATCATACGTGCACAGTGAGTCAATGAAGAAACCAGAGCAATTGGACGTCTTCGTCAAAGCTCGAATATTACATGATAAGATCTCAGATCTCCGAGTGTGGAAATGTAAATACCTATTTTAGGAAAGCTAGGTCATGCTGTGTACAGCCTCCTTAGCACTAGCCCCGCTCGAGAACCGCCGCAGTAAACCTACAAATACAATTGGGAAGTTCCCCAGAGAGGCACATGATCTCGTGCACTTGTAGAAACACCTTCACATCGGCAAAGTAGAGGAGAAAACAAAGAGACTTTGACTGAACAAATAATGTCCTGCAGGACCTTTCGAGGTACCCAGCCGACAAAATCGGGCATTCGGCAACCCGGGATTTAATCAGCCAACGCATAATCGACGTCACAAATTATTTTTTTTTGGACTCGTCCGACCAAGTCTTCGAAAATTTCGAGGTTCCACTGTCGGGCTATGTGTGGAGTCGGTGTTTTTTTTTTTTCATCACAGCCATAAGAAAGACTCGACATCCCCTATTTTTCGGAGTATCATCATTATCGCACTTGGGGTATGTCTACACCTAGAACGTGTCACGGGTTTCCGGCTATAGAAAGGATTCTAGAAAATTCCGATTTGTGTCTGCATCTGTGTTCGATAATGTTGGACCGAAGGCCGCGGACGACATACACCTGAAAGGTCCCTCGCTTAAACCAATATCTTAAGCATGGCCATCTGACGTGTGCTGTTCATGTTTGCCCAGCTCTTGAGAATGGAGCAAGACATAACGTCCCCGAACAATTGGTGTTCCTGGTAGCATAGAAAATTCTTTTATGCCAAGACTCAGGGCTATGCAACGGAGGATCGGTGCGGAACCGAGGTGACACGATCTCAGAGTTCTTGCTCTTGTAGTTTAAAGGAGCGCCTTGATGCAGTCTGCCTTGTGCAAGGCTTGAAGGTGGTCATTGCCTGTCAGGATTTTTAACTCGGCAAGCTGTAGTTCAAGGCTGGGATCTGCTAACCACAATAAACGAGAGTCGTGTTCGTTAGGAATGTGTGGACATACGTTCGATGCTATGCCGTGCTTCGAAGAAGGTGAAACACTAGATCGCGGCTATTCACAACTTGGGACCAAACTGCGGCAGCGGCAATGCACGGGAATCGGCGGTGTTTGTCTGCAGTGTTTGCCGCCATAGCTGTTGCCTGTCCTTTTTGGACCGCAGCAGCTGGTCTGGTAGTCTGTGCATTACATGTAGAGTCAGTACGTAGCACTGGCCCATCTGTAGATTACCGCTGTGTCGGTCTTGGCAACAGTATCTCGGTAAAAATGTTAGAAAGATGTTTTTAAAAAGATCACATTCAATCAAGTTATCGGCACCTAGGCACCTTATACTTTGTCATTCCAGTCAAGTTTGCACTGGCGTGGCACCTGTAACAAGAAGACGAAAAGCAACTGGCACTCCAGATGGTGATAACGTACATAGACAACAATGAAGCGCCAAGGAAGGCAGCTGTATCATGAAGAAGCCGCCAAGGACCTGTTACGCTGGAGGGCACGATGCGCCGCGCTCTAAAAGCGATATGGGGTACCCAAACTTGAACATCCGCAAAGATATCACTTTAGAGCTTTAATGGGGTGCCAGAGAGAATCCGCCAAAAGGTGTATAATTGCGGGATCTAGCGCCTTATACGAAGGCTGTACTGGCACGATAATAGTCCGGTGACCCTGAGGAATGCATACCAAAGTGGTGTCTGGGCCCCGGCTGCACTGCCCACTGTGCGCCCACGGAGACGGAGAACGGTTACCGCATGCATGATCCGCACTGTTGCCTGGCTGCTGCCACATGGAGGTCAGAGCGAAGAATTGTATCTGGCTTTGGGCTGTCTAGTCATCACAGCCTAGGCCCACGACTTTTGAAAGCAAGCAAACATTGTCCCTAGTAGAAGACAGTGAGAATATAATGTAGGAAACAGATCGAGGAGATAGGGGTGTGGAGACATTGTTTTTCAAGAGGATAAGCATACTCCCTTGTGCTGGTGGCAGGGCGAGTTGGTGACGAATTCAATCTAGATTGGTTGCACGCAATTGACCGAACGGGTAACACGCATGTGACACGGCAGAAGATGCCAAGAGAAATGTGGCGTTTCCATATCGGTCGAATGCACAGCCCGCGTCCTCCTGAAGCAACGTTTTTATATATGTTTCTTAGCCTACTCTCCAGCTCCTTCATGCCCCGCTGAGCGCCCCAGTATGCCATCCGATCACCTCGAAATCCCAGAGATCGCTGTAGTCGGCGTCCAAGACGACAATGTCTCTAGTTTCCCTTCAGACATACCGCATACATCATCCTCCGATGGTCCCCTCTTGCCACCGTCAAGCATTGCCAGCTCATTCTCAGAAAATTACGGTTTCCTCTCTCCACCCACCCCCTTTCAACGGTCGGCACGAAATTCTCTAGATTCTCCCACTTCTCCAACTTCATATACCTCAGACGGGTCCTCCATCCAACCCCCACCTTCTCCCACTCTCTCTGCCCTCTCTTCTGGATCGGTTCGTTGGGCAAATTCAACACTATTACGTGACAATAATCCAGAGGAACACGACGGCTTATCCTCTTTAAACCTTCTCGCTCCTCCGCCCCATGGCCATCGTCGCAAGGGCAGTATAGCCACTATATCAAGTATCGGCAGTAGCTCGACCGAACGTGATGTCGATGAAACGTTCAGTATTGGGCCCAGCTCTGCGCCCTCCGCTCACTCTGACGCGACTAGCATGCTTCCATCCCCCACCCACACGCACGTGGACGACGTTTCCTCGCGTCCTACGTCGTCAACTGGTTTCTTTAAGAAAACTGTTGATCGCGTCAGGCGGTCGTCACCATCTCCCAGTGGCGAAACAGATGTAAGCTCGGACATCACCCGAAGAGATGGCGGTCAAAGCGGAGATAATGCAGACGTCAAGCCTAAGGGACCTCAACTTGTCCGCCCGGCTTGCTTGGATCTCAAACAAGAAGCTCATTTGAATGTGAAACCCTTTGCATTCAAGCCACTTCAACTCGCCAGTCTCGTTGATCCGAAGAGTCTAGAGGCCCTCGAGAGCATGGGCGGCGTGGATGCACTGCTCCGTGGCCTTGGGACGCATCGGACTCGCGGTCTAGTCACCAAATCCACGACGATGGTAACTCAACATACGTCACCTGATCCAGCTTCTCCGCATTCTGGAGGCTCGCCTGATGGAAATACCGATCCATCGAGGCCGAACATCATGATCACCTCTCCTGCTGGTGTACCTCAAGGACTGCAGAGTACAGCTAGCCTTGGGAGTGGGCTACCTCCACATTCCAACGACTTGGTCGAGGCAGAGGACGTGTACAAAACGTCTATTGAGGATCGGCAACATATCTTTGGCCAGAACGCCCTTCCTCATGTGAAAAGCAAGAGCCTGCTTTTATTGATGTGGCTGGCGCTTAAGGATAAAGTCTTAGTAAGTTTCAAATTTCCCACTAATCTCATTCCTAGATCTGACGTTCGTTTGCCACAGGTTGTACTGTCGATTGCCGCCGTGGTATCCCTCGCGCTTGGCCTTTTTCAGGATTTTGGTACGACGCGCCCTCCAGGCCAACCCCCAGTCGATTGGGTTGAGGGTGTTGCTATCATCGTCGCTATTCTTATCGTCGTCCTCGTCGGCTCACTGAACGACTGGCAAAAGGAGAAGCAGTTCCAGGCGCTCAATGAGAAGAAAGAAGATCGTCACGTCAACGTCATCCGCAACGGGCGAGAACGGCAAATCAACATACACCAGGTCGTCGTGGGCGACGTGGTGCTATTTGAGCCCGGCGAGATTATTCCTTGTGATGGCGTCTTCCTCTCTGGTCATAATGTGCGGTGCGATGAGTCTAGCACGACGGGCGAGTCGGATTCGATCAAGAAGATGACATACGAGGAATGCATCCGACTCAGGGATAAACGACTTGTAGAGCTTGATCCTAGCCGTTCTGTTGGTGACATTGAGAGTACCGGCGGCTCGCAGAAGGATATTCAAGTTTCCGGCTTGGATTTGCTCGATCACACAGACTGCTTCCTCGTCAGTGGAAGCAAGGTCCTTGGAGGGGTTGGTTCCTACGTAGTCATTTCTGTTGGCACAAGGAGTTTCAACGGTCGTATCATGATGGGTTTGTCGCTCGTGCTCCCTCAACTTTACATTTTTCTGATGGAGCCATGTCTTGTAGCCCTGCGTCGCGATTCAGAGAATACACCTTTGCAGCTCAAATTAAACAATTTGGCTGAGGTAATTGCGAAACTAGGAAGCCTTGCGGGTGGCCTTCTCTTTGTGATGCTGATGATTCGATTTTTCGTTGAACTGGGTACTCATAACCCCGAAAGGTAATTCGGGAGTCGTACTTCATGTCTCGGAAACTTTTGACGCCTATGTCTCGAAGGTCATCGAGCGAGAAAGGAATTGTCTTTGTGCAAATCCTCGTCATCTCTGTAACCCTCGTAGTGGTGGCTGTCCCTGAAGGTAATCACCTACCAGTTCAATCAAAACTCTAATTTATGACATCACATTGTTCAACACAGGGCTCCCCTTGGCTGTGACGTTAGCCTTGGCCTTTGCGACAAAGCGAATGACAAGAGAGAACTTGCTGGTTCGTGTGCTTGCATCATGTGAGACGATGGCCAACGCCTCGGTCGTATGTACCGACAAGACTGGCACCCTTACCAATAACGAGATGACCGTCGTTGCGGGTTCTATTGGTGTTCATGCCAAGTTCGTCCGAAGCCTCGACGAGAGCCTCGAACGGCCAGGTCGAGAAGAAAGGAGCGGCCCAAATGCGAGGGACTTTGCCATCGATCTGTCTCAGCTCAACACGAACCTCACGCCTCAGCTAGTAGAGTTGTTTAACGCTGCTATTGCCGTCAATACGACCGCTTTCGAGGAGGAAGAGTATCCAGACAGCGGGACGACCGTGTTTGTCGGAAGCAAGACAGAGGCCGCGCTATTAAATTTTGCGAAGGAGCTTGGTTGGGCAAATTATCAAGACGCACGTGATGCCGCCGACTTTATTCAAGTGATGCCGTTTTCAAGCGATCGCAAGGCCATGGCATGCGTCGTACGACTTCCAGACACGGGTTACCGCCTATACGTCAAGGGTGCGAGTGAGATCCTGGCGCCGAAATGTACTCGTCATGTAGTTGTATATCGCGATGCCACGAACGATGTTCCGAGTGGTAGCGGGATCGAGACAGCACCCATCGGGGAGTTTGAAGAAGACAATATCTCGCGCACAATCACGTTCTACTCTTCTCAGGGACTCCGCACAATCGCGTTGTGCTATCGTGATTTCATTCATTGGCCTCCCAAAGCAGTACGATTCTTGGACAATGACGAGGTGAGAGAATGTTTCGTCGTTGTAGGACTTGGGTTCTGACAGATTCGGACAGGTGGATTATGAAGACTTGGCAACGGACCTTACGCTCATTAGCATCACTGGCATTGAGGACCCTCTCCGCGAAGGTGTCCGAGAGGCGGTGGCCAGCTGTCAAAAGGCTGGCGTTCGTGTCAAGATATGTACCGGGGACAACGTACTCACTGCTCGGTCGATCGCGCAGCAATGTGGCATCTACACTGCTGGAGGCATTGTCATGGAGGGACCACACTTCCGCTACCTCCCACCAGACGTCATGAAGGCCGTTGTGCCACGATTGCAGGTCCTCGCACGATCCTCGCCTGACGACAAACGAATGCTAGTCGAGACGCTCAAGGACATGGGTGAAGTGGTTGGTGTCACCGGGGACGGTACAAACGATGGGCCGGCTCTCAAAACTGCTCATGTGGGCTTCTCTATGGGTATTACGGGGACAGAAGTGGCCAAGGAGGCATCCGACATCATTTTGATGGATGACAACTTCTCCTCGATAGTGAAGGCCATCATGTGGGGACGGTGTGTGAACGACTCTGTGCGCAAGTTCCTTCAATTCCAAATCTCGACCAACGTCACGGCTGTCGTCGTTACATGCGTCACGGCAGTTGCATCTTCCCAAGAACAACCGGCTCTGGGTGCAGTACAGCTACTTTGGATTAACATCATCATGGATACGTTTGCCGCGCTTGCCCTTGCGACGGATCCGGCCTCACCAGTCCTGCTCAATCGCAAGCCCGACAAAAAAACGGACCCACTGTTTACCGTCGACATGATCAAGCAAATCCTCGGGCAGTCCACGTATCAGATCATCGTTATCCTTATATTTCATTTCCTCGGCACAAAGATCCTCGGACTCCATGTCGACGATTCTACAACTCAGAAGCACATCGATCTGGTTGCGCAGACGCTCGTGTTCAATGCGTTTGTGTTTGCGCAAATCTTCAATTCGTTCAACTGCCGCCGTCTGGACAGAGAATTGAATGTCTTTGAGGGTATTTCGGATAACCAGTACTTTATAGCTATCACCTTCATCGGTTTGTCCCTTGTCCCTTACTCCGAGCCCGTATGATCTGGCTAATTTCTTTGAAGAGGTGGTTGTTCAAGTCATGATCTGCTTTGTTGGTGGCATGGCCTTCCAAGTCACCCGCATGGGTGGTAAAGAGTGGGCCATCTCTCTCGCTCTTGGCTTTATTTCTCTCCCGCTTGGTGCTCTCATCCGGTGTATTCCAAACGAGCCTTGCGAGCATCTCTTTGTAAAGTTACGGATGCTACCCAAACAGGAGGTGCTACCCACGACTCATCCCGACGCCCAGCCTGGCATGTCGTTCGCTATGGACCAGGTCCGCGATAATTTGGGCACGTTCGCCAAACTTCGCGGCGGCCGCATGCGCGCATCGTCGTTTGTCCGCACGAGTCGTTCAGCTGGCCCCAACAACCCTGACGCCCCGCGTCTTGTGTAAGTGTTCACTACTTCTCACCTCGGGGCCCCGCAGTACTGATGAGTCGGTTTCGTCCTTAGACCCGCACTGTTGGCGATGGTCCCTACGTTGGTGGCTTCCCACGTTGTTACATCTAACTGGCAGCCTCGTACTGGCGGTTCGCTCTCGGATCCCGCTGGCTTTGATCCATCAAAGTCATCGGCTGCTCTCTGGGAGAATAAGTTCGAAGTTCATCCGGACACACTGCCCGATGACCCTGTGTTTAGAATACTCGGCGTAACGCCACAGCCGGTCATGCCACGATAACTTTTTTTCTTTCAATGCTTTGGTGCTGCTGTACGCCTCAGCGTCCCTTGCTGTTTTACGTTACGTCTCCCCTGCTGGCGGGGACATGCCAATTGTGTACGGCATGCTGCGGAACTGCGCATATCCGCATGTCCTTGTACATGTGGCGGTGTATGCCCCATTGCTGGCGCAGGCCTCGACCTCATCTCCCCAGTTCCGTCTTGGGGAGCTTTGGTTGTGTAATTTTTCCCATTGTCTTGCCTCACGATACGGGCGTGGCCCTATGAATAACCTCTACAAATAATTCACATTTTTTTTAATGTTGCGTTTTATTTTATGTTTTCTTTGCATATAGATATGGGCTCCTCACACGCATACGATTCTGTCCCGGTTTAGAGACAAGCTGTAGCTGTATAGATATATTCATGCTGGCATGGAGACAATGAACGAAAACCGATTGACGCTTAGAGAACAATTGCCTAATTCGTGATGCCGGGATTATTCCAAAACAGGAAAGTGAAAGGTAAGGCGGGCAAAGAGACCACACACAACAGACCTCTCCTTCCTCTACATCCTTGTTCTTTACACATGTACGTTTCCTCTTTTTCTCTTCCTTTCCTTTTCCAATCTGAATATTATATGGTCATCTTGCCATCTCTGACTCCCTATGCTAGGCCCTTGCCCGACGAGCGACCACGTCAATCAGTCGCAAATCTCATCGGGCGCTTCGAACAACAACAGAAGCGTCAATCTACACCGCCCACTACATCGTCACGCACCGCTAGTGCTGCTTCCAACAACACCGGTGACTCTGCGAAAGAAGAGCAGCGCATCGCACGCGAATGGCCTCCCGTAAAGACGAACGGTAACACAAGTGGAACGACTGTCAGCCCGCAGATGTCCTTAGCCACACAACGTAGTCCCACGATGACTCCTGTCTCTGATGTCCTCACTCCTGTGCAAGCGGACGTAAAAATCCCAGCTGGTCCTGACGCGATCCCATCAACCGCTGATGGCGACGGACCTACCCGACCCGACACGTCAACCCAAGCACCTACAACCGCGCCCGCGATCAAACCCCGCGCATCTGCCTCTACATCACGTCCATCGTTACCACCAACCAAACCAACCAAACCGCCCACGTCTCCTTCAAAGTCCTCACCCACCACTGGCACGCGGCCACCACCCACCACAGCCACAGCCACAGCCTCTCGTGCTACACGTTCCAAAACACCTACACCACGCACACCATCCAAGGGCCCAGGTTCCCGAAGCGTACCCTCGACGCTTCATCGCACCACTGCCAAGTCTCCTACGCCCTTCGCATACTCCGCCCTAAGACCGAAGACGCCCGGTTCCCGTCCGAAAACGCCGTCGTCGAGAAACGTCGCTACGGCAGATAAGACAACTTCTGTTCCTCCTACGCCACGGTCGTCATCCGGCCTATTCGCGCCTACTGCTGCGTCACTAGCAAAAGCGCGTAATGCCGCACCACCCCCGCCGCCAGCAACTGTCCCACGCAAGGTCGATCTATCGCGGCTGAGCAAGCCTACTGCGGCTTCCGCTGGTAAGGCCCGAGTGGTTTCCAATGTCACGACGCCTCCACGACCACCTGGACATGGCACACCAGTTAAGCGAGGTAATGGCACGGTTCCCCGTGGTGCTGCTACTACCGCACGAGGCGGAGCGAGCACGGGGGCTAAGAAGACCTCTGGTATGGCTGCTAATCCTGCTGTTCCCGAGGCGCCTGCTACCAGTGAAACGGAAACGGACGGGGCGGCAGAAACTGAGCCGATCACTGACGCGGAAGAGCTGGTGGGACAAGAGCACCCTGGAGCTGGAGAGGTGGAAGAAGTGCAAGAAAGTTACAATGAAAGCGCAATACACGATGACCCGCCGCCACAAGATGACGGCACCGCTGAACCGGGCACTGACACGTTGCAGTCACATAGTCAGACTGCGGAGGACCTTGCCGGGGCGGAGGAGAGCGATCAGTCGGAACAGGTTGCTCGTCCAGGTGAGAAAGAAGCGGAAATTTCTGTTCCAGAGACGGAAGCTGAGGCTTCACCGGAGTATGAGGCCGAGACTGCGCCGAAATCGACGGAGCCAGAGGCGGCAAGGTTGGACGAAGACAAGCCGCAGCACTCGACGACCGTCAGCAATGAACTGGAATCTATGGTGAACATGCTCCAGGGTGGCCCGCCGTCCTTACCGTCGTCGTCCACGCATCTGGATGTGGCTGGCGAAATTCCGGATGAGGAGTAAGAAAATCGGTTGATTATCGGTCAGTAAGACTGCCGCAGGGCTATTTGGACCAATATGCATTTTTCTTTCTTTCACTGGTACCAATGGTTCTCATAAGGGCTACCCTGCTGTTTATGGTATGATGATGATGATCCACACGATGTAGTGCCATTTTTTCGCCTATGATATTTTACACACCCCCCCTTCCGATACATTACTGATAACTCCATTTATTTAAAAAAAAATTGGTCCTCTCTGCGTGTTGAGAAATAAACGTAGAGTGAAATTGAAAAAAAATCCGCGGATGGCTTGGCAAGGCGGTGCTACTATCGAGTTGTTTTGATGGCACTGCCACGCGGTCGGGGTAATCGGACGGTCTCAACTTCACTTTTTTCTTTCTTTCAATTTTTACACTTCTTTCACTTTTATTGTTTCCTCTCACTGCCCTCTCAATCATGCCTCCGTTCACTTCCTTCCGTCTTGCTTTGGTCCTGTTCTTTGCCCTCGCCAGTGTCCAAGCTTATGCTCTCAATCCTCGCCTAAATCACTTACCACCCCGAGCTAGAGCGGACCCCGCCACTACGACACAGAGTTCCTCAGCAGCGGCAACTACGTCCGCGGCAGCACAGGCAACGACAACGCAGCAGCAGGTGGTAACTCTCACCCCTAGCTCCGCCTCACCCGCGCAACAAGCTTCTACCACCGCAGCAGCCGCACCAACCTCTGCACAGCAACAAGTAACCTCGTCGGCAGCACAGAGCTCTGCCGCACAATCGAATGCCGCTCCCTCGCAACAACCACAGTCGTCGACCTCGGCCTTTGTCACGACCAAAGGTGGCCAGGTTGTCACCAGCGTAATCGTCGTCTCCGATTCCCCGTCCACATCATCAACGGCCAACTCTTCACAGAGCCCCGCCGCTGCCAATTCTACTTCTGGCGGTTCCAGCTCTAGCGTCTCATCGTCCACCATCATCGGATTATCTGTCGCGGGTGGCGTCGCCGTTCTCGGCGTCATTGGTTTCTTCGTGTGGAAACTTACCCGCAAGCGCATGCATGACTTTAGTAACAGTACGTGTTCCTTGACTACTATCACAAACGTTTCATTCTCATCGTCCCTGATCCCTCTCTCATCGTGGCGTTCCTCGCGTACAATTAAAAAAAAAACAGACGAAGAGATCAAGTGGCCAGAGCTCAACTCACACGACGCGAGCGTCCCCCTGCCAACAAACCGTACCGGTGGATCCGGCTTTGATACTGCCGCGGACGTTGGGCGAACTTCGATCGGCGGTTATGCAGCTTCCACCGCAGCCACTTCGACTGCCGAGCTCTACCCAGATCCGTACGCTGTCCCGCCGTTGCCCCACCTGGACCCGAATCAACCCTACCGCGACGACCCAAACGCGGGCTTTTATGACCCGTATCGTGGGCCCATCCCGCCGTCCTTTGACCAGGCCACCGCGGGTGAGGCGATACCGATGACACAGCTCGCCGGGCGTCGTTCGCCCGGGCCGGGTGCGGCTTACGGCGTAATGGGCAGCGGCGGACGTGCGTCGCCCGTACCGCAGGTGGCTTATGGTGGAGGAGACTTTGGAGGGCGTGCGTCTCCAGGCCCGAGGGCTGCTGGATTTGCTGCTGCCAGTGGGAGAGTGTCACCAGGACCGCAGGCGGCGTATGGTAACTATGGTCCTCGGTAGCAGATTAACTCCTTGCCAATAGATGAATTCAATTCTAGCGTGGTTGTGCAATTATTTTTTGTTTATAGCAGGTCTGTTTTACAACAAAAAACGTTTTTCTTTTTTTCAATCTTTTTTATTATTATCGCCATCTCTCGCTCTCTCTTCCTCATCGTCATCAACAGGACGCTTGTGCTCGACGTGCGTGCGATATCTGTTTTCTTCTTCATGATCATGCGCTATGATGATTAGACATTCATGCTGCGGATTTTTTCTGGTCGTGCGAAGCCTTTTCTGCGCGTACACATTGCCCTCCCCCGCCTTTCTTTTCCTTTCCCTTTTGCACCACGTTAATTGTCAACATTTACCGAACCATCACCATCATAATACACGTCTTGTACAAGGGACAATATAAATGAAATTTCTTAGATGTAGCTAGACGGGAGACCACTGCGAAGGTGAAGAAATAACAACCAGGTCAGCGATCCCCTGGGGGAGCTCTACTGTAGCAACCCGTTGGCCAGTTCGACATTGCTTCCCTTCAAGTTACGCAACAGGCAGATCTCCATTCAAAGCAAAAATGATGGGCGCCCCGCGGCCCCCGCGCGTCGTCATTTTGTTACGTTGGGGCTGAGCACACTACAGGGAAAGCAGGGTTCTACTTCGAAAAGGTTGCCTATTCGTGATAAGTTAAAAGTCACGGTCGCACAAACAAGGATAGCACGAGCTGGTTGCAGGAAGCCACAACCGGGTGTTTGCAAATTACGTTGGTATATATACTTACTTACTTAATCACTAACCTTAACCCTAATGCGCCGCGCACCTTGGGGAAAAGACGCCGATGTCTGCCCCATGTCGCCGCCGCGATTCGACGATCATGAAACAGACACCAGCGTCAGAAGGGGGAATGGGGGGAGGGGTGGAAAAGTGAATAGAAAAAGGGCGATATATAGGAAAAAGGGAACGAAAGGGCGCTTCGATAGTGACGACGTACCGCGAGAATCTCTCTCTCCTTCATGTCCTCTAAACCAGACGACGTCTGGACGGACAGACATCCAATCGGTACTACAGCGTAGTACCAGCCAGTAGTGACACAGAAATAACGCCAAGCCAAGCCAAGCCAAGAGATCCAAGCCAAGTCGGACAGCGTCAAATCCAAGCTAAGCGCCCGCAGGCAGAAAGACACGCAGACTGCCAGTGAAGAGCCGTCCAGATGGTCTTGAGCGCGCGCTATGTGATTTGAGAGAGCTTGAGGGCAAGACGTGCGTCCACGTTAACCTAATCTGAAGCGTCTACAAGATAAGTAGAGGCAACCCACGGAAGAACGGAGCGAAGAGAGGGAACGAAAAAGTTACGCAGGAGCTTGTTCCGTGACCACTGACGACAACAAACCCGCCTTCTACTCGTCCCGCCGCTATCGGAACATAAAAGAAAGTAAGATCTAGACGCGAAGAGAAGACGGAGGCAAGAGATGGAGAAGGAATGAAACACGCAATGATAGAAGGCATTTGACCGCGAGGGTCTCTTGCGATTATTGTGATGGGTTTTACAAATTTTTTTCGACGACATATATTTCCGCTGAGGTTGCGCTCATGTCATTTTGAGAGTTTTTGCCAATAAGGTCGATGACGTTTCGCCCCAACGAGAATCGAGAACAGAAAGAGGCTCAGCAAGAGACGGAGAAGGAATGAAGAACGCAATGATAGGAGGCGTTTGACCGCGAGGGTCTCTTGCGATTATTGTGACGACACGACATATATTTCCGCTAGGTTGCGCTCATGTCGAGAATCGAGAACAGAAAGAGGCTCAGCAAGAGACGGAGAAGGAATGAAGCACGCAATGATAGAGGGCATTTGACCGCGAGGGTCTCTTGCGACTATTGTGACGACACGACATATATTTCCGCTGAGGTTGCGCTCATGTCGAGAATCGAGAACAGAAAGAGGCTCAGCAAAACAAAACAAAAACGCAGGAAGAGAACGGAAATAGAAAAGGGGGCGGAACAAAGCAGGGCAAAAGGGGATCCGTCACCCCGCCGCGCAGATCTCCGCCGCGACTCAGAGACCCACACGACGAGCAGACGGCGCTATGGCCCGACCCACGTCATCGCCGCGACTCGACAACGTGAGGTAGGTTTCACAGCGGAAATGAAGGGGGAGGGGAAGAAAAAAAGAAGGGAAGGACGCAGCTGCAATTATAAGCCGAGGCTTGCGATCGACGACGAGGTGCATTCAGGGAGAGAAGTGCGAGCGCTCCGCACGTCTGTCGGTGGCAGTAGTTTGCTGGGCTTGGCGAGCACACTCCCGACGACGTGCAGCGGCGAGACACCTCCCGCTGCGCAGCATGGAACGCAATCTATGCATGGCCAGCTCGGCCGCATAATCCTTCGGATAGTAGCGCGCCACGTCATCGTCGTACATCCTGCAACGAGTGTTGAGATCGGGGACGTCCAACATCTCGCCATGGCTCGTCCCTGGGAAGTGCACGTCGGTCCAAGAGTCCCACGAACACGGCCCGTGAATGACAATCTCAGGAAGATCCAGTCTCGGCTTATTCTCGCTCCTGGCACGATCTGCAGCCTTTGCGCGCTCCGCCGCCGCAAGCCGGAAACGGTTGCGGGCCTCCTCGTCCGCCGCTGCCACTGCGGCAATGAGAATGTACCGATCCGGAAGGGTAGGCGCAGTGGCACGCTTTTGAGCGAGAGAAGTAGAAGCATCCCCAGGCTGTACTTTCTTAGCGGGCGCAGGTTTTTCTCTCGCGGTCGGATTGTTGGGGATTGTGATGGAAGCGTTTTCACGCTGAGCTGTTGGTGCTTTCTTAGCGGGGACAGGGGCAGGTTTTGCCCTCGCCGGATTGATGAGGATTGTGATGGACGGAGTCGGCTTGCGCACGGGCAACGAACTCGTGGGTCGCTTCGCTGGCGGCAACAGTCCGCTGGAGCCATTCGTCACTGCAGTGAGCAAAGTTCGTAAGCACAGTTTTGCGGTCATGGAGGTTGACTAACTGACCATCTCCCAACGGATCGCGCCTCGTTCGCGGACCACCACGAGTTATGGAAACGTGCCGTGCTGAGCCTCCAAAAGATGGGAGCGGAATAGAGGACATTTGGATGATCAAATGAATAAAGAGGGCAAATTTCAGAGTGAAGACACTGGGAAGGGTTTCTACGAAAGGTCCTTGGAGAGCCGCTAGTCCGTGGAACCAGCTTAAAACACAACCACAACGACCAGCTGGTTATATTTTAATTATAACCAGCCAGGCATTGTGATTGGGTCTGAACAAGAGGCCAGTGAACAACTCGGAGCATCCAAAGAAATATTTTAGTCAGCAAGCCAGCCATCCAAATTGCGAGAATCTGTACATGCTCCGAGTCCCCACACCTCCCCACGTTAAATACACCACTACCTCATATACCAGATGAGATATAATCAGCCAGATTGCATGTAATCGAGCGCGTCTTTGTCGTTTGTAAACATATGGTGCTATAGAAATGCGGAAAAAATAAATAAAATAAAAAACCTGAAATCGTCATTCATGTTGATCCACTTCAGAGGTATACAAAAGCAGGGTCTACCTGCCAGAGAGACCCAATCGAAAGCTAGTGATCGTATACAACTTAATCGAAAATAAACGACGAACTCTTATAGTTGAAATTTTAACTTGGATTGCAGCCACCGCGATAACACATAGACGATGGACGGCATGATTCGAAGGCTTCAGTACGGCGGACTCCTAGCATACCAGTGAAGTCGGGAGGTTGATTTGAAGGCGGCTGATGTAGGGCGCGGTAGACGGGGCTTCGGCGCGGGCTGTCTAGCCATTTCATGTTTCCACTTCAGAGGTGCCTCGTTCCGGGCGGAGTCCCGGAGGGTGGTGATCATAATTGTGGTTCCGGGAAAGGTAAACAACGTTCCATCACCTCTAATACTCTGCTCATGACGGACCAACTAATCGCCGATGTTTTTCTAGATAAGTGTCATCATCTTGTCTCAAGCGGAAATACCTGGCCTCAGCGAGCCAGTGTTAGTTAGGACTGGGGATATTCCTTCTGCCAAGTAACTCAGACATTAGGTGTCGTTCAATCGCTCGTAGCAATATATCTCGGCTGACAGAATTGTACTAGCCTGTCTTCTGGTCGTCACCCCTGGACCATATGCAAGACTCCTTGCTTCAATCACTTTCTTTATTGATATAACAGAAGGAGTACCATCGAAACGACTAAAGTCACGGTATACGCAGCCGACCCCCTGGCCACACGGGTCTACGTGGATATCAACGATTCCAGTGCCATTGTCTGGCTAAAGACCTGTAATGCGACAATCGGCTGGTATGCAGGTACCATGTGGCCCGCTTTATACACTTCCAAGTATGACAGTTTGCCGGCAGTCTTAAACATGCCATGCTCCACGCCATTGACGGTGTACGGTTTCATTCGCTGTGAGTTGAAGGGGACCGAGTCTGGGAATTCCAGCTTAGACACGCACTCCTTCACGCCGATGTAGTTACAAACCCAGTCTACAGAGACAAAAGAAGAGTAGACGAGAGCTGGATTGAGCGGCAGAGAAGCTAGAGTCGGAGCGACAGAGGGAACGTACCGGCGTTACCTGCCCAGAGGAGCACCTGAATGTCACCCCTGCTTATGATCTTGCTAAGGGCAGCCAGGGAAGACCGCGCGACTAGCGCACGGCGATGAGTTGACAACCATCGACAGAATTATGGAGTGGGCATACTGTCACCGGTCTTGTTAAACCTTTGAGACACTGTGTCAGAACAGTTTTGGAATGGTACCCGAGCGCCAATAGCATCCATAACCTTCTTGGACTGGAGGTACGTGAGGTATTTTTGCGAAGGGAACGGATCCGGATACGAAGTGCGTATATCGTAGGGGTCGAAGGGTATAGGGGAAGCATCCCCGGTAGCGATTTCGACATCGAAGAAGCAGGTGTTATAGGCATTGAAGCAATCTCTATCAGAATGGGATCTGCTACAAGTGTTCAGGGCAGGCAGACATTTTTCGTTATACGCCTCCATGAGTGACGCGGCTTGTGAGCTGCTAATGAGAGAACGCCAGGGATTTTTGAGCGAGTAGTCGATGTATGACTTATACTGGATCGCCGGTTCGAACTATACAGCACAGAGCCACCTAAACATCCGGAGAGCTAGAATTGAGAGTGAACTCACCCAACCGTTGTTGATTCCCAATGCAACGAGAGGAATTATTGTCCCTTCTTCCTCGTTTTGCATAATGGCATTGTTCTTGGACTCACTAAAACACGATCAACGGTCAAGTCACTAGAAGACTAATGACAACTTAAAACCCACAAGTATTCTGCAAACTCAGGCCCATAGTGTCCGCCATAGGATTCAGTAAACAAGCCAAAATTGCGATTCGTGTATTCGGGGAAGCGATCGTAAAAGGCCTGTAGAAGTTTCCACACAAACGGTGCCGCAGTGATCGTCGAAGTTACTTCATCCGAACCGTAGCTGAAGCCCGTGCCAATGGGCTGATCTACGTAAAGCATGTTGGCGACGTTGTTCCAACTGTATGGGTTTAACTCTGGGTCTGAGCCGGGAACGTTGTTGAATGTACAAGGACCGTTCTCGGCGAAGAGACCAAGCATGCTACTGCAACCAGGACCGCCGTTGAGCCAAAGGGCGAGAGGTGCAGTTGAAGCTTCCTTGCGGGCCTCGAAAAACCAGAACCACATGTGCTGAGAGTGCCTCAGATGGCGTAGGTGATACGAAACGAAGGGGATAGTTCCTCACCATATTCTTGCCGACGGTCAAATATCCAGAGACCTGGTTAACTCCAGGCGTGGTTTCACAGATACCGCTGTTGGTGACAACAAGCATCGTTGTATCAGTTGACCGGTGATAGTAAACGTTCTCGTTCGACTTGGCATTGAGCGACGGGGACGCAATGGCAAGGGCGGCCGAAGCGAGTGCCAAGAGAGCGGGGATCCGGACCATGATGAGGTTCGTGGGTGATCATTCACGGAGCACCTGGAGGCATTAAGTATCTGGCTAGCTGGCGAGCACGTTCGAAAAGAATATCGATAAATTCAGTGACATTGGCTGAGAATCCATGACGTGCACGAGCCTGCGGATATCTAAACTTACAACAACGGATTCGGACCACGAGATGGATTATTCCGGCCGATATTACTACCGTTCACCCGTCATCATAGCGTACTAACGCTACTGAGGTAGAGGTCCTTTGTAGCTTTGCACCGGTCTTTGTCATGACCGACCCCATTTTCGAATGCTTTCAGGAGCGGTGATTGTCCATCGTCAATCCTTTGGAAGCTGAAGCTTGGAAATGCATGAGCAAATGTGGGTTGCGTACCATTCTACTGCGTGGGCTCGATCATCCAACGCAACTTTGATTGTCGTCCACGAGAATCGTGCGATGGATGGATATCCAAATATCCTTTCAAGGGAATCCTTGACCCACGTCTTTGTATTGGGATGTAAGGAAGCACCTGGTCAATTTCGCTTGCGGACGAGAGGATAACCGAAATAACTACCAGATGGATAACCACTGCCGAGTCCAGAAGACCAGGTCCTCTTCACACATGGTGCTTCGGTCCCTTCGCACATGTCCGGGTCATCACGGGGATCTTCATCATTTACCCAGCCCTCAATCCAAGCGTCACGCGTCACCTTTGCTGCAACACTCGCTGCACCAACGGTCTTGCACTTGGAATCAGCCTTAGTCGTCACCGTGAAATCGATGCCGGATAATTTGATGACAAGAGCTGCTCGTATGGTTTGGTAGCACCAAGAGCGTCGACATACACCTAATATAAATACGGGCTGTCAGGAAGAAAATCATCGCATGTCGGAACGTGTTCCCGACCTCAGTTAACTTGATACCCTGCTGTAGTACTCCGCGGATAAGCGATATGGTGGCTTCTTGAGATTGTTTGTTCAAATTAATCGGAGGTCGGAGAAGCATGCCGCTCGAGATATCTCGGGGACTGTTGTTGTTACAAAAGTGCCTGATGAGAATGGAAGCGTAGCTGACCTTAGGACCTCACAGACCAACGCAGATTTTCATCATCGTCACACGAAGTGTGGAATAGCGAGGCGCGAGTGTCCATCAGTAAACCTAACGAAACCTTTTTTGGGCTTGCTCAAGCTTGCTCAATCTTGAGCAAGCTTGAAAGGACACAAAATAGCAAAAGTTCAAAAGGAACCTAAAATTACCCCAAAAGTAGTTTCTGCTGTATTTTCAAAAGTAAAAAAGGTGAAAATACAGTGATTTTACAGGCATTCTGTGGTATAAATAAAGTCAACCTTTTCACTTTTCCACTTTTCCACCTGCAGAAGTGAAAAAGTGAGAAAGTTTTTGCACCATTTACTGATGTCAGAAGAGAGCGTCTTGGAGTCTATCACGTCACACGAAGTGAGGCATCACGGCGAATCATATTATTCATATAGTAGCCTGAGGAATTGGCGCGCACCCGCAAACCTGAGATCGTTAAGCTGTTCCTTGTAAGAAGAAATAGACCAAATTTGGACAATGGCTGGCATGGGGCCATGGGCTGTGTCATGGTGGCAGCATGGAACTGGAGGTGTGTTTCCAACACAATTGAAGGCTAGGTCAGGCTTCAAGAAAGGGCCAGTGGGAAATGAGTGACTTTCAGCTGGAGGACTGAAAGTCACTCATTTCCCACTGGCCCTTTCCTGAAGCCTGACCTAGCCTTCAATTGTGTTGGAAACACACCTCCAGTTCCAGGGAGACCCTCTGGCTATATAATCAAGAAGGGCGAAAGTAAGTCATTTGCACTGTGCTGCGCTTCCGGTAAGGGTCTTAATAATGATTTTTGACACCAGGGACTGTGCCCTCGACGACAGTTGCGTCCTCTGCTCGCGCTGCTTCCACGCCACAGACCACACAGACCACAACGTCTCTTTCATTATTGCGCAACAGTCCTGCGGGTGCTGTGATAATGGTGACGTCGAGGCCTGGCGCATACTGATCCTGTGCCCATATCATCACTCTGGGGAAGGCTCTCCTGCCTCGCTCGTTGTATATGCGGCCGAACGCCGGCTCATATTATGGGGTCATGTAATCCCTTCTGTACAAAACTACCCACATCGCGTGCCCGTTCCTGCCGAGTTGCGCGAGAGCATGACTCGTACGGTTGCGTACGCCGTCGACTTTGTCCTCGAGACCCTCGACTGTTCTCCGGATGAGACGAGTGTGCCGACCCATGAGGCCGATCTTCGTCTGCAACCAAGTGCGGACCCGATGATGAAGGTCCAATATTGCGTCGTGCTCTGGAACGACGAGAAGCACTCGTTTGCTGAGGTCATCAATCTGTTGCGCTCGCTTACTCTGACCCCTCAAGAGAAGGCTACGGAAATTACGAACCGCATCGATGACCCCGGTCGCGAGGTCATCGAGATGAGTACTGACGTGCCGCGCGTACTCGACATCGCGCAAAACATTGCACAGATTGAGCTTGGTGTCACTGTTCGTCGCGCGTATGATACCTTCCGCGAACAGGTCGTTCAGTTGCGGTCATTATTGAGTGGTTACCCAATCTGACGCGGGCCCGGCTTGGGACCGATACGGTTGTCTTGAAGGAGGTGGTTGCAGAAGAGCTGCTTCTGCCAAGACGAAGATGCAATGCAACGACCAACCTGCCGCCTGAAGTCTTGTCTATTGAAACTGAGACGTCAAACGCAGTGCGGGTGACTTGGCTTTACTTGTATCACACAATGCTCTGGAAGAAGCCACGACTTAGCTTGAAGGAGATATATGCCTCAAAATCGGATCTCTCACATCAACACAAGCTTACCGTCCGTACGTCTCGCTCGCTCGTTCTATCCTCCTTTTGCCTGTGCTGATGACAATAAAAGCCGCACATTTTGCCAATGTGTATCCTCGTGTCATCGATAATTATCTTCTCGTCGATCGAGAGGCTGAAACGTCCATCAAATACTTTACCGTGGAATTATTCACCGTTCCATCGGCTGCCCTAATCGTACAACATTACAAAATCGTCACACGGATTCTCAACATCATCACTTTTTTCTTGACGAATCAGATTTCTGACCGACGCATCAATTACCCAGCATCGAATGTTGCGGAGGTTGATGTTGACAGCGAACCGTTCAAGTCAAAACGCTTCATGCCCGTGTTCAGCGATCTACGCTATCTATGTCACAATGAACCCGTACAGCGACTCATCACGAGTTCATCACGCAGTTCGCGCAAACTTGCCAATTGAACAAACGCGCCGCCCAAACACACATAGAGTTTGAGACAGACGGTTGGATCAGCGTGTTCAACATGACCCTATCCTTGTCAAGGGTCATCAAGATGTATGGCGAGGCTTTTCAGTACGCAACACCGGCCAAGCTCGTCGCAGCCATCACTACCGTCACACACAACATCCTCATGTCGATCACTCTCTCGGACGAGAGACTGGATAGGATGAAATTCAACCCTATCACGTTTCACGAAGTCAAGTTCGGATCTGTGATCTACTCTGACAGAACTCGCGTTACCCCCTCTTGTCCTTACAGCATGCAATCAAGCGAGGGCTCTAGCCAAGGAAGGTTTGAAGGCTGAGCGCTGAGCCTTGAATATCACTTGATATACCAAGATGGGAGGTATCATCGCCTCGATGCGCAGGTGGGATCACTGTTCCAGAGCCTGTGGTCTCTTCGGTGGGTACGGCAGAGCTAGTCTCGGTGCGCGGGTTTCTAAACTGGATGCCTAGTGGAAAGGGGGATAGAGAGCGGAATGTCGATTGACGTTCGCTAATCCTTGTTTCAGACGAAGAGAAGGCATCATTTGAAACTGAAGTTGCGGACTCCTAGCCTGCAGGCCCTGCACGAGAACCACGACCAGCGCTAAGTGGTGGCATCGCGCCAGAGCGTCAGTCCGCTTGACATGGTGACAGGCGAACCCTCCCCGATGATGGCACCCGCGTGTCCAAGACCAAAGCCCAATCCAGGTCGTGCATCTTTGGATCATCTCAGGGCCGATTCGAATTCTTCATCGAGGTCGGCCATGTAAGTTGTATGACATAGAGAGCTGCTGCGACTGGGCGCAATTACGGGTGGGTCTCCGGGTAGGTGAGAGTCTGGTTGGAGGTTGTGGCATCACCAACGGCGCGCGAGCGCAGTGACTGTTGGTGTGATAACGACGCAGAACTAGACACGGATAGTGATTGAAAATCGGAAAGATCGGGAATGGTGTCTACAGGAGGGATGAAAGTTGTCGAGCGAGAGCCAGACACCGTAGAGCTGGAGTGTGTACTGGAGCTCACGATCGACTGGATCGTACGCATAGAACTGGTGGGCGACTGAGTTTCAGAACGATCAGGCACCGTGACTGAGCGATCCAGCACCTCCCTGAGGATCTGGTCAACTCATGAAACAAAAACATCGTGGAACATACCAAATGGCACTAACCCAGCGCACGCGCTCTCTCCCAGACTCACCACCTAACCGCTCCACACCATCGCTGTAAAATAGTTGAAACGGGCACAGAGTTTCCATCAAGCCTAACTCTCCAAAACCCTGGGCGCTGGCAGTCTTGACTCTGGCGGCAATCGTGCCAACATCATCTTGTGCACTCGAATGGGTGGGTAAAGCAACGGAGCGAACCTCCGTGCAAGTGAGCAGATCCAAAGTTACGATCCCGCGCCCACCGCCTTGGGCAATCCAGGAGAGTAAGAGCATATTGGGATACAGGACAGCTTGACATCTTTGCCACCGGTACGGAGGGATGCGCAACGGATGGTGGGGTAAGGTATTAGCCCAGAGGTACAAAGACAAAAAGCAAGCGAGGAGAGGATAATTAAGCCCTACAATACAACAAAGAATTCGGTACACATACGCCGTGATGGGAAGCAAGGCAGGCCTTGAACAAGGTATCCACAGCCCAAGGCGGCAAATGCGAAGTCGAAAAGACGTGCGTTTCATGGTCAGTCGACGCGACTCGTTGGTTTCCACATCGGTTCGCTGATAGGACAAGTGCAGGCTCGGCCTGACGGTGGAATAGGGGATAAGGAACAGGCAGGCCGAGGCGCAGAGGACAGGCACAAGCGCTTGGGCGTGCCAGGCGTAACAAACCGCATTTTTTTTGTTTTTCTATATAACACAATTCTAACCCAAAAACACACGGAATATGCTTGCATGTGGTACAGGATGTCTTATGTTAATTTTTGTGGTGATTGAGCAAGAATTGGATGAGAAATCGAAGTGACCCATTACCAACTGGCCACCCCCGCAGTGTTAGTAATCTTAACGGACGGGCACACTGGCTCGGTTAGCGTGGCTCCGACTATGTTGACATTCACAAATAGTAGCCCTGCTCTATGACATTTTTATCCCGGATTCTAAAGCGGCCGTTCATGGCGCCCGCCTCCGATCGTCATGTGGTTCTGACTATGTCGAAATTCACAAATGGTAGCCCTGCTCTCAAGCTATGACGTTTTTATCCCGGATTCTGAAGCGACCGTTCATGGCGCCCGCCTCTGACGGCTGTTTACAACACAAAACGAAGACATTCTGCCAACTAAAGTCAAATTGTCCTTAGTGGAGATCAGACTTGTTCTCACGGCTGCGCGGTATAAGAGCAATCATCTCGCGATATGAACCTAGATTCAATTTCTGCAGTACATCTTGATACAAACCAGTTTCCGCTCGTCCGAAGCGATGCTCCTATCCTCCACGGAACGTGCGGCCTTTGCAACAACTGCCCGACTGATTTCCTGCCTCGTCACAGAATCTCTCGTCCCCGCTATATTTATACCTCTTCCCTGGTCCGATGGCGTTGGCTTTGCCGTCGTACTAAACCCACCTATATCGAACATCCCTGCACTTGACTCCAAATATTACTCGGAAGGAGATATCCTTGCCATCGTACCGCTGAGACACATTCCACTCCTCCGAACCGACTCGAGCGACCCTCGATGGAAACAGATTGGACTACTCGACCCACTTGATATGTTTCCAAGGGTGTTTGTGACCTCGCAAGATAGCGATCTAGATGAGCACTGGGAGGTATGGCCGTCAAATCCCGTATGATTACATTCATGCTCAGCTATCCTCTGTGTATAGTCACAAGGTAACCTCCATTCGACGATCAAGCAAGCGTTCTCAATGCCTGGCTGGTCGATCTCCGGTACAACTCTGATCAAGAAGGTGGATGACCCTTTGATTTTATGGGACAAGTTTGCCACGAGTATTGATCTCGATGGTCGCACACACTCTGACATTTCTCAAGAGCTCGCGAATTCGGTGGAGTGGCAAGGCTACTCATATGACCACCCACCGAACGCGCCGACGTTTTTGTCTCCTAGCATTGACTGGGAGCAGTCGATTGTCGAGGGTCATCCCATACACCCCGTTCGTGTTCCTTCCGATTTCAGCACGAGGCAATTCATTTATGAGACTAGATGCACAAGATGCGCCAGTTCTTGTCTCCCATACCCTCGCTTACCCCAGGAAGCTATGACTTGTATTCCCCGCGTTTACGTCTTGTTGCACTCCCTCGAACAAGTTTACACGTGACGGGAGACTTTGAAGCCCTCATTCGGCCCATTCTCGAAGCAGCAATAAGAAATGCAGGCAAAGCACTTGAAATGCCAGAGAATTACGTTATAGTCCCAGTACATGAACTGCAGGTTTCACACATACTCCAAAAGTTCGGTGAGGCCATCATTTATCCTGATGAATTTAGTGTTCCGGCTCGCGCTCAGCAGAGCATCCGGTGTGTATCTTGCTTTCTTTGCACGGTTTCTGGGGTCTTCGGCTTAACCATTCCCATATAGGTCCGTGATCCTTCCCGAAGTCCTACCGACGACTCACCTCAAAATTGGAGTTGGCATGAAGCTGACGTCCGCTGTTCGCACAATATGCCCAATAGCTGCCTATTTTGGGCCACCTTTCTCCACAGAGGTCGTCCCAGCCTTGCACTTTGATCGATCGTTACTCACCGTTGCACTGGAATTGGCGAGTGTCGTTCATGTCATGCCGGATAGTGACACGGCGAGACATTGCTCTGCAATTGTGCGCGAGTGTCATGAGAATGGCAGCGAGGCGCGCGGGGAAAGACTGATTGTCTGTACTAGCCTCATTGAGCGTGGTCATGCGGGGACGGATGGTGTCACGCCCAGCGTTGTGAGGGCGTTTGGGTTAGATACTGAGGACAAGCGGATCAAATGGCTTGACGAGTGAGTACTCCATTTCCGCCAGCGTCCATTCAACATTGAAATTCTTGTATCGGTGGGGCTGAACGCATCCTCTTATAGTTTCGCTCGTCTTTTCTTTGCCGCTTTCCTCCCGCCAATGCTCGAGGATGGCGTTGCTTTTGAAGCACATCCACAGAATACCGTCGCGCGTTTCTCTCTCGCGGCGCCACACGAACTCCGTGGCTTCGTTATACGTGACCTTGATGGGATACGCGTGCACCCACCTACTCTTCTAGCCTCCACAGGTATTACTCTGAGTATTCACCCGGGCGACTCGATCGCTACTGAGACGCTCGATGACGTCTATACGCTCATGTACCACACGATGTTCCACAATCATCTCCAGCAGCTGGTGCGGGTGCTTGGGCTCCATTACAATGGCAGAGGATGGGAGGTCATACGCGTGCGTCTACGGGAGTCGATCCCGCCTGGTCACGCTCTCGAGAGGGCTTGGCTGGGGGAGGAGGCAAGTACGATACCCGGAAAATGCTTCGTACGGATGCAAATGGTCGGGGCAGCCGACAATGTGAGTTTTTTTGTCGCTCTCGTTTGCGATCCTCCTATTCCTGAACGAATTCGTGACAAGCTTTTATGTCAACCTTTCCCCAATCTTTTTCATTACACTGGTGTTGATGAAGAAGCGCGCCAGGTCAATCAGGGTTAGTAAAGGTAGATCACGTGATATTCCATTCGTTTCTGGTTGGAGCAGGGGTATGTAAGAAGCACATAATGGAGACCAAAACGGGTTAGTTAGATACAATTACTCTCAAGAAGTTGTTTTTTCCCCACATCCCAGTACCATGTTCTGTTCTCAAATTTCGCTCCTTTCCAATTTTTGGGCCAAAGGACCAAGGGATACTAGTTATAGTGCGTGACCCGCACTCCGTTGACGATCTCGTACTCGGTCCCGTCTTCTGCCCGCTGCAGTTGTGAGATGCCATACGATGCGGACCTATTCTTGCGCCACGTTTCCTGTGTGGGAGGATCACCGCTGATAGACTTGTTGATACCCTCCCGCTGCACGACTGGACTTTCGAGCAGGGGTGCAATGCGAGTGTCTTCGGCCATGTAATGGAAATAATACAATCCGAGCCTCCGGTACCCCTCCTGATCAATCGGTGGTTTGATGACACGGTGAACCGCAGACTTGTAATAACCACCCGACAGGTATTCTGTCGTATCGCCGCAGTTTACGACCTGTGACGTCGCTTGTGATTAAAAGTGTGGCGACGACTTGTACACCATGACTCACGAGGGCATTGTCAACGTGTCGGATGTAGCGCCATTGACCGTCCCAATCCTTGATCTGCAGGGCGGTGACGGGCTGGCTCCATATTGCCGTAAAGCTTGTGTGATCTATGACGGGTATCGTGTAAGGTACGAATGAGTCGGTGATGGTATAGGTAAATATTATTACCAGCATGGCCCTTCATCCAGATATTGTTTGTTTTCTCTTCTTCTTCCTGAGTGCGGGGATTGCTGAAGCCAATGACGTCAGCTGTCAGAGTTGGAGTGCGTAAGTAAGATGAAGCCATACTAAAGCATGAATCGCCCTATAATGTCTTTGAGTAAGGGACCAAACCGAAATAATATTTATCCATGCTCACAGAAAGAGTGGTTGGTCTCGTCATAGGGATGTAAGTCAGGTAGTGTGTTTTCAGGGAGCTCGAGACCCAGAGACAGGAGTCTGTATCATGATAAGAGAATAGTAGCCGGTCTAAGAGATTTAACGAACTTTTGTACTTCGTTTAGCACCTCACGATGAGTGAATTCAATGATTTTTTGGATTTCAGGCAAGAACGGACGCAACACGGTGGGGTGTTCGCGTCTGGAAACATCTCGGGGAACTGGTGTGTGTCAGTGAAAGTATATCGGCGGCTTCTGCGACCACTCACAGTTGTAATGCTCGATTTTATCTTTGACCCCATTAGCAATGTGCTAGTGAAGTCGTTAGCGCCGGATGACGCAGACGATTTCGTCACATACCCAGTATTGAGGGAGTTTGTAACCCAGGTACTCCCCAGTTTCCTTTATTCGGGCCTTATAACGAATTTTCTCTTCATCGCTGACATCGTCGAGTGCGAGACCAGCAATGTCGACCATCCGGTCAACCTGTGTGAGTGAGATTATACAACGATATGGGATCATGACGATCTGTAACTCACAGTTGCCTTGTCGAGGCCATGATTGATAACGTAGAAGAACCCTTGTTTATGAGTCGCATCACGCGCCAGTCGGACCTGCTCAGCACGACCTTCAGGAGTTTTGGCCTTGGCAAGATCAACGAAGGTGAGGTTGGCCCAATCAACTGGATAGAGATTAGTGCCCTTTGAGACCGCAAACGCCTGGCTTTCGCTTACTATCCTCTTTAGTGACTGGCGCAGGGATCCAGTGTCGGACAGGAGGATAATTTGAAATGATGGCAGGCATATTGATCAATGAGAACAAGTAGAGAGAGAAGGAAAGAGATCGCTCGAGAGCCTGAGGTGTTGATGAAGATCTGTTCCATCCGTCATGTTATATACTTTTCTGCGCAAAAGGCACCATACTTTCAAATCAAATCAAAGAGAAAAAATGGGATGATATCCGAAGACCACCCCGTTCCTACGGAATGGATATTCCGAGCTTGAAAGAGTATTATTGAAGAAGAAAAATGAGCTGAACGGTGAGATTTAATGCAAGTGAAGGATAAGGCAGATGTAGGGCCGGGGTAATAGAGCCACGTATGTGGCCCCTAGCTTTCCGCTCTATTTCCGAGATAGACGCCTGGGCAAGAGTTGCGATCGGCCGCCGATACACTTGGCAGATTGCCAGCGATGAAAGCCGACTAGTTATTGGATTATGGCGCGTATATGCCGCCGAAAACTTGGAATATGGGCCAATACAATAAACTTTGGGAAGCTGGCAGGTTGGCAGGTTTTTTCAGGAAAGTTCCGGGTCGTATGCGAAGAAGCCAAACGCAATAGCCCAGACTTGAAAATGGCTGCCATTCAACGTTCAAAGTTTGACGTTGAACGCTCATGTTGGGGGAGCTGACATTCTGGACGAGAGTCAGGTGTTGAAAAAGCTACACTGTAAGAAAAAAAATTTAACACGCGGAATGACTTTTTTTTTGAATCGTCATATTCATTTGCGAAACGAGTCGGACTGGCGCTGGGGGAAGAATGCAGACAGATGATGGCGATTTGGGTTCAACGGCCCGGAAACAGGCACCGGTACCCGAATCCAGTGGCAGCCCGTCCCATGTGTACCATCAACTTCAATACTACTGTATGGAGAATAGCCCAGACTCTCCTTCCTCTGCTAGCGTCCCCGGCTACCGTGCAGTCCGAGTCTCCGAAGACAGCCAACAATCAAGGAAGACTGTCGATCTGCTCCACGGTGCTTCTTCGTCTCCGGACTTGAACACCAGGCCATCGCTTCCTACTCTACAGTTGGCCAATATCAGCCTATCTCGCACAAGGACACTCCCATCTAGATCTCCGAAACACGCCCCAAGTATTGTACCGACTCTCCAAGGGATTACATTCGAAGGCGAAAATTTAGAGCGTCTACGCCGGTGGGTCCTGGGGTTAGCCATAGGCAATTACTGCTTGCTGGTCCAGTTGTACATCTCGTGAACTTATCCCTTGCACATTTTTTTCAGTTGATTTCGACCTTGAGCAAGGTCCCTCGCTACGCTGCATATTCCCACTCTTGTCACTGTACCCGTTCGAGGCTGAAAACATGTTCGTTCTTTTATACCTGTTTTATGCTTATTAAAGTAAAATTGGTAGTGCCTTTTCGGCATTCCCTGATTCGACGCTATTCAAGGAAGGCTCGGAGATCCATTCCTTCCGCATCCGAGAGCAGTCTACGAGGTCGAATCGACGCGGTTCGTCCTTGTTTGAATGCCATCGTGCACCTTCACCCGACGGCTTCGTGTACGGCTTTTCTCATTTTAATCAAGTAAGAGCGCCAGCTTCCAAGCGCGGATACTCTCAGGTATCGTCACCAGATCGCATCCCAGCGTCTTCTGAACCCTATTATTTCAGAGATGCATCGTGTTGTTGACACAGCACCCATATCCGGCACTATTTTGCGCCTTACTAAGCAAGTTAGGGCCCCTCTTTCATACTCATGGCGATGCTATTTTGGAGGTTGCGTCGCATAACATAGCGAAATGGTGAGTTGCGACATGCGATCCGTATATCTCGACATCATTCCGGATGGCTTGCAGGCCACCGCCAGTACCCGGAACGACTGTCGAGCTCGGCTTCATAGGCTCAGTCCTACACGTCGAACTACCCCGAGACTTGGACGAACAACAGTTAGGAAATGTAAATCACCTTGACGTACAACTGGAACATGATTGGCACGTACGTTTTGACAGAAGCTTCTGCAAGACCTCCACGTCATTATCAAATTCTAGCTTTTGGCGTGTTCTCCTCCATTCCCCCCACCGAGTATGGTCCACATCTTTGGGGCATCATTAAAGCATCTTTGGTCAATATGGGAATGCCTCGTTTTGTGCGAACCAATTCTCATCTTTGGCCGGTCCTCTGCATGGACGAGCTTGGCAATATGGTGGCTGCGCGACGTCTTCAGACCCGTGAGACGAATTCTTTGCGATACATATTAGTACGCAGACCCAGCATCATATCACACAGATTCCGTGGGCAGGTGACTTCAGACCTTATTTTACAATCCATGACAGGGAGCACTCGGCCTTGGTAAACGAAAGGCCACCCAAAGCCGGCCTTCTCCTCGGAGTCACGAACCCCTTCTTCGAGAAAACATGCAGTCACTGGCCCCATACTCTCACACTTGGTGGAAAATCTAGGCAGGTGACTCTTGAACATCTCCACATCCCCATTTCTGACTTGTTGTCAGCTCCCAAGATATACCAGCACGATTTGCAGGTTCGTCACCTGGATGGAAGACAAAGACTCACCAACGGTATACGTCTAAAGATCGTCAGCTCCTCCAACTGTCGGAGGCCACAGCAGGAAGAGGAAATGCGACAGAGGGTAAGTTGAAGTTTCTACCATGGCAGGCCCTGACCATCTGTGTCTCAGTGGAAGAAGCATCTTTCAACCTTCGTCGTCACTTTTCCTGTCGTTCGGCAGCGCTCCTGGTCCCTCTTAACCGTTACTTGAATACTCTCATTCCCCGACCCTCAGAGGCCAATAAGACTAGCACGGACTTGCGCCTGAAGCCCTTCAACAACGCAAATTTCTTCGCATCACTCAAGGCGCACGGCGCAGCACTGCCATTTAAATCGAGTACAAAGCAGCGTGAGTTCTATGAGCGCTGGCTACGTACACCGGCATTCGGTCTCTGGCTGGCGCGGCAGGAAGAAATTGTTGAGCGCACGCTCGCAAATGCAAATAACGGGAAGGCCCGCTAAGAAATAGACATTCCTGTGCTACCTGACCAGTGGTTCTCTGATTCACACTATTTCTGAATGATATTGGTAATTCGAGAAGACAGCCCATTTTCAATCATGCCAAATTCCGGGAAACGTGACATGCCAGAGCTTTCATGTGTACGCGCGGAGACAGCCGTGAAAATTGTTTGAAAATGCTCGAAGGTTCAAAGCACCAGAACTTGGAGCTAAACCAGAAATGTTACTTATTCCGTGGCAGCGGTAAGCGAGACCCCGTTATAGATAGGTCGTTCACGCAGCGACGTATTCACTCCTGGTGCTCTCCGCGTGGATAACAAATATGGACACAATCTGACGCAAAAGAAATGATCTGATGAGCGGAGCTCCGTAATATGGAAAGGTTCGTTCATGTTCACACTCAATAGACCGGCCGGTGAGAATGTGGTCAACCTGATATGACATGATGAGCGACATTACTGCCGCCAGTGTGTATGCATGCGAAGCAGCTGTCCACGACAATAGCAATCAGAATGATCCTCCCCTGGAGGCTGGATACATATGCATGTGATTGCCATTGACATTTATTAACAATCCACATTAGATAGTCGCGGTCTCGCGGAAGGGAATAAAACAAGACTCCCTAGATACCACCCAGCCGCCACTGGCACCGTTGTCTCAGGGCCACGTAGGTCTACAGCCACTGCTACACTCCAACCGCCACTGGCCGTCACCCAGTGCACCACAGGCACAACTTTCATGAGAACCCGGAAACTCGGCTTCGACGTGTCGATCAATAGATACAGTAAAGCGGACGCATCTGTCAAGGCCCTAGCATTGAATCGGATCAGAAGGCAAGGGGGCTGCACAACTTGAAGCCGGAAGGAATTGTAACGTATAATTGTTTGGTTCTGCCAGCTGACTGTCTCGCCACTCATTCAATAACTGTCACGGTCGCGCATTCATTTAGCGTTTAAGATTGCATAGAAGCTCAACTTGACTGCAAGTGGTGCCAGTGACTCGGAAAGGTTCTGTCACAACCATGGCTGGGAAGTCCGAGCACTGCTGCCAATCCACAGCCAAAAATCTACAGTATTCTATCAGCACCTTCTAACGATGGGTCCTGGTCTCATGTAATACTTCTTCAAGTTCATGCATCTCACACCCGCCTGGGCTAATTTAGCGCTTTCTGACATCTTCAATTGAGCTCGGAGTTGGTCTTGCTTGCGCTCTCCCGCTAGGCTAACAATAGCTTGGATCCGAATGCTACGTCAATTTCCATGTTCGCAAAGTCTACAAGGACTCGGCGAGTCTATCGTTTGGACGATTCTGTGCCTTAAGCAAGTTTCTTCTGTTCTTGGCGCCGTGGGTGGGCACTATCGCCAAACTCAAAAGAACTCGCAGAGCTGACTTACTTGGCATTTCGATGCGGAAATTCGGCATTTATTTCAACACCATGATATCCCTCATTAAAGCTGAGCATTCAGTTAAAGACCCAGACCGCGGCGTCCGATACAAGCTGAGCTATCCATTTGGGCATCATTCTGGCTGTCGTTCAGGTTCAGCCGCCGGTGGAGGATTTGAAAGACTTTACAAAATAGTCACCGAGTACGTAGTTCGGCCCTTCATGAGAGCCGATCCTCTCAATATACCTTTCATGGACGCAAGTATAGCGTGCATTACGTCATGTAGATATTGCATCAATCCATCAGAGGCGATAGCGCTTCACATATACGTACTAGGTACAATTCCCTCGTGTGCCCCAGAAACGTTTGCGTAACATTATCCCTAAATGCACACGCCCCACATGTCATGAGCGAGGAGATTGATCTGGAGCACACAAGCAATCTGGCCGGTAACTTGTGAGGTTGCGAAATCGAAGCCCAGAAGAGGGAAAGGGTGGATTATCGGCTTGTTAATTAGAGTCAAAATATACTGGAGCTTTTTGCAATAGCTTTCCAACTCTTGGTAATATACTGCGTGAATATCTCGGCTTCTGATAGAACATTTTGCACATGCGATGCCGAGTCAAAGAGGGTGTCGAGGAACGCGGGAGCAGTTTGAGGAGATGTGAGCTGATGGAGCTCTGACGAGGAAGCAAAGTTAGGTGTGAGTTGGAGGTGGATATCCATACAACTTGACCTACCAGCAGCTGCGTAGATGGCGGCGAGGGTGACACGCTTTGTATACCAGGAGGGCTTTGAAGTGGGATTTAAGCGGCAGGAGACAACGTGTAATTAAAGCGGACGTACTCCAATAGAAGTGTCTTTAGTCACTCGACATGCCTCGTCAGCGATACTTGCCGCATGCTGTATTGCAGGGCGGAGGTCAAGAGGCGGTACGCCGTGTCTTGGAGAGACAACAAGTGCAAATGCCTATACATAAGTTATCTATGACATGCATGTGGCACGTAATCAACTCAACCGACTTACCTCCGTGAGATGCTCGAGCACGGGCAGGTTGTACTCGAGGCGAATAAAAAGTGCGCCTTTTACGCCGTCGACCGGGACAGAACGCATATGAGATCGCCCTTCATCTAGCCATGCACCGATTAGGGTTTTCCGTGCGGCGTCACCCTCACCGAATAATGTCGTCACCGCAATGTCGGAGAGCGGTTCCGAGTGTGGTTCCGGAAGGGCCAGCACGGAATGAGCCAAAGCGGTGCGAGTGAAGCCATGCTGCGGAACGAGAGGAACTGCGAGCCTTAAGAGTTGTGCCCTACGCGTAGAGTATGGATGAGGTAGTAAAGACAGAGCGTGAATCAACATACCTAAGGTGAACGCCTGACATGAGTTGATTGGGCGCGCTCACGCCCGCGACCCTCGCTTGCCATTTCCGTTGTTTTCACCACTAAACTCACTCTAATCAATCAACCTCCGCTGCTAGGCAGCGCCGACCGTCCTTACACCCTTTACAAGTCCCCAAAAAATCTAACAACAATGTCTGATTGGGGTAAATATCTCTTTTTTTCTCTCTATCATTACTCTATCTTGCCATCTACTGACAAGTCGGGGGTCGGGGTAGAGGGTTCTAGGGAGGACTCGCCCGTGCGCTCCATATCCAACAAAGCGCCGGTAACTAAGAATAAATGGGATGGAGAGGACGAGGATGATGACGAACCCGTCGTGCGTGGGCCGATAGGTCAAGTTTTTGATCCCCGGACGTTGTTTTCGTTGATCTTGCAACGATCATTCGCAGAGCGATTGGGAAGCCTCTTCCGATGAGGAAAAGTCTGCCGCACCTGTGGCCGCGTCCGTAGCTCCTCCAAAGAAGAAGGGAACCCTCAAACAGAAGCTTGCGGAGAAGGAGGCTGCGCGCCAAGCCATGCGTGCTGCGGGAGGGGACGACAGCCCCGTAGACTACGACGAAGATGCGGTGCTCGACCCGCGCACCAAAGCGCGGCTTGAGAAGGAGCGCGAGCTCGAGTCGGATTTACGCAATGCTACGGAGCTCTTTGGCTCCACCACTATCAAGGGTGAGTGGATTTGATTTGCCCCATTCCATTTCTTTTCGGCCAAGTAAGCTGACAGCAGCCCTCCTCGCCGTTGGTAAGGCTCTTCCGATGCGAATCTGGACAAGATCTTAAAGTCGACACCCAAAACCAAGGAGGACTTTATCGCGCTCTCAGATGCCATCATCGCACATGTCGTCAAACAACACCAAGACAAACCGTTATACGCAAGCTTTGTCGAGCACCACGCGCGCGCCCTTGCTGCGCCGCTCCGTGATGTCGAAATTCGGAAAGCGGCGAGTGGACTCACTACGCTGGCGAATGAGAAACAACGTGAACAGAGGGATAAAGCGAGTGGAAAGAAAAAGCCAAAATCAGCCGGAAAGCCCGTTCTGGGTGCGAGTAAGCTCGGCAATAAGTAAGTACTTTATGAACGTGTCAGTTTTTTTACATGTGTGGCTGAGCTGTATCGCCCTCTCATTTTAGACTGGATACAAGTGTGTATGATGAGGTGTTGGACGACTTTGGGACCAACCCAGATGACTTTATGTGAATGTAGCCCTGCTCCGATAGCTGTCTGATTACTCGAGTTGTAGCCCAGAATGCGTAGATTAAGTTATGGATTAGCCGGCGATATGCCTGCTAGCACAACAAGTACTACTATTCATTCTTCACCTTCGTCGCTGTCATAATCGTCTTCCTCGTCATCTGCGACGCTAATGACGCCTCCGCCCTTTCGCTCTTTTATCGCACGTCCTGCTTCCGCAAACCTCGCACCGAAAACTTTTCGTGCACCAAAACTCGTACCGACGTCCCAAATCTGCAACTTTGCCTTTGAGCCCCGCTGCCGCGAGCGTCAATGGGTCGTCGGGCGACCACACAGTCGAGAAGACTTCGCCCTTTCGACAGATTAGCACGCACAGGTGTCTAGAAGCGTAAAAATGTCGGACTCACCAATCCGAGGTCGCGGCCAGCGACGAGGCTGACTTGCCGTTTTTCACCCACCTCATCCCTTGAACGTTCCATATTTTTACCATTTTGTCTGTACCGGCCGTGGCGAGGCATCCACGGATGTGCGGATTGACGTCCAAGGCACAAGCCGCGCCGTCGTGCGCCGCGATCGTGAAGCGCGCGGGGATGGTTGGGTAAGGTCTGATGGCAGTGTCCGTGCGTCGAAATTGACCACCATTCCGTTCTCCCAGAGAAACCTATGGACGACAAAGGGACATTCTCAGACCTGAGGCAAACAACGTTGATAAGACTCGCACATAAAGCTATGGTTATTCCATGGATCCCAGCGTATTGCCTCGACGTCCGCACCCACGATGGCACCAACATCCGCATCGGGCGCTCGTGTGTCGAATACGCGCACAGTACGGTCGTAGCTCCCACTGAGCAACACAGTCGGTTCTGCCGGGTTCCACTGCACAGCTTGTACCTTGTCCTTGTGCAACTTCTCGAAACTACGAAGGGCCCCCTCTTTCCGGTCCCTTGACAAGTCCCACAGCTTGACCGTGCGATCCGCGCTACCGCTCGCGAGCATCTGACGTACCGTACGGTTCCACGAGAGTGTGAGAACGGCATCGACATGGTATTTCTCACTCGCCGCACGATGCTTTGCCTTTTTGCGTTTCTTCTTCCCGGTTCCCGCAGGCTCTGGGACGTGCGGCGGCGGTTGCCTGGGGGTCTCCGAGAACAGCATCGGGATAAACGGATTCTAGAAGGTCGACAGAAAATATTTCAATTTCGGGGTCCATTGTACCAATAGCGATGTAGTTTCCAAACTGTGACGATGAGGAGCCATCGCCGGTCTCCATGGCATCGTCATTGGAACGACCAGTAGATGAGACGGGATAGTCGAGCCATTCGAGACAGAGAGGCATGCTACTCAATAGCAGGTCGTGGTGTGGGCCCAAGTGTTCCGTTGATTCGTCGTAGACGAAGAAATGGAGTTGAGGCACGTTTTGTTCTACGATGGCGGTGACGAGCATGTTATCCGTCGGCAAGATTTCGTTTTCCTCACGTTCGAGTTCATCGTCGTCCTACATGTCTGCACATTTTATCAGGTGCATAGGGAATCAGGGACGCGACGCACCTCCTTGAGAGTGACGTATGGGTCGTCGTCATTATTATGGTAGAATTGCAACCCTTTTATGTTGGTGAAAGGACCAAAAGCTGGGCAGGGCAATATGGTGGTGATCCCAAATAGGGCATGACCAGACGCACTCGATGCCGGCCCATCGCCTTCTTCGTCATAGGTATCCAAACCGTACTTGGAAATGTCTCCATTCCGTTTCGGAGTCGTGAGCTCCCCTGCCGCGTCTTCATCCATAGCTTTCGTCGTCCTCGCTACGAGGACAATGAATTGGTCATTTCATAATACGAGTTGAGTGAGACGTACTCGACCCAAGCAGAGTCCGTCCTCGTCATCATCACTATCATCACCGCTCCCATTTATTTGACTCATGGATTGCGCGGCAGCATTCGCTGCGTTCCAGTTCTGTGCGCGCATCTTCGAGTTCTATATGAGCAATCTCCTTGATTCGCTCAACATCGGCATCGTTCAGAGGCTGTTTTGATGGGTGCCGCGCGGAGAGTCCCCGCTTCACCCTACCCAATGAAGCTCAGCCTGTATAAGTGAAAAAGGGTTACGGTATGATGCGTACCAGGCGACACTCGAAATTAAGTCACCCATTCCTTGAGCTCGTAAGAAAAAAAGGGGAAAAACCGAAAAGCTACCGGTCCGAGAGGGCCGAAAGGAAAGGCTCACTATCACGGCTGTTGAAGCAAAGGCAAACTACAATTTAACATTATATTCAAATACACGTACATTTTACAGGTCCTTGTAATAGAATTAGTTGTATAGCGTCATGGTACAAAATCAGAGCATAGGTTGAACCCAAGATAAATGACTCCTCAGATGAGCAAAGATAACGGGCGTCCAAAAAGATTGCGCAAGAGTGTGTGAATATCTACCATGAGGGAATCAGTGGAGAACAGGTGTCTCCGCGGGTGGGCCGCACGGTTTTTGAAGCGATATTTCGCCCATAAAAAGTTCCTTTTTCTTCAGGCCGCCTACAGGGCGAAAGTTTGATACCCGGAATGGGAAGAGACACACAAAAATACTATGACAGAGACGTCAGTCGGCGGTGCAAAATCACCGCCCAAGGTCAAAACTCCGTACCATGACCGAGTAGTCTCTCGTGCGGAAGCTCTTTGTCAATTCAAATTTTTTTTCTTGGTGAAGCTCTCCCTTGAATTTGATGCACCAACGAGACCGCGCATGTTCCTCGTCTGGTGGAAGTTGCGTGGGGCTGATCCTCGAGCTCCCATTGAGCGTTTGCGACCCAATCCGTACGGTGGAACGTAGTGAGCCCTGCAACGGTGAACGGGCAGTTAACTTGTCCAAATGCGATCACCCTGAGCAGTCGGACGTCAATGATTTGTGCTTGTGGAACGGCGACTAGATTGATGGCTCTATATCTTCGCTTGTCATAACGAGGCCAGCGGGATGGGGCCACCCAGGGGGTACGAATTCTAGATAATCGTCCGTGAGCCAAAAGTAAAGCGTCAAATGGTGACGACATTTACAGGTATGATGAGCTACGAAAAACTTGAGTTGTCGATGTGATTGCTCGGGATTGATGGCTTACCTTGCATACCACTTCAATACTCTTGCCATAAAAGCTACCCTTCACAAGGACGCCGGGGTATTCTTGCGGTTCCCAGTCCGAATTCACAGGGAAATCGTGCGGTGCTTCAATCGCGCTTGGGGATGGACATGAAGGCATTGAGGGGTCAGGAGGAGGAACGTAACGAATTTGCTGTGTCACCCTGAAGTCAGAGCCGAGGCCCGATGAACTAACATCCATAAAGGAGGGCAAAGTGCACGAACCCGACATTCCGATTAAGACGCCCACGACGATAGATAGTTACTACCAGCTGATGCTTTAGGTCTCTACCACGGCCGTGGGATGAGATGTGACCGGGACCGAGGGAAGATTCTGCTGACGGTGAGTTCGGTGACGAGACCACAATGGTAGGTGGCACAATAGAAAAAGGCCAATGATAGTGTCCGTCCGAAAGATGCGAGCTGTCGACATTCTGGGGTAACATGACACTTTTGGACTCGCCCGACGGAATTATAGGATCGGAATCGAACATCTGCAACTGTCAGTATCCGTCTGACCTCAGCTCACGATCACAACTAACATGGGGAAATTGACAGACCACGACATCCATGCTCCGCATGCCACTAGGTCACCCGGGGACACCTGTATGAACCCCTCTAGCCTTTCTCCGGAATATAGCAGAGGTGACTCTTGGCTGTTAGACGCACGGCTCATGACGGTAATGAGAGCATATTTTCTCCCACGAGACATCAGGTTGTATTCATGTTTTCTGTTGGCGGGGGCCACTACAGGGTCATGAGCTTGGTTGTTGGCCTGAGTTGCTGGGTCTATGGGGAGCGCAGCAGGCTGCCCGGTGGAAGAACTGCCACCAGTATAAGGCGACGGGGTAGAGAACCGGCGGTGAAGATATTCGGCAGCGAAGGGTGGGGTCGGTGACGGAGAGACTGTTGGCGCGCTGT